>LR812519.1:59684881-59782381 GCA_903798195.1 Danio kyathit
TATTTGAGTTTCTTTGGATAGCATAGTTCCAGTGCATAAATGCGGCCCATGAGGTACAGTAGGTGCAAGAATCTGGAACCAAAAAAGTACATTTGCTCTCTCTATGGCTTTTGACTTTCATCCCTGGATTGGTTGTCCACAAAGATGTTGGGAACAAGTGAACTGAGGTGCTCTTGAATGGTTATGGAATCGTAGTCATCTTAAACCTGTAAAAAAAAAAACTGAAATAATTAAAAATCTAATTTATATTTGGTAATGTAAAGAATGCACATAGTTTGCTGTCCCTCTGAACAAAAATATGGAACCAATATATACTATGCTAAGATATTTTACTTACTTAAACTGTAAAATTTACTTAAATAGTCCACAAAACAAAAACATAGCTTAAATTATTAAAACAGTCCCCTGCAAAAGTTTACCCACCCTTGACTTTCTTACTTTATGGTGGTTGTTCATGAGTCTCTTGTTTGTTCAGTTAAACTGACTTTTAAAAAACCTGGATGAAGATGTCATTTTTTTCTTATTTTGTTGAAATATCATTTTGAAATATCATATTTTACTTAAAAAAACAAAAAAAAAAAAAACAAAAACAAAAAAACAGAAAATACTTGCATATTTCCCAAAAGGCAAATTGCAATTTACCTTAATATTTAGATTGGATAAAATTTAGATTAGATTTTAGATAGAAAGTTTTCACTGCCTGACTCTTAATGCCATTCATAACTGAAGAATGTTATGAATGGCAAGAATGAAGATTTAACTTTTCAGATGAGTTTAACCTTTCAGAACAAACACTGATGACCATCCATCACAAAGCAGAAAAGACACTCGTAGATCATCAGGAAACCACAAACCATATTAAAAATCAATATGTGTAAACTTTTGTTGGGGCTGTTTAATATTTTGAGCAAGGTTTTTGTTTTTTGAACTATATGTAAACATCTTGTATGAAAATTGACATGCATTTTGTATAATCTCACCTATTTTGTTAAAAGTTTTCACATGAATAAAAAAAAGTTCCTTTACCTGGTAATCCTTGATAAACTCTGTCTTTTTACCAAGGAAGAGTATTAAGCCTCTGATAACAATTTATCTTCTGGAGTCAATGCTGTTGTCCTACAAATATATAACATGACATATTAAAATTGCCACCATTAACTTATCTTCCACCAGTCCAAATGTGACTTTAATGCACTGCAATCAGCTTATAAACAGTTAACACAATAAACCAATTTCTTAAACATTACATACCGTTATCCAGTGCACTTGTCAAGCGAATCACCTGTTGGGGAGAGTGTGTAATGATTATTAACTGACCAATGCATAAATCCAAATTCAGAGCAAATAGTTTAACTAGTAAAATTGTATTTAAATCGTTATCTAAAAATGTAGTGAAATAAAAACAAACATTTTTCTCAGCATTTTCATCTGAGGCACTTTTATTATTATACTTCAATTTGCTAGCCTGGCATGCATAATAACTAACATGATTTCATTGAATCGATGATTTTATAATTTTCTTGACTTTAAATAATGTTTGAAAAGAGTGCTTAAGACCAAGGAGAGCTTCTCTGAAAGGCCCTTTACATGTAATTTAAGTTAAAGAACATAAAACCATCATCTTGACAGAATATTTTACAAATGTGAGTATAAATCAGTGTTTCTCCAAACATGTACATTTTTGTTCTAACAGATGCCATCAGTGCAGCTACGTGAGCAGAAATAAATCAAAGCATAGTTGCATGCAAATATTATGTAGGCCTACTCGTTTTTATTCCATTGAAGATAAAATAATGATAAATTATTTTGGACTCCTGACATAAATTAAGAAGTTAATGTCACTGCAACATATAACATAAACAGTGTGGTAAACTATTGAAGCTAGATTCTTGTGTAAAGAGGTTAAACTGAAAGAATCTAACTACTAATTCTGCTCTAAAAATACAATCTAACATTATTTTACACAACATGCATTATTTTATAGTCAGATTTGCAAATGTTAGTATCGACTTAGAATAAAAACAAATCCGACATTAGCATTAGCACATGCAGCAACTAACTGCCACATACCAGCTTTACCATTTATGTTAGTAAATCCGTATAAAGCACAGTTCTTTTTACAGTTTACAGCTGTCTTTGTTTCTGTACAATGTCAAAACGGTTGTAAAACAAATGTTAATGAACCTATAACTAACTTTAATAACTTGATTCTTACCTTATTCCGTCCGCATGTTCCTCTTCTTTCAAATGCAGGGGGTTTCTCAGCCAAAGACGAAGGGGAATAGTTATTTTGTAAATTAAACAAGGTTATGTTATGTTGTCTACGAGTACAAAAAATGTTTGTCTAAGATTACGCAGAAAAACTGAGTAAATAAAAAAATGCACAATGACTTGTGTTTTGAACAAACCCAGATGAATTTTAAACTACATTTATTCATGTAAAGCTACGAACTTAACATTTTTTGTTGATTTCACAAATTAAACCACATAATATTTACAAACACTCAGATTTATTTTTTTCAGTGTATATATTGTATTACGTCTGTATATTTTTTTATTCATTCTATAAGTTTGTTTGTTTGTTTGTCAACCCCTTCCCTCCATCCTCCAGTGATTCTAACAGTATTACACCATTCTTTTGCCCTCCATTTACTGTATTATTATGATGGAGGTCAGAAGCACCAGTAAAACACAACGCACTGAATGTAGTTCACAGCACTATTCTTTTGAAGAATCTTCCCTGGAGGTATGTCCCATAACAGCCAGTTTTCAACTCATTATGATGAATTTAGGAGAAATTATTCATGCTCATAAATTTGAGTTGTTGTTAATGAAGGACATGTTATGCTAGGGACAACTGTAATGACTCTGTGATTCCTCTATGGAGACAAACGACTTTTGTGTTATTAAAACCTTTTAATCTGGTTTTGTTGAAATAAACCTTTAATAACATACAGTATTGTAGGATTCAGTGTCAAGAAAATGTTACAATTTATAATACATAAGACTACATTCTGTTGTAATGCGATCAGTGTTGGGGAGTAATTAGTTATATGTAATTAACAATTAATTAATTTATTTATTTATTAATTTATTGGCAATTAATTTAATTGTTGCGATATAAGTGAAAATATTACTGTTGTATATATGATAATTACTGAAAAATAAGTATTTAAATGTAGTTATAAAATTATTAGTAATGATTGTAATAATAATAATAATAATAATAACAATAATATTTACTTTTATATTATTATTAATATTATTATTATTATTATTATTATTATTATATTTTTATTATACTTTTTATATTATTATTATTATTAATATTATTATAAATTATTATATTTTTATTATACTTTTATATTATTATCATTATTATTAATTATATTCTTCTTTTTCTTATTCTTATTCTTCTTATTTATATTTTTATTTACTTTTATTATTATTATTATAATTATATTTTTATTATACTTTTTATATTATTATTATTATTATTATTATTATTTATTATAATAATTGAAAAATTAATTATTATTATTAATTATTATATTATTATATTATATTACTATACTTTTTATATAAGATTTGTTTCTTAAGCCTCATTCACACTACAAGCGACTCGCAGCGGCAAAGCAACAAGCAACTCTTCATTTCAACGGAGAGCAAGTGACTTCTGGCGACCTCCGTCTACGCGAGCGACAGCGACCATTGGCGACCAAGTGGGTGTGTCGAGCGACATAACAAATTGAGAATCCTTTAACTTTATGCAAATGAAGAGCGACTTTTTTGAGCGACAGCCAATAGGAGCACCAGTAGAGCTTACGTGATCCTCTCTCAGCTCGCTCAGAGGCCAGTTAAATAGACCTACACAGACCTGCATTTGCAGCAGGTCGCCACCCTGAGCGACAGGCAGCTACAAAGTCGCTGCTAGTCTGAAAGAGGCATTAAAGCTTCTTAATTGATTGATAATAATAATAATAATAATAATAATAATAATAATAATAATAATAATAATAATAATAATAATTCCTTACATTTATATAGCGTCTTTCTAGACACTCAAAGCACTTTACAAAATGGGGGAATCTCCTCATCCACCACCAGATGGAATTATGTTGTTGTTGATCATTTCTCTGTGCATTATTACTGCTTTTATATTTAAAACATGTTCAATAACTGAATGTCTGCAGAAAAAAACTCAATTACTGTTGTATAGATAATTTCATCAATCAGAGACAAGTAGTAGTTCTCCATTATGTTTAATTTGATTGTGATTGGCAATGCTTCATGGATTGTAGATAAATTTAGACCCATACTTTAACTATTATTCTGAAAATGTGTGAACAGTCATGTCATTCAAACACTTTGTGTAGAAATATAACACAAATATAGATTATAGACAATTATACATTTTTGTATGACAAAAATTTATGTGCAACACAAGACATTTTGTCATCCAGGGTCACATTTATTTTCTTCTATAAGAGTAATTTCAGTTTTAGCTTAGATTAGTCAATGTCAGAGACTTGAATCCCTGTAAAAAAAAACTAAACAAATCACCTATATTAAGTCAGCATAAGCAAAACAGTCGCTTACAATATGGAAATGCATGCAGGTTTGGTGAAATAGCATTTCCATATCATACATTCTGTGTGTGTGTGAGTGTGTCATACATATATTACAAGTCAGCTTTACAGAACGTTCCGACCAAAGCAAGGCCCTGATGGTTGTGCTTAATTCATCTTGTGTTATGTTGCCCAAACACAATGAACACGCTGGTGGGAGGTTTTCTCTCAGACACGATAAAGACCTCAGGGGTTGCATTCTAATGAGACCTAAATAAATATATCAGCACATCATTAATTGCACAAGAGACCCCACAGAGATGAAGTTCGCCTCCACGGCTCCATCATCCTTCTCCTCTCGCTGCGCTCTGATTCATTTAGTTCAAGATTCGGCAGTAGCGTCGCGCTGCAGGTTCTGGAAATTGTCTTTGCGTTTGATTATATTGTTTTTTTTACATAACAAAGGTGACAATCAAATATTACTTGGCTCCCATGTGAGGCAGGCATCAGTCAGTGAGATGAGCTGATAAAATGTGATTTATGTAGTGCCAATGTGTAATTTATAGCTACTTCTCCCAGGAATGTAAATTGTATGGAAACTTTTTATTCACTTTTATTGTGTGGCTGTATTTCAAAACGCATATGTTTCTGGTCAGGATTGCGTTTATATACATGTACAATGATTCAAAATATAGTTCGCTGTTTGTGTCTGACTTGTTTTATAGAATAGCAAGATAAAAACGTGTAAATTGTGAGACGTAAACTTGGGTGATCGTCAAATTTGTTGCATCGCTCGACATGGCCACATCTGGAATTTGGAAACAGAATTGACGGAATTGTGAAAAGATAAACTTAGAATTGTGTTAAAACAGAATTGCAAGATAAAGTCAACAATTGTGTTAAACAGAATAGTGAAAGATAATCTCAGAATTGCATTAAACAGAATTGTGAGATAACGTTAAAATTGTGTTTATCCGAATTGTGAGATATAAACTCAGAATTGCATTACTCAGAATTGTGGTAAACAGAATTGTGAGATAAAGTTAAAATTGCATCAAACATAATTGTAAAAGATAATCTCAGAATTGCGTTACTCAGAATTGCATTAATCAGAATTGTGAGAAAACGTTAAAATTATGTTAAACAGAATTGTGAAAGATAATCTCAGAATTATATTAAACAGAATTGCAAGATAATGTTAAAATTAAGTTAAACAGAATTGCGAAAGATAATTTCAGAATTACATTAAACAGAATTGCGAGATAACGTTAAAATGGTGTTAAACAGAATTGCGAAAGATTATCTCAGATTTACATTAAACAGGATTCTGAGATAACGTTAAAATTACGTTAAACAGAATTGCGAAAGATAATCTCAGAATTACATTAAACAGAATTGCAAGATAACGTTAAAATGACGTTAAACAGAATTGAGAAAGAATCTCAGAATACATTGAAAAGGATTGCGAATAATAATCTCAGATTTACATTAAACAGAATTGTGAGATAACGTTAAAATGAAGTTAAACAGAATTGCGAAAGATTATCTCAGATTTACATTAAACAGGATTGTGAGATAACGTTAAAATTATGTAAACAGAATTGCGAAAGATAATCTCAGAATTACATTAAACAGAATTGCAAGATAACGTTAAAATGACGTTAAACAGAATTGCGAATGAATCTCAGAATACATTAAACAGAATTGCGAATAATAATCTCAGATTTACATTAAACAGAATTCTGAGATAACGTTAAAATTACGTTAAACAGAATTGCGAAAGATAATCTCAGAATTTAATTTAACAGAATTGCGAGATAACGTTAAAATGATGTTAAACAGAATTGCGAAAAATTATCTCAGAATTACATTAAACAGAATTGCGAGATAACGTTAAAATTACGTTAAACAGAATTGCGAAAGATAATCTCAAAATGACATTAAAGAGAATTGCAAGATAACGTTAAAATTTCATTAAACAGAATTGTGAAAGATAGTCCATAGACTGTAAAAGATATGGATGTAGTATCCGTGACGTCACCCATAGGTTTCTGAAAAACGCAAAAAAGCTACAAGTAGGCGTGACCAACCGTCGCCATTTTGTTCGCGCATCATCGCACTGACCAGGGGATACCTAACAAGGGCAAATGGGTGGAGCGTGAGCGGAGCTACAGACACCTGCTAGCATTTTGCTTAATACTTCAATACCTGCGACTCGTTTGTTTTCTGACCACATGTGCTTGGTTGCGTACTATATCAATAAAGTTTTTAGTCTTTAAAAAAACACTGTTGTAATACATTGAGACACTAAACATTGTTCTAATGACTATTTTCTACAGGAGGAAAACACAAATTACTTCCAAATACTTCAGATATAGTCTGTGTTAGTAAATGCAAGGCTATTGATGTAATCCATGACAACGTTTCAGATGACTATAGCCTACAGCTAATCAATCTGTCAGGTTCATTACAGCTCTTAAGAAAAATATAAATGATATTAAATAAAACAAATACATTTATAGAGATGGTGTATAAGTATATAATTTCACTCACCTGGGAAATGGAGGCCACGTGAATGGTTTGTGAGCACAATTAAGTGCACACACCATGCCATATCATCTGATAATTGTAAGAAAAAATTCCAAAAAGCAACTGACTGTATAAAGCCACATAAAACAAAACAAAAATACGATGTATATGCTGAGATCAGCGGCTAATCAGCCGGAATCACCTGAGGTGAAGTGACGGCAACCAGTGAAACCTAGCTGTCACTTAAGTGGCCACGCCCTTAATTATGCCGACTTAATATAACTTAATATAAATGAAACGGATGACTTCACCCCCTCACAGTTGTCATGAAGAGTAAAATTAACTATATGAACCAAAATCGTTCTTTGTACCAGGCTGTAAACACCTTTTTCACTGTTGTAAAACTGGCCATTTTAACATTGGGCTCAATAGAAATATGCTTTATTATGGAGCCAGGACTATTGGAATTTTGATGAATTGCAGTTTCTGCTTCCGTTTTTTGCTTCACGAGGGAGAGCAAGAGAGGGTTGAGGGAGAGGGTTGCCGCTTGAGATAATCTCAGAATTGCAATTAATAGAATTGTGAGATAACGTTAAAATTCCGTTAAGCAGAATTGCGTTACTCAGGATTGCATTAAACAGAATTGCGAGAAAACGTTAAAATTATGTTAAACAGAATTGCGAGATAACATAAAATTGCGTTAAACAGAATTGCAAAACATAGTCTTAGAATTTCATTATACAAAATACAAACTGCTGATAGGAGCGATATATTACATGCTTTAATCATTTTCATATTGCATACGTATAATCATTTTCTCTGGAATAAAACACTAAAGGGATTTAACACACTTTATTGAATACAGAAAATGATCTCCGGAGTTGAATATGGAGGTTTTCAGTGTGTATTCTGTCTCAACAATGTGCCATTGTTAAAAGTCCTTGTGAAGTCCACAAATGTGCTTGAAATGGCTGTGATTTCAATGGTTAAAAACCTTGTAAAAATGGCAGAGTAAAAATATGTAACCTTTTTAACAGTTACTCCTATATACACAGTACGGTGAATAACCCTGCATTGACAATTCATTTTTCATGCTTATTGTTGACATTGTTCTTTTTATTTTTATTTTTCCCCATCAGAGTTTTATGTTACAATTAACATTTATAATGGTTATCCTTTTAATTGAATTTTATGTCTGTTACCTTGATGGTGTTTCATAGTTGTGTGAATGACACTGAACACCTATATATTAGTATGCGTCTTTACTTGTGAGAAAATTAGTTTAATATGAGTGTTGGTTCATTATTTGACTTTCATCACCACATGCTTATGATTGTGTTGTGTAACAAAGGTTATAAGGAGTAGAAGTTATTACTTCAAAACATTGGTGTATTAACATAATGAATAAATGAAATACGGCAGTTAACCGTAAAAAATAGAAATTTATTTTATGCTTTGTACCATATCTTTTATGATAAAATACTGGCAACCATATTTTTTAATTGTAAATTTTACAGATTTTTTTTAACACTCTAGTTAGGAAAAATATCAGACAAAGCGTGAAGCCCTGAGTCAAACTAATCAGTGATCTCAGCGCCTAGACTTTCGCTCTTTCTATTAGCGGCAAAAGCGGCCCATTAGTATTCTTGGCTTGGAACGGGACAAGGCTGGGAACACTTGGCACTGGATCTGACCGAGTGTCTAAAGTCTTTCATTTCAGGCCCATCCTCAGGCCGACTGTGGGAAGCTGTACAGAGGATCAATACACAAGCAGCATCAAGCATTTTCTATTTGGCCATATGTAACTTTCAACTCACGTATCGGCGAGCTGTTCTTATCCTCCAACTCTGATATTTAAAGACGCCGCTTTGGTATCCTTAAACATTTAATGTCCTTAACCCTCATGTTCTGTTTGAGATATGAGAGTCCCTGAAGTGCTCTCGCCGAAGAATCCTTTTTCCTGAGATGAATTGATTACGATAATTCGACTTTAAATGCGAGCGTTAAACTTTCAGTGTGAGAGGTGTTGCTCATGTTTTTTTTTTTACAGAATCACATTTTGGGGTTTACGTGAAGATGATGATAACGGTATCCATTGAAAAAGCACTTTGAAAAAGTTGTTTTCAAAAGTTTGCATTTTCAAAACCGTCAAAATGCCATTGAACAGCAAAAACACCTTCAGGTCTTAGTTAAAAAAGGTGGTGTAGAATTTCTTTGGCTGTGTTTTGGATCCATGTCTTGCTGAAATGTCCATCCTGGTTTCATATTCTTCATCCTGGTAATGTAGATGTTGGACTGAAGCAGCTGATATTGATTTACAATGGTGAAGGGCAGAGGGTTGCTGAAAAACTACTGAGAGATTTCAGCTGCTGTCTGGGCGTTACATGCGTTTCTACAGCTTTCTTTCTTCATGTGTTCAACACTTTTTCCTGTGTCATTTCATTTTCTTACACCTAACTTAATTTGTAAACAAAATAAAATTGTTTTCTTTTCATATATGGATTTTTTTGGTTGTTACCAACATCTGTTGGAAATTTGAAGTCAACAGCACCTATAGAAATATGTTTTCTGAGAAAAAAAATGTGGCTTGTCTAATACTTATTTCCCCTACTGTATGTATGCACTGCTTCACCTCATAACTGCTAATAAAGCATATGCGTGAGGGGAAGTTCCAATTAATGGCCGGAGCAGGGCAAAACATCATCATAAAATTATTTAATAGCTAATTTTATAACAAGGCAGCCATTCCTATTTTAATTACCTCATATAATTGGCTCATAAGTGAAATATATCATAAAAGCTGCCACCGTCCAAAATAAATACATTTATTAACGATGTGTACCAGCTTTTGATTCGATTAAATGTTTTTTTTTATTATTATCATTATCTATTTGATCTTTTTTTAGGCTAAATGCAACAACAAAAGGTAATGCACACAAGGAAATGGCAATAATTTACATATGAATGATTATAATTGGCCTTTATTAAATGCCTTTAATTGACATTTATTAGGGATTTATAAAGCACAAATAGTCCTCACTAAATTAATCACAAAACTGGATGAAGTTGAGTTAATAAAGCATTTATTAACATACAAATTAACTATTAGTATATGCCTGAACAATAATATATAAATGTTGAGTTGGATAGTTTATTAATCATTTACTAACTCATTCTGAATTATCTTAAAAAACCCCAACTACTCTTAAATACAAAATATTTGTAAATAATGCAATACTTCTTAGTCATGACAAATTAATCAGTAAAGTATGAAAGTACAATTATTAAGCACATTTTAAATGTGCTCATAAGTCAAGAATACAGCATTTGTATCTGCAGTTATAAACTGCTTACTAACACCTATTAATGCAGAGTTAATGCTCAACAAATAATGAATTAACTATTTGCTTATGCTTTATAAATGATTCATAGTTATTCTAAAGTGTTACCAAAAAATCTAATATAAAAACAAATTGCACCTCAACGTAAGATACTTGGCTGGCAATCCCAAGTTTATATAACTCATAAAAAAAATAATGAGATGCTTGAGTCCTGATCAGGAGGTAACGTCTGATTCCGATCGAGTCTGAAACCGTGTGATTGGACCCCATTTCCGATCACGTGATTGGATCTGGATATCCCTAATTGATACGGTCACCAGTAATTTAACAGTATATTTTGCTGTGCAGAATTCTGGTATCTCTCAGGCAATTAAATTTGTATTCATTTTTATATATTTTTTAATTGAAATAGTCATTGAACATAGCATATAACCAGTTGAATTCTTTATTTTCCAAACATATTGTCTTATTGTCACAAAGGTATACACAGGAGACCCAAATGCAAGTAAAAACAAGATGATTTATTAAAAGAGTCACAACTGGTATAGATCTCACCAGATATAATAGGGCAAGGATGCCCACAACAGAATACGACACGCCAACAGTGGTAAAGGTTCGTCCGTGAACCAACATCGTATAGCAGTCTCTCGTGGATATCTCACCAGATATCAAGGGAAGGGAATGGTAGCGCTATGGAGCAGCTCTGAAGGAAATCGTCGAGTTTAGCCACGATAAAGTTCATTAGAGAAGCGGATTTGGGGTGAAGTCTCTCACAGATAATGTTGTCTTCAGAGCAGGCAGTAGTAACAACATCAAAGAATTTGAGACGAGCATAAGGTCCAAATGAAGCAGGCTATATCAGAGAGCTTCCACCAAATTGAGCGAGAGAGTCTAACAGAGAGCAGACACAGAAGTGAACAAACAACGGACTGATAACACGAGATACAAAACACTGAACATTTAAAGGCGCTGTAACGCGCAGCAGCTGTGGCTTAATGATAAACAGCTGATACGTATAAGTGGTAAAGACACGTGACAACCCAGCTGATAATTGTAAACACACTCATACACACACACCACGCGGTGAAAACCCAAACAAACACACCCACTTCCCACACACACACACACATGCAAGAAGAACAGATAGATCACAACTGTGACACTTATGGATTAATAACTTTCTTGAACTTATAGGTTAATCCTGCATTTATAACAATTGCAGAGAGATCACCTCCCACATCATTCAATTCACGTGTATGAAAGCATTTAGGCTTTTCTGTAAAATATAATGATGATGGAAAAAGTTGTGGTGGGACCTTAATGCTATTAATTAAAAGTGTTTTCTGTCACTGTTTGTATAGCCTGCATAAATGCATTCAGAGTAAAGCTTCACAATGAATCATTAAAAGATAGTGATCTCAATTCAAACATGCGTAACATGAACGATAAATGATAATAATGATCTGCATATGTTTAATAATCCTTCGAAGCGCTGCATTCAAATCTGCGTTTGATTGAGAGAAATTCAGTTACACTTTACACTTTTCAGTTCATTACAAAGAATTAAATAACACAGAAGTACTGGGAGAACAGTTCATAGTTCAGATATAAACACTTATGTTTATGGTAAAGATTAAAATCACCTTTTAATGGAACTTGATGCTGGCGAAAGCATTTACATTGTGTAACCAACAGGTGGCATCAAACAACCATCAAAATTATGTCACTGAATAGGTTTTCAAAAATGTTCCACCTATAAAGAAAGTTTTATGTGTGAATTGTTGAATCATTAATTGAAAATAAATATATGTTGTGCAAGATGTTAGATTATTATATTTAGCATTATCAGCAACAGTAGCAAAGATAATTTTTCGTATTTGAATATTTTCCTTTTTTTTCCAGCTGGTTCCTTCTTGATTTTTATTTTTATTAAATTACAGGTTCTAAGTTCTGTTTGTTAAAACCAATGGGTTTTGCAGTATTTTTTTGTATAAATGGAAAGCAAATGACATGTGTCTCCTCCCTTTTTTTGCTGATCCGAAAAATGGACCGATCCATGACTCAAAAACCGTAGTGTGATCCGAACCGTGAGATTTGTGATCCGTTACACCACTAAGATTAACCGTGAATACATTTACTGTTGTGTGCGTTATGCCGAGTTCAGACTGCATGATTTTAGCCCCGATTTTGGCTCGGCGACAGATTTTGAGAAATTGCCGACAAATGCCTGAAATCACAGGCAAATCGGTGCTCGTTCACGTGAGTGACAATCACACAGTATGAACTATCAAAGACGCCATCTGAGAGAATCGCCGATGAGTCGCCGACACCCGTGAGATATTTGGCATGCTAAATATCTGGAGCTGTCAGCGATTCAAATCATGCCATGTGAAATGTGCTCTGATTGAAAATAACATCAACGATCAGCTAAAGTCAATGAGAGGGCAGCATTCACTACTGGGTACCTGCAGGCCAGCGGGAGCTTGGGGGAGAAGTTAAAAGTTCACTTTTAAAAAAGCTCACTTTCAGTTTATTAGGACCCAAGAAATTGAGGAAAAACTCCTGGAAATTTGGCAGGAGCACCGTGTCTGTTTGACGTGTCAGCTGAGCAATACGCACAACCGGGTCAAAAATTTTTAAAAAGTTTAAGAAAAATTGCTCCCTTCAAAGCCAGGTGAGCAAAATAAATAAATGTTCTACCCCACTAAAGGCGTTTCTCTCATTATGTAGTTAATAACAAGATATATATATATATTACGTGACCTTGCGTTGTTTTCATGTCTTCTCGCGTGTGTTTGGTTGTGAAAAGTGGTTTGGACAAAGTTGTCGGCGATTCTCCCTATTTTAAAGTCATGCAATGTGAACCAACCTATCGCCGATACATCTTGCAGTGTAAACAAAGCACCGACGGAACGCTAGCCCAGATAGTCATACAGTGTGAAAACATCTGTGACACGACTTTGAAAATCATGCAGTCTGAACTCAGCATTAGGGGTATGCATCAAAGCTATGTATAGGATACATTTAATTATATATATAAATAACATTTATTTGTGCATTAAATAAAAAATACATAGTTCTTCAGTAAATTGCACAGACATCAAACTGTTTGCTTTGACTTGTTTTACAGTGTGTTTTTGCTATACTGCATGATAATGATGTTTCTAAAACAGCAGGACCACAAAGTCATCCTCAACCATAAAAAAACGAGTGTTTTTCATGTTTTTTTTTTTGGTCCACATCTTATGTAAAATTCTCAGTGATCAAAAACAAAATGTCAGTCCTCATTTAGCACACCCCTGTTAGCATATGCTGCAATTTTAGGAGTATCACAGCCCCCTCGATGCAATTTCAAAGAAAGGACAGTTAATTTGTCGAGATAATTAAAACGTCCTTTCAAGGAAATTCGATATATGTCAAAAAACGAGGGTAGAAAAATGACTGTGGAGAAGTGGTGAAAGACCACCTGCAGGTTATTGGTCATTAACTCTGGCTCTCTGAAGACTGCCGGCCTGCATCGATATTGGCTAATATCGCTCACGGCTTCAACAGAACCTTGCGCGTCGTCGGCTAGCTATAGCGCTAATGTATTGGCTAAATTATTCTCACAGCCCACAGAAAGGAACGAGGTACTGAGGGCTACAAAGTGAAACTGAGCATGTTTGAAGCTGTTGCTGAAGGGATGCAACACAGCAGACATTATGGTGAAAGAAAAACTGTTTTTTTTTTCTCCTGCTTTCAAAGCTTCCACCCACATGCCACATTTCTCATCTATGCTGTTTACTCTACACCCAGGATAGTATTGTGCAGTTTAGACCCCCTAATGGCTATATTTTGCTTTCTGTTTTGGCTCTTAGGCTACGTACACTTACTGGCCACTTTATTAGGTACACCTTACTAGTGTAGACTTCTGCTGCTGTAGCCCATCAAGGTTGGACGTGTTGTGCGTTCAGAGATCAGGGTTTCTGCAGGGTCTTAAAATGTCTTAAATCTCAAAATCCAAATTTTAGGCCTTAAAAAGTCTTACATTTACTGAAATATTGTGTTGTTGTTCTTGAATCTTGTCTAAACAGGTCTTAATTTTCCTTTGTTGATGTATTGCTATCAAAATCTGGCCAAAACCCATACAATCACCAGCAATCATCTGAATAAAACTTTAAACTTTTTATTTAAAAAGGTAAATTTTAACTTTATTTATCATAATGGTTTAATTATTTTCCTTACAGTAACATTTGTTTAAAAGTTCTCAATGTATTTACTGCTGAGGACACCATCCTGGACAGATTGTTGTGCATAGATTTATTTTATTATAGTTTTAAAACTTTTAAAACATTTGTTCATTATTAAAAATAATTTTAAAGAAAGTTTATGTGGGAAAAAAAGGGTATGGATACAAGTAGAGCTTGCTTGTTTTTACACAATATTTAAAATATTTAGCAAAGAAATAAAATCTAAAATTTGCTTGTTTTTACACAATATTTGAAATATTTAACTAATAAATAAAATCTAAAACATTTGTACTTTTTTATTATTAAGGTATTATTGTATTATTAAATCTATTAAATTATATATATTTTTTTTTTTGATAGGGAAATAAAAAATCGTTTCCGTCTGGGCCATTTGAAAAATTCCTTAGCCTTTAGCCCTATATGGGTCTAAAATTTCATTCAAAATGGTCTTAAAAATGTCTTAAAAAGTCTTTAACTCTGTGAAACTTTCAGAAACCCTGGAGATTCTCATCTGCATACCTTGGTTATAACAAGTGGTTATTTGAGTTGACTGTTGCCTTTCTATCAGCTTCTATCAGTCTTTCTATCTGGCCATTCTCCTCTGACCTCTGGCATCAACAAGGTATTTGCACATACAGAACTGCCGTTCAATTGATATTTTCTCTATTTTGGACCATTCACTGTAAACTCTAGAGATGGTTGTGCTTGAAAATCCCAGTAGATCAGCAGTTTCTGAAATACTCAGACCTGCTCATCTGGCACCAACAACCATGCCACGTTCAAAGTCACTTAAATCAACCTTTTCCCCATTCTGATGCTTGGTTTGAACTGTAGCAGATCGTCCTGATCATGTCTACATGCCTAAATGCATTGAGTTGCTCCCATGTGATTGGCTGAAATTTACTTTAACAAGCAGTTGTACCTAATAAAGCCGGTGAGTGTATATTTGCCATTTTATTTATATAAGTGATTGTTAATGACCTTAAGTTGCAGGTGTACCAAAATCATGTTAGCTTCACCTCATAACCGCTAATAAAGCATATGCGTGAGGGGAAGTTGCAATTAATGACTGAAGGAGGGCAAAACATCATCATAAACTTGTTTAATAACTTAATTTTATAACGAGGCAGCCATTTCTATTTTAATTACCTCACATAATTGTAAGGGAAATATATCATAAAAACTGCCACGATTTATACAAGCTTTTGGTTAGACAGAACGTAAGTTTTATTTTTTCTTTTACAGCAAACAAAGATATAGATGTTATATAAATCCATACCACTGATAAGCATAAAATAAATATGAATTGCTATGGGACTGCAATATTTGATTCGAACTTGTAGACTTTGTGTGTGTGTGTGTGTGTGTGTGTATATATGAGCAATATCACACAAATAGCAGTGCGATGTGGCTGTATATCAGCACTGGTGGGAGAAGTGCGTTGACACGAGGCCACCAGTGACAATATACAGCCCCATCGCACTGCTACTCGTGTGATATTCCGTTTATACAACAGTTAGACGGCATATGTGTATAAAAAAGAAAATCAAACACAGAGAGTAAAAACCCTTTTGTAAGAGGAAATTCTTCCTTCCGCCATTCATTCCTTCTGCAGTTGACCGTCAGAACAGCAGAAACAATTGCTCATTCACCAACGTCACTTTAGAGCTAGTATTTGAATGACTATTTAGTGTAATATCTAAAGCAGGGGTCTCAAACTCAAATTGGCAGGGGGGCCATATCAGTGAATGACAATTCATAGGAGGGCCGCATTAACATTCAAGCACAGCAAAAAAAGTGGAAAACTGATGTACCCCAGAGTAGGTATGCAGTCAAAGCTCCTTCTTCTTGTTTCTTATTGTACCTATTGAAGGGGTAGTTTAAATTGCTATGAAAATACTACAAATTATAGGCATAATAATAATTATTATTATTCTGTCCCAATCAATTGTTGCTTAACCAAAAGTTTAACAGATAGCACAAGAACAGCAGAAACAGTTTGGGTAACTTTAGTGACTTTACTGGCAATTGTTCTTCCCAATATCTTTTTTTTTTTTTGTAAAACTACAACAAAGAGGGGAATATATATTTGTTTATTTATTTATTTATTTATTTATTTATTTATTTATTTATTTATTTATTTATTTATTTAACTTTTACTTTAACATGTTTAATTCAGCCAGCAGTCAAATTACTAATGCACCTTTTTTATACAAATCTTAATATGCATATGGGGAAAATCTATCAAATAAGACCATTTGAATTGAATATTAGCAAAATGATCATATTTACACCACCATTATAACATGTAAGCCATGGAGAAGTGTTTGTACAACACAATACAGGTGGTATAAAACTAATTATAATCAAATGACCCTTAAATATTTACAAAAATATAGCTTTAGTGAAAATAGAGCACTTAAGGACATACATTTCAACGTTAAATCAGCCCCAGAAATAATCTGCAAGTGCTTTACTTTCGACCGCACGCTGAGAGAAACCGAAAGTAACCCGAATATATAGTACAGTACTTTAAATGTCCAGTAGGTGGGTGGTAAAACCACATGTGGCTATATGAGACTGCACAACAATGATAGTGATTTAAAAATATGTTTTGGTGGACCGAATCTCGTTATATTTTTGATGTCAGTTGCGGGCCAGAGGGAGGAGGAGGGTGGCCGCAAATTGAGACCCCTGATCTAAAGTGATGACAAAACAGGTGGTTTTTCTCACATTTTAAGATTATAAGGCCGAACGGCATAAAAAGTCATCAGTCTACAGAGATTTTCCAGTATTTTTCTGTTGCAATCGGGAGATCACAATATTTCCAGGGTAGAAATACAGCACTGCAACATACAAAAGAGAGAGAGATTGACTTAAAAAGTGACTTACCAGTTGAATAAAGATTTGATCAGCTGTAGTTTGAAAGTACGCTGTTTTCCTCCTCTACGGGCTTATTATGTGGTCTCAGTCACCATCTTGTTGATGAACATCATCAACCGTCTTTGTCGAGCGAAGTGAAGAGCACATGCACCAGGTTTCAGGCCAGACTGTACCAAAAAGCGGAAGAGCGAGGGGAGTGTTGGCTGGTATGCTGTAGAGTGTCCTCTGCTTGTTGCTGACTGTATGTGGGTGGAGTAAAACACAAGGGTGAAGGGTAAGGAGGCTGGACAAATGCTGTTACTGGCAGAATATTACATGGCTATCAAGTATATGCACCATAGTTTTGCAATAATCACATGCTTCACAAGTTTTTTTTTTTTTTTTTTTTTTTATTTTTTATATGAATACTTTTTTTCTAACATTGAGAGAGCATGAGCAAAGACCAGATAACATACATTCTAATAACATAACTTTTGAGAAAGCGTTCTGAGAACGTTGCTAATAATCATCATTCCTCTTACCTTGTCTGTCATCTCAGATTTATTCATGCACTCAGCTTACTCTAATGCATTCCTGAATCATCTTTTCTGTGAAGGATGTGTGATGCCTCCTTAAAATAAGTCCAGTATCGTGCATCTTTTAATATTTGATTACCTTTGATTAATTTCGTACCTTTTAGTGCAGGACTTTGCATTAAGAGTGTGCAAGCAATGCCCTAAAATCTTGCAGTTCTCTAGACTGACGTATTTCTCCAGACCAGTGTGAGGTCTAGACTGGCGCATTCTGAAGCAGGCTTTCCACCAAACCTTGTGTTCATGTTGTGTCTACCGCTGAGAAGTAAATATTGAGAAGTTGCACAAGCACTGGCTCTTCATGTGAGGACGCAAAGCAAGAGCAAGGTGTCCAGGTGAGATTGATCAAATGGGTCAGACCGCGGTGGACTTGTTTAATGAAGTATTGAATGTAATACGTGACCAGGAGCTGCAGGATTTTGATTCCATGGTATGCAGAGCCAATGTTGAACAAAACCCTAGAAATATTATGTTTGTTTTGCTTTCAGGAACGTATAAAAGTGGTTAGTTTATGGCAAGCTAGAAATCTAGAAAGCATACTAGTACGTATATCCAAGGTGCTAGTGCTTATGTTTAGATACATGTATGTTTTATAGTGAGAACTAGTACTTGTTCACTAGTTTCAAGCACATATTCTTCAGCTACTACCCTTTTATTTTTATTTACCACTAAGTAATAGGGGTGTGAACCTACACTGGTCTCACGGTTCGGTTTGGTTATGATTATCATGCCATCGATCCGGTTCAATTCGATATCTCGGTGCATCACAGTGCATTGACGATGCTTTCCATACATAATTAGATTTTTTCTTCACAACACAAGAATTTCTTTTTATTAAAATCTATAAATATATTAATATGTATATATTATTTGTAATACAATTTTGTCCTTTAATGCAAGCAGTCAGATATATGAACTGTACCTTTAATTTGACCTGCTCAAAGAAAACACTCTTTTTGAATGTATCAAACAAAACTCCAATACATGCACAGAACAACATGAGCATTTATAGCAAATAAACTAATGTAAATGTTATCCCGCTTGCTTTTTGAGCACTGTCAAACGAGGTCGTACACCCCTATGATTGGTCATTGTCTTCACCCGCTCAACAGAAAGGGCTGCGATTGGCACAGCCTTGGTTACAGTCTATATGCGCATAATATGCGGTTATCACAGGTAATCCATATAGGCACAGTGGAGAAATCTTGCACCTCAGGCACTCGTGTCTGGATCCACTAGTATCGCTTTAACAGCCAAGAGGAAAGGAAAGGTTACCTCACAAACACGCCAGCGGGTCAAATGTCCAAAGAGAGAGAGAGAGAGAGAGAGAGAGAGAGAGAGAGAGAGAGAGAGAGAGAGGCAGAGATGGATTTTTACAGCATTTCTCCCTAGTAGTGAAATAGCGGCTCGTGCTGTACCTTCTTCAGTGTCAATGAAAGACATTCCAGCAAGACTTACAAGCAGTTGAACTGTGCATAATTATCTACCTTTTAAGTAGTAGGAGCGTTTTGTTTACTCGCCCTCGCGTCCTTCGCCATAGTATTCTACTGCGACATCGCGCATAGGAGATAAATGACGTCAGTACGTAATAACCGGTTATGATTATTTCTGAACCAATATCTAATTGTCTGCATGTTGAATGTCTGCATCGCGGTGCACCGAAAAAACAATTAATTTTGACACCCTTACTAAATAAGTAGGTTCTAGTACTTATTTATTAGATACTGGTACTTATTCGTTCAATACTAGTATTTATTTTAATAATTACTGTAGTAACTTTACTATCTATCACAATCGCCAGCGATCTAGCCCATACGGATCGCTGGAGAACTACAAATCTGCCACCAAATGAACTAAAAAAATCTGTCATACCAATGCCCTCACACCTGTTTCCGTTCACCTTTGATTGCAAACACACACAGCTGAAGCTTTTCAGGACTAATCAAATGGGTTATAAAGACAGCACACACACGCACACATTGCTGAGTCTTGTTATACTGTTTTGTGAACTTTACGGCGCGTTTTCCTCGCCTTGTTTTGCCATGTTTTGACCTTCG
Organism: Danio kyathit; assembly: GCA_903798195.1. Taxonomy (NCBI): domain Eukaryota; kingdom Metazoa; phylum Chordata; class Actinopteri; order Cypriniformes; family Danionidae; genus Danio; species Danio kyathit. Next base: position 59,705,061 of record LR812519.1, read on the forward strand.
CTTTGTTTGTTTGTTTATGTTGTCTGTAGCCTGTCTTTTGACCATCTCCCTGTTTACTGACCACGACTCTGGATTGCCCGTTTACATCTGTTTACCCCTGTGTTTACCGTTGCTTGCCTGACTATTCTTAATAAACCTGCATTTGGACCCGCACCTCTGTTGTCAGCGTCCCCACTTCACAATACGCTATAGTTACTGGTAACTCAATTCTTTTTTTGTTGTTTTTAGTTTTTATGGCAAGCTGTTTTAACATTTGATCTAGAAATCATACTAGTATGTATTTTCAAGTTGATTATACTCATTTTTATATACTCATAAATTTTACTTTAGGAACTACTTCTTATTCACTAGGTTCTAGCACATATTCTTTAGCTACCTTTTTTAATACCATTTATTAATTAGTTACTAGTACTTATTTATTAGATACTGGTATTTATTAATTAAATACTAGTACTTTTTTCAATAGTTACTGTAGTAATTGTACAATTGTTATAGTATTTCAATTTTTATTTTGGTAACATTTGGTCTACAAAACATACTAGTATGCATTTTTAAGGTGCTAGTACTCATTTTTAGATACCTTTTTTACATTACATCTCTGCAATGACTCAAATAACTTATTAATAAAATCATGTGGAATGCCTAAGAAAGCGTTCTTGCAGGATCCCCAAAGTTTATTAAGATTCTTTGGATTCATTTTCATTGCCTCCTCCTTTATAACCCAGACATGCTCAATAATGTTCATGTCTGGTGACTGGGCTGGCCAATCCTAGAGCACATTGATCATCTTTGCTTTCAGGAACTTTGATGTGGAGGCTGAAATATGAGAAGGAACACTATCCTGGTGAAGAGTTTGCCCTCTCCTGTGGTTTGTAATGTAATGGGCAGCACAAATGTCTTGATACCTCAGGCTGTTGATGTTGTCATCCACTTTGCACATCTCTCGCACGTCCCCATACTCAATGTAACCCCTAACCATGATTTATCCTGATTTCTAGAGAATCTTGGGTCCATGCGGGATTCGATAGGTCTTCTGCAGTATTTGTGATGATTGGGATGCAGTTCAACAGATGATTTATTGGAAAAATCTACCTTCTGCCACTTTTGTAAATGATCAACTAGAAGTCAAGTTATTATTTGTTGCTCTTTAAACTGGGATCGACAACAAGACTTTTGACAGGCAGTATAGTACCTTTTAAGAAAAAAAAAAAATACTACTATACTTTTTCATTTGATACAATTTTTTTAGATACTGGTACTTATTCATTAGATACTACCAGGGGCGTAACTTCCACTGGTGACAGAAATCTCATTTGTGTTCCTCTCACTTTCTATGTTATTTTAACCATGCACCATCATTGCCCTGAAAGAGTGACCATGTAAAACACGGAGAGAGTACACTGTAAAAAAATGCTGGGTTCCACACAATCAATTAGTGTTGGGACAACATGAAGGAATTAAGTTAACTTACTAGTTTTTATGAATTTAATTGGATTGAACATAAAACAATTAGTTCCCCCCCATTAAACTTAAGAATTGTGTTGTTTCAGCTTAATTTATATAAAAAGTTTAAACAAACAGCGAATGTCATTTTTTGAGAGTAGAGTGTGTGTGTGTGTGTGTGTGTCGATGCACATACAGTATATGCATCCAATAACTTCACATGCATGCTCTAAAAATAACTCGTGAATGTTCTAATGAGCAGGTACTGGGGTTGAAATAATCATTTCAGACAGGAATGAAACGGGAAGCAGCAACAGTTGACTTTAGTGTCAAGATGGATGAAAAAAAAAAAAAACGCGAGTTGGTTGATTCAGTATCTGAGGTCAGAATAGTCATATCTTTTGTCAAACAGAAGCTGTCTACACCTGTTGATGTTAGTCTAACATTTAGGGGCCCTATCACACACCCTGCGCAATAAGGCGCAAGACATGTTTGGCATGATTTCTTGCTATTTTCAGACCAGCGCAACTCTACTGTTGTTTAAATGGCAAATCCATTTGCGCTACTTTGTTGTCTCATGGGTGTTTCGGTCCAAAAATTAGGTGTGTTATAGCGCATTGTTGGCATGTTGCTATTTTGAGTAACTGGAATAGACCGTGCCACTGACCAACTGAAATCTGGTCTAAAGTCCAGTGCAGAGCGCGTTAGTTATGCGCCTATGCAGGTCCAAAACGCGTACTCATTTCTTAATACACACAAGATGTGCAACATTACACAAACATCTTTACATATGAAAAAAATTAAAGGATTAAAATGTTACAAAAATTATTATTTTCTACATATATATAAAAACCACTGCCTCCATGCCTTCTTAATGTCGGGTGGCTTTTTTCAGTTTATTCCTGACAATTTGTATAATATGATTACTATTAGTATTTATTATATGCATATTTATTTTTGTTTTAAACTCCTGTCTAGTTTTGGAAAGTTATGCATCACCATATGAAGCATAAGAATAGGACTTGTGTTTGGATTTTTTGACCACACTTTGTTATTATTTTTCATTAATTAGTTTGCTGGAAATTAGAACTCAATTTAGAAATAGTTTTGAAACAAATCATTGCGCTTAACAAACTAAATTAAATATGTAGGCTAAAGGATGTCTTCAGTGGAGTATATACAACACCGTTTCCTCATCCACAAAAGTAAAGGAGTAAAGTAAAGAGTAAAAGTAAAGTAAAGAGGCCGAATGGAGGAGGCTCATTCTTTATCCTCGCACTGCAGATGGTCTGTTTAACTGTTTTCTCACTAGTGAAGCGTTCAGTTTTTCCACTTACAAAGTCTGCCATGTAAATAGCAAATGCACCATGACGCGATGCAACTGACTCTTAAAGGGAATGTGAGATGAGACTGTGATTGGTTTAATGCACACTATGCTTAAAACACACCCATAACTCATGTTAGACCATGCGCCGGGGCGCAAAATGTATTTTTCTGTCCTTAAAATAACAAGATTTGAAAACTTTTTAAGAGCTTCTTGTTGAAACTACTTATTTAAAAGGAGTTAAAACAGCACAATTCTTAAGTGTGTTTTTTTTTGGACAACTTAATTGTTTAATGTTCTACTTTAATTTGTGAAAAAAGATTTAGTTATTTGATTTATGTTAGGACAAAAATGGAAAGTAAAAAAAGAAAGTAATTGTGTGGAACCCAGGATTTTTTACAGTATATCACCATAAGCTACATTTCCATCCACCTATTTTTATGCACATTTTGGATATGCGCATAAAAAACGGTTTATGGAAATGCCAAGATGCCCATAAATTTTGAAATGCGCATAAAAAAACTTATGTGCATAACTGAGTAGGATAACACGCGTTCATTGCTTGTTGGCATTGTCTTCTGAGGCACAAGTCATTTATTAAATAAGGAAAAGATTCACGCAGCTTCTCCTAACGCAGAAAATTTAGTTTTTACACTTAATATTTGGCACCAGTTTATCAGGAAGTGACGATTTTGTTCGCTTTGACTCGTTGGATGGAAACGCTGCTTTATTCGCGCGTCTTTTATGCGATTTTCCAGTTTTGTACATACATTTAAATCGCATTTTATGATGGAAACATATAGTCACTAAACGTATGTAATGTAAGTGCAGGAAATGGGATTTAAATAAAAATATGCTCCCCATTTTGGCCCAACTTCCAGTTCGCATAGACCTTAATGTGAAATCAGCTTGCCATGGATGCTTTGGACTGTATGTAGCCGACATGTATAGTTTGCCACCATTATCTATGAGTAATTCACTTGAAAACTGTACAAGACGGGAAGATTGAATTGCAAAAGAGCATGGGAAACATGTAATGAAAAGCTAAACCAGAGATCAGCAGTTCTGCTACACGCCGGCACCTTCTAGCAGATTCCCAGAGCACTTCCGAGACTGTAAAAAATGCAACGTAAATACATCTTCCCCAATTCCACCTCATAAAAAATACATTTGCGGCTATCCTCGCACTGCTACATCAATTTCAGTATGAATGAATAAACATACGCGGTATAGAGAGAAGTCTTTATTTGTTGCATACACACAGCGTGTAGGCAGTGAAATGTTGCTTTTTTGAGAGAGAAAGATTGGAGTGAATGTGTACTGGTGAACATCATCTCGCTCTTCATCTTTTCATGTCAGTCTTGTCTTCTTCTTCTTCTTTCCAAGGCGTGTCTGAGAGCTCTTGCTGTAGCCTCTGCACTGCAATATTATCCTGCATGACAGTCACAATTTACTGTTACGCGGACCTGGCAAACTGCAGTCCATCAGGTGATTTATTAGAGCTCTTCAAACAAACTCCACCTTCCTCTATTCTTCTCCACCACAGTCTGTCTTTTTTCTCTCCCCATCCATGAGTCATTCTGTGGCTTTGTTGAACATCTTTTTCAGGTAAATACAGAGTGAAGAGGGGCTCTCGCTGCGGATGGTTTGTTATGTAGCCTACCATGTACAATGTAAAAAAGAAAGTACGACAAAAAGTCAAGACAACAAATATTTTTTTGTTGCTTTAATAATTTAATCAGGTTTCAACTAAATTGTTTAAGTTTAACTTAATATTTTAAGTCAGTTTGATTGATGTAAGTTGAGATGACTAGAAAAGTTCATTTGATTAAAAAAGAAATATGTAAGGCAGCTTGAATGTCAAGTTGGCTTCAAGTTCATGTCAAGTCAAATGGGCTTTATTGTCATTTCAACAATATACAGTGCAGTACACAGTGAAACAAAACAATGTTCCTCCAGGACCAAGGTGCTACATCAAGCAGCATAAATTGACAACATAACACAGAACTGTGCACTACTGTACAAATTTAGAGAAGGAAATAAAATAAAATAAGATAAACTCAAATAAAAATAAATAATATAATAATACGAGCGCAGAGTGCAGTTTGTGCAACATTTAGTGCAAATAAGACAGGACAAGAAACAGTAACAATGACCAGTACACTACGGATGTTGTGCAAATATTGGAGCAGATATAAATACTGTACATGTAAACATTCGTCTTTGAGGTAGAAAAGTTGTACAGAGAATGTTTTTACAGTGTATTTTTGTTTTGTTCAAAAATCAGTTTGCTGCATTAAAAAAAAACATCTATATTTACTTAAAGGGCACCTATTTTATCCCTTTTTAAGATTTAAGAGAAGTCTTTTGTGTCTCCAGAATTTTTCTGTAAAGTTTCAGCTCAAAACACCCATCAGATTATTTATTATACCTTTCAGAATATCAGAAATTTCTGCTCTAAACACAATATAGCTGTTTTTTTGTGGCCTGTGCCTTTAATGCTAGTTTTCTTTGCCCACTGTTCCCACGTGCCTGTCAGAATGTGCCTCAATCTCCGGTTCGGCTGTGTCAGATAAACAGCACAGTGACAGACAAGAAGGAAGCAGATCTCACGTAACGTTTGTGAGAAATACTACAATAAGAACTTTACCAAAGATTGTTTGATGTACAGTTGAAGTCAGAATTATTAGCCCCCTTTTGAATTTTTGTTTCTTTTTTAAATATTTCCCAAATGATGTTTAACAGAGCAAAAAACATTTCACAGTATGTCTGATAAAGTTTTTTCTTCTAGAGAAAGTCTCATTTGTTTTATTTCGGCTAGAAGAAAAGCAGTTTTAAATTTTTAGGTCAAAATTATTAGCCCCTTTAACAAATTTTTTTTGATAGTCTACAGAACAAACCATTGCTATAGAATAACTTGCCTAATTACCCTAACCTGCCTAGTTAACCTAATTAACCTAGTTAAGCCTTTAAATGTCACTTTAAGCTGTATAGAAGTGTCTTGAATAAATATCTTGAATAATATCTAGTAAATTATTATTTACTGTCATCATGGCAAAGATAAAATAAATCAGTTATTAGAAATTAGTTATTAAAACTATTATGATTAGAAATGTGTTGAAAAAATCTTCTCTCCGTTAAACAGAAATTGGGGATGAAAATAAACAGGGGTGCTAATAATTCAGGGAGGCTAATAATTCTGACTTCAACTTCATTTGTTGTGGAGTTAATTCCAGCCTTTCTGCAACGATGAGTCACACACAATGCCGTTACAAAGTTCACACACACAGCGCACGCTGTTTTAAAAACGTTTTAAACTTGTAAAACTCACGCTCGATAACATTTGATGATGATTGATGATCACAGACAGCTGAACAGATCTTTTAATCCTGGTTGCTTTGCGCAAATCCTGTCTTGTTGATATGATTACATATGATCAGATTACTACTGAGACATGTTAATACGCAGCTTCAATGGCTCAAAATGGGAGGGATTTGGATCCTATTTTAACATCAGCTATTGTGTTTCTCTCACATTCTAACACTTTTTGTGTTTCTATCACTCCAATATGAATGTGGACACACTATACATACACACAGTTCTGTCCAAACAGCTCACAAACAATTATTTTCGTCCTAGGTGCCTTTTAAAGTTTGTGAGAACCAGAAGTTGCTGAGGTTTTTACTTTCAGTATGTAGATGTCAGTGCCTAATTTGTAAATGAGTTATTTTCAGAAAAAAAAAAACAGGAAATAAAAGTTACCGTGACCGACGTCCACCACACAATTTCAGGTTTCCTGGAACATGACGTCATGAAAAGTGCAAAAAACAAAAAAAGTCTTTTATTATTTTGTGCCATATATTGTTATGGGTCAATCATGGATGTAGCCACAAACATAAATCTTATGAAACATCATTATTTAGTTTACTAACACCACTGACATCCAGTTCAATTCCAAGTGAAACAAAGATGGTTAAATGACTCACTCTGTCTAATCTTCAAGAAGAGCCCACAGTTAGCTATTCTGTCATGTTTTGGGTTCGCTTTGCTTTTGTCTCCTGCTATCCTGATCCAGGGATGAAGGTCCATCTTCTCGAGATCTCTTTTAATCAGATTCATTATCAGATTTACTTGTGGTTTAAAAAAAAAAGAAAATATGCGTGACTGTCTCTTTGCCATTTAAAAAATACAGATGTTATTTATGTAGGCTGCTACGCCATTATTTATTTTCTCTGCTCACCAGTGAAAGTGATTTGTAAATGTAAGAAAGATGATTGGATGAAAATATTGTTGAGGGCAAATAGTTAAACGTGCCTTCTGCTTTAACTTGCGCATGGTGATACCATTGTGTGGACACACACACACAATACACAGCCTCACATTCTCTCTCTCACACACACACACACACACACACACGTTAATGTCCGATCATTAAAAATAAATACTGTAACGCAAAACACGGATATCTGACATTTCCCGGAACAGGATCTGGCAAGATCCGGCTCAAATGAAGCACTGGTTGATGTACTCTAACTAAAATGGAAAATTGAGTAGCGGGCGGTCTTTTTGCACATCATTCCCTTATAGCAAACTAACAGTAAGAGGGGCGTGGTAAAGAATATTGTGGCTGAAGTTGTCAAACTGACGTCAACACAGAAAAACGGCAATCGTATAGCTAAAGCAAATGATCAGATTTTAGTTGAAGATTATCAAAACATTTTTTTTCCCAATGGATTAACTTGCACAGATTAATTGTTCACTCAATGAATAACAATGTGAACTAGCAAAATAAACATTGTAAATTTAGATTTTGCACAAACTTTATTTATTTATTTTGCTTTTAGTGTTTTAGTATATTTTAGTATAGTAATGTAAAAAATATATATATTATAATAATACATGGCGATGTGTTGGGTTGCTGGTTCAAGCCTCGGCTGGTTCAGTTAGCATTTCTGTGTGGAGTTTGCATGTTTTCCCCGTGTTCGCTTGGGTTTCCTCTGGGTGCTCCAGTTTCCCCCACAGTCCAAAGACATGAGGTGCAGGTGAATTGGGTAGGCTAAAATTGACCGTAGTGTATGAGTGTGTGTGTGAATGAGTGTGTATGGCTGCGTAAAACATATGCTGGATAAGTTGGGAATTCACTCCGCTGTGGCGACCCCAGATTAATAAAGGGACTAAGCCGAAAAGAAAATGAATGAATGAATGAAAGAATAATAATACATTTCACAGCACCATATAATATTGTTCCTGTCTATTGGTTCTGTTGTTCAGATAATTTTTTTTTTGCTTAAAAATAATTTTTTTTTTGCTTAAAATGACCAATGACCAAAATAACTAACTTAAACTAATATATGACGATACAAATGACTTATTTACATATTTGATTTAAATATAGTAAATATAAAGTAAATATAGCCCAAAAAACAAGCAAACAAAGGAACAATTGACAGACAGGCAGTCTGCACTGCTGCTAAGCCAAAATACTTCTTAGTTCATCATGAATGTGTGTTATAGTAATCGACAACCATTACTTTATATGACATAAAGCCCATCATGCCGTGATAAGTATGATAAACCTCAGAAAGACGGCTACTGCTGAAAAATCAATGGTTAGATTACAAGGAAAATGTCACGTTGCTCTGAGCCTTTCTGAACTTTTTGTCCTTTAATTCTTTTGCACTTTTTGGCCCTTTTTCATTAACTGACCTGCCCCCTGCACAGATTCTCTCAGTTTTCCCTCAGCCTTTAATTTCTTCACCAGTCCTGCACAGAATACACTTTATCTGCCCGCAGCTGAACGTCCACGTCTCCTCAATTTGTGCAAAAGCTTTGATTATGAGTTTCCAGGGCATATTCCCTGTCCGCTTGTGCATGTGCACCCTCATTTCCAGCAATTAGTAGCCTATAGTGGCTGTTTTCATGAGGACAAAAATACAGTATTAATGAAAGTGGGGGGAGGAAACTAATAAGATAATATTCCCCTTAACTCTCTTCCTTGTTTCGCTCTTAAATTGATCATGAAATATAACTTTTTCTATATTTAAGTGTTGCTTACAGTAGGCGCATCTACCAAACCAGAAAATATAAAAAGGGCATCTCAGGCTCATTGGAAATATGTACCTCAGCCTACTTTTTTTTTGCCAAAATGTAAAATACATTGCTCCGGGGATGTGTTCTTATATTGTTCAGATAAAAATTCCACTAGAGGGCGCTGTGTACGTTTATGCAAAACTGAAATGCGGTACTTAGAGTACATTTTGTTATACATTTCAGATACTCGTCCTTCTTGTACATGTCCATTGTTGTACAGGTCACCTAGCAAACCACTGAGCTAAACCCAGTGCTTAATTTGTGAATTGCGAGGTCCCGGAACAGATCGGGGTAACAGATCCGGAGTGTTATCAGAGGATGGAGAGATGTCGTGCACAAAAGTGGAGAGCGGGGTTGTTGGTTGGTGCGGTGGACGGCAGAGGGGTGTCACGGACGAAAGTGAGCGGGGCGGGGGTTGTCGTGGACGAAAGTGAAGAGGGTTGGGGAGTCGCAGAAGAGATTGAAAGTGAACAGTGAAGGGGGGAGGAGGGCGGTTGAGGAGGGGGATCAGTAAAATGAGGTGCCGAATCAGATTTCAGAGGTTCTGGCGTGTTCCGGCACAAATTAAGCCCTGGCTAAACCATTCCCTAAACCCAACTAATGGTGTTTTTAGTAGCAAACATTAGGGAAAAGTGCACTGCGACCATGTAGTTTTTACCTTGATTTTACATTATTTCTATCTCTTTTATTGAACCATGCTTCACCAGGCTCGAACCCTGCATCGCAAGTACAACACCAAACAAAGTGAGCTAGCAAGCAAACTGACCACACTAGAAAAGTTGTCCATATGAAGATAGATATCTGAAGCAAATATATTTGATTATAAACCATAGATGTTAATTTGTTTTATGGTATTTATTTGGTGTTCAAAGAACTGCTTTAATCAATTCTTTATTTTTCAATAATTTGTACTCGTAAATATCATTAGTGTGAAAAGGAACAAATGTTATTAGTGCTGTAGTGTTCATTTTACCTAGAAACTGCAGTCAAACGTATGTGGAGGTATGTTTTTTTTGTGGTTTTACAAACATGTTGGCTAAATAACTTATTTCCAATGAGCTTGTGTTGGAAAATGGACAATGTCTAGTACAAAATACAAACAAACACACAAATGTTCTTCTGTTTGATATACATCTCCGCTATACTGAGGACATTGTGGTACACATTTCTGATGGAAGTTTGCAAGTGAATAGAAATGTCCCGATCAGTTTTTTGTGAGTATCTACCAATACCGAAACCCGATCCGATACTTCTGTAATACATAACATAAGAATAAAGAAGAGCAAAGAAACAGATCCGGGTTGTTCGTAGTTTTCATTTAATTCACCTTATTTTAACATCAACAGTTTGTTTATTGTGTTAAATGTAGCCTTTTCCTTTCCACCTCTTGCAATCCCAAGTTTACATGTCTCACAGTTTGCTATGGCGATGTTGTGGTCATCAACTTTATAATACCTCCAGACTGCAGACATACTCGCGCTTTCCGCTTCAAGCGGCTCCTGTGTTCTAATTTGCCAGCATTTAACCAATAGCGTCCCTGCAAAAAAGTGATCATGCCGCACACGTTGCTGTTTCTGTTTCTGTGCTGTTTCTGTCAAGAAAGAGGTCTAACTCTGTGCCATAACTACAGTATAGATGTGTTAAAAAACAATGAGAAAATATATAATATACATATACAGAGTCCTGATTGGGAGGTAACGTCCGATTCTGATCAAGTCTGAAACACTTGATCGGATCTGGACATCCCTACAAAAGAATGTCAGTAAAGTGCTTTATACTGTATTTGGGCAAAATATATTTTATGCTGCATTACTTCACCAATGAGGGTCAGTTCAACTCTGTTGATGTAGGTCAATAGCATCGCTTTGTGCTGCAACATCAAGTCCAAAACTAATTAAGAATTTGTCTAAATGTTCCCTTTCCGGATGTGCTTGTTAACATTAAATGTAAAGTTACCATTTTCTCCACCTTTATTCACAGAGATTTGCATTAGATTAGACAACTGCAGACATGTGTCCACTAACCATTCAAAATAACAACTTCCAGTTCATTGGCCTGTCCATGTAAGAAGTTAATCTGCTACTGGTCATCTCTGATGTTTTGGCTGGAGAGATTAGCTTGTTTTGTTGTTTCTGGAGTGTCAGAATATCTTGTAAAGTCTCCGTCCTTTACTAGGAAACCTCAGTTATTTAGCATTTAAAGGGATACACACAAAAATATTATGTTTTTGACTACCTTTAAACATGATCATTGTGTTATTTTGAGCTGAAATCACACAGACACATTTTTAGGACACCAGAGATTCGTTTACATCAATAGGGGCATAACAAAGCCTGAATAAAGGTTGAAGGTCCCATGAAATTAAAATAGAGTTGTTTAGATGTTAGTATCAGTATGTTAGTTTTAAGGATATTTATATCTAGTGTGATTTAAACCTGATATAAACGTCCAAAGCTTGCAGTTTGTCACATCCGCATGAATGGATCATCACCTCATACTTCAGTTTTTCAATCTTCTGACCAATCAAATGCTCTCTAGTATCTCACATGCCCCACCCCCTTGAATACACTTTTCATTTCCTTTTCATTTGATGAACCCCTCAACCCCTCTCATTGGCAGAGCTGTGATAAAACGTAACACTACTAGCTGTTTTTCAAAAAGAGGAGGAGCTCCTATGCCCCGCCCTGACTTCATGTTTCAGTGGAGATTGGCCAATTTTCGAATAAAAAAACGTATATTTTAAATCACTACAAAAGACCTTCGACGGCAATCTCCAGAGTTTCTTCTCCTCATTTTCTCTCGCTGGTGTCAGATCACAGTCGACGGCTAATGTGAAAATTTCAGAGCCTCTTCTCTCTAAAGTCCAAATGCTAGAAGAGCAGCATCAGTGGTGGCATTTAAATAGGCTAAAGCTAAATATTTAACAGAGCTGGAGCTTTGTTAGATCGCCTCTGACAAGACCCTCTCATTAAATAACAAACCGAGGATCTGACTGCGCCAAAGTAGGTCTCATCTGATTCTGAATCTAAACTGTGCTGCTGGTTTCATTTCAAGTTTTTTTTTTTTTTTCCAGCTGGCGTTTTCATGAGACAAAACCTATTAGCGATTGTGTTTGCTGATTCTGAAGCACAATGTTGATAAAGGACTACTGTTAAATGTGACTTTGCTCTAAATGCTCCAGTGGGAACTGAAACGTTCATGCTTTCCAGTTACAGTTCTTTTTCTTCACCATTAAAAGAAGCATTGAATTGTCTAGACTGGAATATTTAGTTAACCTCTGCCATACTTTTAATACTTTCATATGTCAGATTGCATATTTATGCAACCCAGAGTTATTACAGTAAATGACTCTGCGTTTGACATGGCGTGTATTTCTATAAAATCAAAATGTGTTGAACATATTGTTGCTAAATGACAAAAATTAATAATAATTAATAGAGTAAAGATACTTAAGTCAAAATGATGAATTTAAAAATGTGTCAATTTAATTCATTTTAGTCATAGACATTTTTTTTATCTCATAGGCAAGGCAAGTTTATTTATATAGTACATTTCATACACAGTGGCAATTCAAAGTGCTTTACATAAACAGGAATAAAAGAGACAAGTATAAATAAAATAGAAACAAATAATTTAAAAACAAATGAAAATAGCGTAAATCCAATTTTTCCATATTACAAAACACTGGTGTATCATATTTTCTCATTTTACTCTGGGACTTCCCCATTCTGGTGATCACCCCCCCCCCCACACACACACACACCCCCTACATTGGACGTCTTTAATAGATTCGATTTTTCACCTAAAATCGAAAAGTTAAGCTTTACAGCTCTAATTACGTGCCCCCCAATTTCAATTTCCTTCTGGAAGTAAATTGCACGGCCATAGTTATTACTTTTAAATTCATAATTTAAACTTGAGAGTAATAATTCCAACTAAGTCAACTAGTTTAGAATTTTAAAGTCTTAATGTCGACAAATGTCATGATTTTTGCACAGTAAAAAGAGTTGAATTTAATTTCGAAAAGTGTAAACCTGTGGCTTTTAAAGCAATTAGTTAACCTTACTTAAAAAAATGTAAGCAGATCCTTTGCTTTTAAAGCGATTATTTGACTTTATTTTAAAAAGAAAATGTAGAAAACTCTTTGACATGTTTATTTGTATATGGTGTAAATCTTCTTTCACAGTTTATAAAACACTCAGTATAATAAACTGTGTGGGGAAAATTATGTTTGGTTTTGTAATTCTCCTAGTGTTCATCTCCCCTATAAACTGCCATGGAATTAATGATTATTGCACACTGAATCCGAAATTTTCACCCAGAGTTTTTGCACTTTAAAAAATAAATTTAACCTCACGTGTCAGATGTATTGACAAACTGCCTCCAAAACTTTCGTCCGTCATAAAAAAATGCCGAACCAGGTAAACTTTTTTTTAACATTTTTTTGCATCCGAAAAAGCATTTTGAGAGTGTTTTGAAAGTGCAGAACCCCCATACAAGCGAAAGACAAAATACCATCAATTGAGCCACAAATGATTTTATGACAAACACGATGCATAATTTAAAGCCTGGTTAATACTTCTGCATCAAGTGATTGGTGTGACCCACGGTCACCTGCAATGGGCGTAGCCATGCATTTATACTTCTGCACGCTGTGTGTGTTGCTCTGCAATAACACTTCAGAAACGCTAGCTGACAGTAGGTGTTTATGTTCCTCTGTGTCGAGTTTCTTCGCTGGTGTTTTGTTTTTTCTGAACGCTACCTTAATGTACAACTGGCTCATTCGCTCATTTTGAGGCTAGGATCAGCGGACGAGCAACAACTTTAATCATAAAGTAAACACAAAACAACAGTCTCCATCTGGAGCTCCTTTACGGAACGCCACACTTGTAAACAATTTGCATTTCGCTGTGCTATTTCCTCTCTATGCAGTATTGGATGAACACAATATGTAGTATCCCTCTTTATTTTTCTACATTGGAAAATAGAGGAGAACAACTGCTTGAATTGACTCTGAAATGTTTTGCGTTTTTTACGATTGGATTAATTAATATGCATCGGACTCAGTGTGCAAGGTTTGTGTACTGTAAGTGGCAAATTTTTTGAATATGAAACCAAAAGGCAAAGACTTTAATTCTAATACTACTACTAGAAATAAAACTGCATATACGTATAGTTTCATTTTCGGTTAAGTTTTCGTCATTTTCTATGTTGTATTTCTAGATTGTTTCAAGCCATCCATAGACATTCAGCATTTCCAAACTTTCCCCAAAAACGTCACTTTACATGCACGCTTGTACCTCAGTACCATACAAATCTGGCACCTACTTTGTCACAGAGAGTTTTCAAAGGCGCTTTTTCGCAGGCTGACTGCAGTCAAGAGAAACCGATAGCAAAGTCATGTTCCCATCAAAAACGCAGACAAAAAGTGAGAGACAAGTGGAGGAGCTGTTTTTGTGTTCCTCGCACAAGGCTTTCTTGCACTCTGTCAAAAGTGTTGAGAGTTTCGGGGCTCTGCGTGCACAAATTTGTGAGCACGGCTGGTTAATTGGCAGTTGGGATAAGGTCTACCCTGCATAGCAGCGGCGGCTCAACAGCTGGAGCTTCCAGGGGATAGAGAGGGATTTGGGCTTTTGTTTTATCTCTTTTCAGCAGCTTTAGTCCTGTGGGTCATTCTGAACTCTGTGATTGAGGGCGACTGATAGGCCATAATCAGTCAAAACTACTTTGGAAAATGGATTTTCAATTTGCGATTGGATGGAATTTTTTGAAGTCATGGTCAGAAAGAATAGAGGAAAGTCAAGGCAAAATCCATGAGTAGGGTTTCAAATAGAACTTGTTTTATTATTATTATTATTATTATTATTATTATTATTATTATTATTATTATTATTATTATTATTATTATTATTAATATATTTAATTAACCCAAAAGGGCAAAACTATCTTTACCAAGCTAATTGAATAAAATAAATACTAGGACTGCACAATATTTGGAAAAATATGTGATATGCAATGCTGTTTAGCATTACAATAACAATATTTCTTGTGATATTACACTTCCCTAGCTATATATATATATATATATATATATATATATATATATATATATATATATATATATATATATATATATGAGCAATGCAATATCACACGAGTAGCAGTGCGATATGGCTGTATATTGGCACTGGTGGGAGGCGTGTGTTTGCATGAGGCTGCAGGCCTAGTGCCTAAGTGTCCCACCAGTGACGATATACAGCCACATCGCACTGCTACTCATGTGCGTTTATACAATAGTTCGGCAACATAATCATGTATATAAAAAAAGAGAATCAAACATGGACAGTCTCAAAATCCTTTTGTATTAGGAACTACTTTCTTCCGCCATTCATTCACATCTGCAGCTGACGTCAGAATAGCAGAAACCGTTGCTACTTCACCAACATCACTTTAGAGCTAGTATTTGAATGATTCTCTAGCGTAATGTCTAAAGTGATGACAAAACAGGTGATTTTGCTCACATTTTAAGATTATAAAGCTGATTATCAGTCTAGAGACATTTCCCAGTATTTCTCTGTTGCAATCGGGATTTCACAATAATTAACCCCGAAAAAGTCAACACATGTGGGGGCCTCAAAAGTACATTATGTTGTTCATCAGCTGCAATATTTGTCAAACTGTAGTCATCTGCTTGCCACTCGTGTGGGCAGAGTAATACACAACAGTGAAGGGGCTGTACAAGTTCTGATATTGCGGAATATCGCACGGCTGTCAGCCAATCAGATTCGAAAACCAAACAGAACTGACCTAACTGAACTAACGCGCTCTGCACTGGACTTTAGACCAGCTTTCAGTTAATCAATGGCGCAGTCTATTTCAGTTCCTTAAAATATCAACTCACCAACAATGCACCTTAACACACCTCCTTTTCAGACCGGCACATCCATGAGTCCACAAAGTGACTCAAATTGATTTGCTATTTAAACAATGTGGCGCAAAACATGAAAATTAGAATTGCGATGGTCTGAAAATAGCAACAAGTCTCGTCAAACACGTCTTGCGCCTTATTGCACCGGGTGTATGATAGGGCCCAATATGCTCTAGACATTTCTAAGGGGTAATAATACTGCTGTTTTGATCATTTCAGATGTTTTACAATCTGGTCCATCCACTGGTTTGTCTATTTTAATGCCATCCCATCCTTTACATTTTTCATTACCACATGAACTATTAAAAAAATCACATTTTATTTATTTATATTTATTTTATTTATTTATACAGGGACAATGTACAACATGACATGTTGTACCAGAGTTAGCTATAAAGCTAATTTACATCTGTAGTCCCTGGGCAGAAATTTATAACGAATTTAACAATAAAAAATAATGCATTATACACTTACAATACAAAAAACATAACTTTTTTTGACAAGCTGGAATTTATTTAACAAACATTTTTCTACTGTAGTTTATTCTATTTTTTTTCTTTTTTTCTTTTTAGCACATTTTAAAATTATATGCGCATCTTGGCATTTCCATTAAGTATTTCTTTATACGATATTCCAAAATGCACATTAAAATAGGTGGATGGAAAAATAGCTGTTGTTTCTGTTTCAGAAACAGCTGAATATGAGGATCAAATGTGCACCCTATGAGCCAAACACCCTTGTGAGTGCAGATCAGCTAAATTAAACATAGTTTTTATTAGTTGCTTATCACATATGTAGCTAGTTGATTCTGGAATAATCTTCGGATCATCTGTGGGGTTAAATCTCAAACTCCATCTCCTGTAGCTTTTGGCTTCAAAGGCCATTGAGATGAACCTGTTTGTGGGTGGGTTGCATGGTATTTTTAGCAGCATGTCATATCCTATTCTTTAGGCATCATCTTCTCCAGAGGAAGATGCTTCGAAAGCCCAAATCATTACTTTCTTTCGCCAGCTGATGTGTGCGTGTCATAAAATAAACATAAGTATAAAAACGGATGAGTTCACTACTAGCCTTATTAATGGTCAAAAGCTCTCCGACAGACCACTGCATCTGTCTTAATCACACCGCTGCTCAAAATGTGTTAAAAATAACCCAGTTTTGTATAATTTAACTTCAAATATGTGACCATCACCTTGATACGAGATCATTTTGTTGTGTCAGATATTTCATATTTGTGTGCATTAAGTACTTGTGTGTATATATATATATAAATATAGGTTTCAGGTTTCAGAACAGACTCTTTTATCCCTCTCAGCTATTACATGGATCATTTACTGCAAAACAGGATACCATGTGCCATGCTTCATTTTACTGACACTTGCCCTTGGAGTGAACCAAAAAAAATGTAAAAGTGATCAACTGGCTGCACGGGAAGCCTCAGCGGTGTTGGGTGAGTGAAGGTGGAGGCTAATTTTTCTTCTGATTAACCATCATAATGTATGTCTCAACCTACAGTAGGAGATTGCTAAATATAGTAAGTGGGCAAATTTAAAGCGACAGTGGCACATTTTTGTGATGTGTACTGTAACCAGAAAGTTTTACTTTCTTTTACAAGCAACACAAGTACAGCATCGTACAAAGTGAGCCAAATGCATTCGATTACAAATCACAGACATCATTTAATGGTTTTATGCAATTTATTTGGTGTTGTCCAACAAAATGCATAAATACAATCCTGTATACAATCCTTCATACTGCCGTGTAGTGTTCATTTTACCTAGAAACTGCTATCAAACATACACTCACCGGTAACTCACTTTATTAGGTACACCTTACGAGTATCGTCAGAACTGCCTTAATCTTCTGTGGCATAGATTCAACAAGGGACTGGAAATATTCCTCAGAGATTTTGGTCCATATTGACATGATAGCATCACACAGTAGCATCGGTTCCACCACTTCCCAAAGGTGCTCTATTGGATTGAGATCTGGTGACTGTGAAGGCCATTTGAGTACAGTGAACTCATTGTCATGTTCAAGAAACCAGTCTGAGATGATTCACGCTGTATGACATGCCGCATTATCTTGCTGGAAGTAGCCATCAGAAGATGGGTACACTGTGGTCATAATGGGATGGACATGGTCAGCAATAATTCTCAGGTAGGCTGTGGCGTTAACACGATGCTCAACTGGTATTAAAAGGCCCAAAGTGTGCCAAGAAAATATCCCCCATATACCATCCAAATCATAGCAGAAATCAAGGCTCATCAGACCAGGCAACATTTTTCAAATCTTCTATTGTCCAATTTTAGTAAGCCTGTGTGAATTGTAGCCTCAGTTTCCTGTTCTTAGCTGACAGAAGTGGCACTCTTCTGATGCTGTAGCCCATCCGCCTCATGGTTCAACGTGTTGTGTATTCAGAGATGCTCTTCTGCATACCTCAGTTGTAAAGAGTGGTTATTTGAGTTACTGTTGGCTTTCTATCAGCTTGAACCAGTCTGGCTGTTCTCCTCTGACCTCTAGCATCAACAAGGCATTTGCGCCCACAGAACTGTCGCTCACTGCATATTTTCTTTTTTTTTTTGACCATTCTCTGTAAACCCTAGAGATGGTTGTGCGTGAAAATCTCAGTAGATCAGCAGTTTCTGAAATACTCGAGACTAGCCCGTCTGGCACCAACAACCATGCCACATTCAAAGTCACTTAGCTCACCCTTCTTCCCCATTCTGATGCTCAGTTTGAATTGCAGCAGATCGTCTTGACCATGTCTACATGACTAAATGCATTGAGTTGCTGCCATGTGATTGCTGATTAGAAATTTGCATTAACGAGCAGTTGGACAGGTGTACCTAATAAAGTAGCCAGTGAGGGTGTTTAAGTACATTTTTGCAGTTTCACAAAAAAAGGTAGACTGAAGCACGTATTTCAAAAGAGAATGTGTTGGTATTAACCAAAATTGAAAAAAAAGTCCCCCAAAACACATACAAAAGCAGCATTTGTATGGATATTTTGTGTGCTTGTTAGTTTAATTGATCATTGTATTAAAACTGTAAATTATAAATACATATAAAATATATGTAAATACAAAACATAGCACACTCACATTGCTTTCGCATTGAAACCCTAAATATGATAATTTAACACAATCTAACATCTGATAGCACGCATAGTATTACTAATAGCAAAGTAGTATTCTTGGTATGCTAATGTCAGTTTCAAGCTAATCTTGGTAACACTTTACAATAACAGTACATGAATAATGCTGTACTAATATGTAAATTAAACGTTATGATTAATTAAGGCATGTGCTAATCAAGAAGTAGTCACATTGTCAAGTTCATGCGTCAATAATGGCTACCTTAATTACTTGTGCAAATTTGTTATAGCTAAATGTAACTAACAAGAACTTATGAAGGGTTAATGTATCTTTATGTAATGACTTTACTTGGAGGGGCACATAATCATTAACTAATTCTTAACTGCTCATGAACTCATTAGTCTTTAAACTATGTATGTCCGTTTAGCAGAGGTGTAAAGAGTACCTGAAAACCATACTTGAGTAAAAGTACAGATACCTTACTGTAAAAATTACTCCATTACAAGTTACAAGTCACCAATTCCAATAAGACTTGAGTAAAAGTATTAAAGTATTCGATTTTAAAAGAACTTGAGTATTTTACTCATACTGAATGTAGGCTCAAAGAAAGGTTTAATTTTCCTAATATATAAATTAAATTTAACACCTTAATGTTTCAAAATGGCAGAACAAAATATATTAAAAAAAAATAGAACAAAAAGTCTCAGTCAAACTCAAATGTTCAAAAAAGGCACAAACAATTTATCAAAAAAAAAAAAGTAGTAAAACGTAGTAAAAAAAATCAGAGCTGACTTTGACGTGATTCATCTCTCAGTATCAGAGGGGGGCAATATTTTTTATTTTGAGTAGTTTTTTAATTGATTAAGATGTTTTCTTTGTATTAAAATTACACAAAGAGGAGCACTGTTATTTTTCATTTTAGTAAACTACATATAAATTCAAGCTTCGGCTTCATCACTGGCTGCAGCCATGTCGCTAATTAAACACCTGGTATTAGGCAAGCTGCTAATTCACGTTCACATGATTTAGCTCATAAATAGCATACAGTACCTTCAGCAAGATGCCGACTTGTCGTGCACAATCACAATGTAATGAGTAACGGTAAGCATCCCTTCAAATGTAGTGGAGTAGAAAGTACATATATTCAATCAAAATGTAGTCAAGTAAAGAGTAAAAGTTGCTTATATTTTTGATACTCAG
Source organism: Danio kyathit (assembly GCA_903798195.1). NCBI lineage: Eukaryota > Metazoa > Chordata > Actinopteri > Cypriniformes > Danionidae > Danio > Danio kyathit. Next base: position 59,725,143 of record LR812519.1, read on the forward strand.
TACAAGTACAAAGTAGCCAAAAAAATACTTAAGTAAAGTAACGAAGTCCATTAACTCAAGTACTTTACACCACTGCCGTTTAGTGCATATTTACATTTAAAAACAATATAAAATGTTCAGTCTACATCATAATGAACAGTTTAAACACAAGAATTAATGAATAGTTAAGATTAAGTTAATGATAATGTGCCCCTCCAAGTAAAGTCATGGCATAAAGATACATTAATCGTGTAATTAACCACATACATTAAGTATCTATCTATCTATCTATCTGTCTGTCTGTCTGTCTGTCTGTCTGTCTGTCTGTCTGTCTGTCTGTCTGTCTGTCTGTCTGTCTGTCTGTCTGTCTGTCTGTCTGTCTGTCTGTCTGTCTGTCTGTCTGTCTGTCTGTCTGTCTGTCTGTCTATCTATCTATCTATCTATCTATCTATCTATCTATCTATCTATCTATCTATCTATCTATCTATCTATCTATCTATCTATCTATCTATCTATCTATCTATCTATCTATCTATCTATCTATCTATCTATCTATCTATCTATCTATCTATCTATTGTTCGTAATAGTGTTTTTATTTGGGTTCAGAGTTTCAAGCACAGACAGTCTCTCCTCTTGAATTATACAGACTTCGACCTTAGAGCTAGCGTTTCAGAATTTTTAAAAAATGTATCCTCCTAGGGCTGGTGTTCTTTGTGTATCTGTATATGTGAGCGTGCGTTTGCTTGACTGACAGATTGAAGGACACGATTCTATTCATTCAGGCTTGTTGCTTGGGTCACTTGCAGTGGGAGAAGCGGAGAAAAGCAGAGAGAAGGAGAATTCAGTGTTACAGTATGAACAGGACAGCAACACTGGCAGAGGGAGAGACTGACAGAGACATTACAGAGCATGTTGTGCCAAACAGACCCTTAAACCCCATTTTAATTGGTTGGTAGACACAGTGCTGCAGCTCCTCATATATACTGTACAGACTGTGTGTGAGAGTGTATAGTATATACTGAAAGATATTCTTGTCATATTTTGGAATCATTTATAATGTTTTTGTAAGCAGGCTTTTGTGCTTAACAAGACTGCATTTATTGGATAAAATGCAGTACAGCTGTATTTTCTTTTGTACTCCTTTGATGGAATAGCTGAATTTTCAGCATTATCACTAAATGTCTTCAATGTCAGATAATTTTTTAGAAATCATTCAAACATGATGATTTCGTGCTCGAGAACATTACTTATTAATTCCTATGCTCAGCTTTTATTTTTATTTTATTTTATTTTATTTTATTTTATTTTATTTTATTTTATTTTATTTTATTTTATTTTATTTTATTTTATTTTATTTAAAATAATTTAAAATTAATTTAATTTTTAAAATGTTATTTTTATTTTTTATTTTCATTCATTCATTTTCTTTTCGGCTTAGTCCCTCCATTAATCCGGGGTCGCCACAGCGGAACGAACCGCCAACTCATCCAGCACGTGTTCCACGCAGCAGATGCCCTTCCAGCCGCAACCCATCTCTGGGAAACATTCACACACACTCATGCACACTCATACACTACGGACAATTTAGCCTATCTAATTTACCTGTACCACATGTCTTTAGACTGTGGGGGAAACCGGAGCACTCGGAGGAAACCCACGCGAACGTAGGGAGAACATGCAAACTCCACACAGAAACGCCAACTGACCCAGGCTAGGCTCGAACCTGCGACCCAGCAACCTTTTTGCTGTGAGGCGACAGCACTACCTACTGCGCCCCTGCGTCGCCTATTTTTCATTTTATTTTATTTATTTATTTGTTTATTTATTTATTTATTTGTTTGTTTATTTTTTTAATATTTTTTTTTATTTAATAATTTTTTTTTGTATTTAATTTAGATTTATTTTATTTTATTATTTTATTTATGTATGTATGTATGTATGTATGTATGTATGTATGTATGTATGTATGTATGTATGTATGTATTTATTTATTTATTTTAATTTAATTCAATTTAGTTTTGTTTAGTTTTATTTCATTTTATTTTTTATATTTAATTTACTTTAATTTATTTTTTATTTTATTTTATTTTATTTTATTTTATTTTATTTTATTTTATTTTATTTTATTTTATTTTATTTTATATTTTAAAAACCACCATTTAAAAATAGGTTAGCTACATGTATATCATTTTGTAAAGATTTGTTGTACCATTTCAGTTTTCCCATGAGTGTTTCAGAATGGACACTGACTGGAGACTTAAAAAGCACATTCAGCGTTGTCATTTGTGGCCAAACTCTTAGCAATGGTGTGTAGTGCAGTCTGGCTCAAATGACAGTTTATGCCACAATCTGTCGTGGCTTTTACCCAAGAATTTACTGAGGTCACTTCACACAATCTGACAAGCAACCCTTCTGTCCAAAAAGAACAGAAAAAATAATAATAATAATACAACTGCACAGTCTGCATTCAGTTTCAGCCTCAGTTGCCACAACCACTAATAATCCACAGTTTGTTTACTATCCATCTGATTTATAATGGAGACAAAACTAGAAAATAGAAACGTACACTGGCATCCCAACTTTGAGTTTAAAAAGTAAAATAAATAAATAAAAGAAAATGACAAATGCTTAAAAGACCCCAAAACAAAATTGTTCTTATCATTTACGCAACTTAATTAATTAAATTCTACGTAATTCTAAAGCTGTATCAGTTTCCTTTATCTCTCGCAATTAAAGATATTTTGAAGTATCTAATGGCCTGTTTCCATTGAGTGGTACAGTACGGTTCGGTACGTTTTTTACTGTCAAAGACGTAACGAACCGTACCGTACCACTTTTTTGGCAGCCTTTGCAAAGGATACCAAGGGTACCAAAAGGCGGAGCTAGACGCACAGCTGAACGCTGTATTTTAAATACACAGCCAAGAGATTACACCGTAATAATGTATACATATATTAACGAGCCATGGTCGACCCGAGTTCAAACAAACCTTGTTGTCATCTTGATTAACAGCCACAAAGCCAAGAAGAACAAAATCTGCTGTGCCTTGTGGTTGTTTTACGAGCCCGTCTAAAAGTGCGAGTGGTTTCACTTTATCAAGAGAGCTCGCGATCTCGTCTATATTTGAAATAACACACTTTTTGAGCTCATATTAATAACATGCTCATGATCATTGAAACGCTTTGATATCCAATCCTGTCAGAAAGGAATAAACGCGAGAGTGACGCGTGAAAAAACAAAGGGGAAGCCGGAAAAAACAGCAGCAAATGATGCATCTGCAACCTAAAACATGAACAAACTGCCATGTTTAATTATTATCATCACCTTTTGGACTATTATGAACTCAGAATGACGGAATTACTTTCTAACGAGAGGCTACATGTGTTGCTGAAAATTAAAGACACAGATGAGAGGTTTGCACTGACTGTGCGCTATGTTGCTTGTTGTTTTTGAACCTAAATAAGGATTAAATATATGCTGTGTGTAGTTTTTCTGTAAGTGGTAACATATCCGAGACTGTAAGGGTCTGTATGTGTTTATATATGTTGAATTTATTTATTTATTTTATATAATTGCAGACGTTACAGTAGGCTATTTCGCACTGTCATTGATCTGCAGTTCAAATCTTGTTCATAGAAAAGTTAGTAATAAACATGTATACAGTATTTATGTGTATAAAGTATCTGTTTTGTGAGAAGTGCTTCTCATATGATATGTGAATGACCCGTACAGCTTTACTGTAGACATTTCGTCGAGCGAAAATGATGTTGACTGAAACTTTCTGTCGTACACCACGCCCACCAAAAGAGTACCATTGGTACCCTTTTAGCAGTGGAAATGCAAGACTGATAAAGGTGACCCGTACCGTACCGTACTGTACCACTCAGTGGAACGAGCCATAATGGTAGCCATTAATCTTAGCCTCAGACGTCATACCAACAATCATTTGGCTAAACATCTGACATAAACGGAAACACTTTAACAAATCTTCAGCCATCTACTGATTGGTTTAAATATACAGGGTTTCTGAGATTCAAGTGTGCAGCAATCTTAATTAGCCTGTCTAGAAACAAGTGTGAGCAACCTGATCTCATGAGAAAATTGTAACTATTTCACGTTTTGTCAGTTTAGTGGCTAATTCGTATGAATTTGTACAAGTTCAATGAAAATGTACGATTTTAAAAAGGAGGTGTGGCACTAAACTCCACCACTAAACCCAACCATCATTGAGGGATAAGCAAATCGTACTAAATTGTACAAATGAGATGTGTATCATTGGATTTGCTACTGAAAATTTAATTACTCTGAGCTGAACTAAATTGAACTTCAGTTCTGAAAGCTGGACTGACACAGTTTCAATTTACTAGAACTTCTACGTTAAGCTGCTTTGACACAATCTACATTGTAAAAGTGCTATAGAAATAAAGATGAATTGAATTTAATTAAATAAAATGTAATAAAATTAAATAATATTTAATAAAATGAAATGAAATTTTTTTTTAAAAATAAATAAATAAATAAAATAAAATGATGTTTTCGCGTGTTTGGGTGAACTATCCCTTTAAGAAAAAGCTAGACTGTGCTAAACTTCTGGCCAGTGTTGCCAGATTGGGCAGTTTTGAATTTGATTGTGCAGGTAAAAAAATGGCATAGGCGGGTTGACAAAATTTGGGCAGTTTTGAAAAGTAAATTCTATATGCAACTTATTTAACAAAACATAACTGTGTGCTCCTACTCCGTTCAGTTAGTGACCAGTGCATAGTGCAAACCACGTGGCCCTACCTGCAAGAGGAGGTGAAGGAAAGTTGTATTAAAATTTGACTCCCCGGACAAATCGGACTCCTTTTCATGTGCACGCGTGTCACGCAGCGGTAAACTCACAGCGGTTTGTCATGACACTTTTATAGATCATAGCGTTATCTGATTGACAAGCAGCACCTAATTATGTTCAAAAGAATTTAAAATGTCAAGTGGGACAAATTTATACCCCATTTCAAAAGTATAACATACTCTAATAGGTAGTATATTGTTATGTAATGTGTATTTATATAGCGCATTTATTGTGTATGACTATACACCCAAATCGCTTCACAATCATGATACCCCCCGTCTCTTCACACCACCACCAGTGTGTAGCATCTAAGTGTGCCACAAGCCTGCTTTTGAGTGAAGGTCTCGGCTGTTAGATCGCCCCCTGGGGGCTGGCTGCAGTACAAGTCATAAAGCCTGCCTCCTCCGTGTTAATAAAGGAGACATGAGACCAAATAAAAAAATTAATTACAATAAATTAATAATAAATAAAATGTTCCAAAAGATGGTTCTGCTCAGTTAAGGCACTGGTTATCAGCTGATATAGGTGCAGATCTTCATTTTGTAAAGAGTATGTTTTGAGCAGTAATTTAATGCTGGGCGTGTCATCGTGATTGACAGCTGTGATTGACAGTTTCTCAAAGCAGACGTCGGAGCTTCGGCAAGAGACTGAAGTGTTATTATTCGATTTCTGTGTTATTTTACTATGATAAAACGAGTTGCTCAGCAGTACACTATAGTTTCTGACATACAGGATCTGGTGGAACACTGTTTATTCGGTAAGGTCAGGGCTTTATCAGTTTGCTGATACACACCTAACCACCCAGATAGCAAAATACACTCGGGGTAGTTCCGGCTAGACTCTCGCCTACCGGAGACTTACCCCTCGTCCCGACTCCGTCTGCTGTACCTACTCGGGCCAGATGCCTATGGACTTACTGCCCGAATCCAGCCTGAGTCAATCGGGCCAGATGCGGCGGCCTTTAGCGAGCCAACGCTGCCACATCCGAGAATCGGCCCACCTATAAAACCTCACCTTTGTTAACGTTATTACAACCATTTGTGTTGATAAAACAGCAAACGCAGGCTACTATGTAAACGCAAAGTGTACATTAGCGAGCCTTTGTTATAGTGCAGACGCCGGCGGTCAAGTGAGAAGTTCGGGGGGCGTGGTTGATTTGATGTACAAGCGTTTGGTTGGAAGTTCGATTCCACAGCTCCTCCTCTGGCTCCTTCAGGCAGTCCTTCTGCGCATTCCCAGGCTCCAATTTTAGCAGTCTTTTGCGACAGTTTGTTCCCGTCACAAGGCGTTTTTTCCTTCACATCGTTTAATGGAAAATGGCGCTGTCGCGTCGTCCATATTTAATACAGTCATTGGTAGCATCCTCTTGGATGATGCGACGTCAACCACAGGACAACGGCGCCAGTGCGCTCACCACACTCCAGCCATAGGTGGAGTGGAGAGACAGTGATACAGCCAATTCGATGGATGTGTAATCTACACAACAATAAGTGCAGTATGTGGGTGAGCAACACAATCTCACGGCAATTCGTAACTTTTTGGTTTAGTGGCTAATTCGGATGAATTCGTACAATCTAATTTGTACAATTTAGTAGGATTTGCTCATCACCCAATGACGGTTGGGGTTAGTGGTGGGGTTGGGTGCCAACCCTCCTTTTTAAAATCATACATTTTCGTTTGACTGAACTCGTACGAATTTGTACGAATTAGCCACTAAACTGACAAAACATAAAATACTTATGATGTGGTTCTGTTATGATGTGGTTCTGTGACTGCTGGTGTTGATTGCTGTATAGTTTAAAAAACATATAACAGTTAAAGTAACTAGGTTAATTTAAATAAATTTAAACGAAATTAAAATATTAATCTAATATTTTGGGCGTTTTTTTTGTGTGTTTGGGCAGGTTTTGTACAACTTTTGGGCTGGAAAAAGTCAGCTATATCTGGCAACACTGCTTCTGGCTTAAGACACTAAAATACTGCATGAGGCATTTAGTAGCAGGTATATCAGTTAGAGAAAGCAAAGGAATATAGTCAGAACATTATGTGAATCAGTTGTAAAAATGATGTCGTCAGTACAATAATATTTGTTTTTCAGCCTGCTAAGCATCACTTGACAGTATATGCCCTTTTCAGATCACCTGGGATTCATTTTTTGCTTTCAAAAACCCATTCAGCATCTCTTTCCCCTCAACTGCCCACGACCATAATTAAAAAAAAAAATACAAATAAAAAAACAGGATGAAGTGAGCTCAGAATGAACACACAGTGCTATTCCGCATGGCTTACTACCTATGCAGAGCAATCTAGCCCGCTACCGTGACAAATTATGCTAATTATCATGCCGCTTCAACCCAATGCATCAAGACACTTGATTAGCGGTGAGTGAACTTTATGTTCCCTTTCCGCTCGCGATAATGCGCCAATCGAGCCTGGCGCCGCGGCCAATCCACCGCATGTCCCTGTGATCATTAGTGGCTAGCAACTCATGCTAATTGAGTTTATTCAAAGCGGCTAGCTTATCAAATATGTATTCGCTGAAAGTAAGAACACAAGGTGCATTGACGCACTGATAGCGAAGGCTATCATTAATACGGTGATGCATGCATGTGGATTCGCCATTAATATTAGATTGAGGAGGAGTAATTCATCGTGTTGCTAGTATGTATCTTTTTTTAATGGTTAGCATTATACATGCAAAGTCATATTCTCGATTCCATTTTCTCCTCAATTTCAGAGCTTTAATTAGGATTCCTGTTAGAATAAATGGTTGTGAGCTTCAGCTGGGGGTAGATAAGAGTTGTGTCAGCTGACATGGTGGTTTTCAGCACTAGCCCAGTGTTACTTCTCTGAAAGAAAACTCATTAGTTTCTAAACACTGGTGAAAGTAATTAAAGTGACTTTTAAAGATTTTGTTTATTTTGCGCGGTGTGACCCCTGCTGAAAAATACCAGGGCTCTTATTTATAAAGATGTCGTATAATGATCCGAATTGAGAATGTGTTAGTTGAGAGTTAAAAGAAAAGAAAGTTAAAAATATCTGTATATACAAAAAATATATATATATTTTTATAAATCACAGTTGATTACAAGTTTAAGCACAGTGTTTACTGGCACATCAGCTTTGGTCCATTTATGGTTCAAATGAACTACAGAAACGACTCTTTGTGCCGGAACACGCCAGATCCAGATCCGGCACCTCTGAAGTCTGATCCGACACCTCATTTTACCGATCCCCCTCCTCCACTTTTGTGCGTGACACCTCTCCATCCTCGGTTGACATGCCAGATCCGTTACCGATCCGTTACCCTGATCTTCTCCGGGATTGACAAATCAAGCACTGAGTACACCCCATTTTGAAAATGAATATTTTTATCCATTTCTCAAAATAGCCAATGTGATTTGGTGCATTTAAACAAAACAGATTTATTAAACAGATATATTTATTAAAATAATATTTTAGTCACCTAACATATAAATAGAAAGATAATACAATTAAATTCGAACAAACTATTGCAAAAAATAAAAAAATAAAATTACAACCTTCAAAATTTTAACTACATTTTTCCATTTTTTTGCTTCTTGATTTTTCCTCTTTTTAAAATTTGTATTTAATATTTTTCTATAACATAAATTTGGGTGTACTAGTTATTGGACCCTTATGGTAAGTTATTTTGTTAGATAAGCTCCAGATTTGGCTTTAGTACTGACTAATCTAATGTATATGAACACATATAATATTGTATAGCTTCCTATTAAACATATTTATTTATAAGATTGTACTGTATGTAATTATCACAAGGCATTCACCATCTGTACATTGCTTCATTTTATTTATGAACAATGTTAAATGAGTTGAATTACTAGCATACGAGTGCCAAGAGGTTTGCAGATATGTTGCTGTTTGCATTTTCATGCTAGTTCTGCCTTTATAAATTATGACTTGTTCCTTATTTCCGAACAAATACTGGTGTTTCATGAGTCTATGTCGGATTTGCTAGCAAATGTCAAGTTTTAGGTGCGTCTCCCCATCAGGTTTCTTAACTCTATATTTTTACTGAAAAAAAATAAAGTTTGGCCTTTATCATATTAACAATAATCAAGCAGATGTTTTTCACTTAAGACATTTGAAAATGTCATGCCATTTGCCATGCCTTGTTTTGCTTTGTTTTGTTCAAGGCACGTTAATTACATTTTATGTTAATTAGTGTGATATTTAACATGTTAATTATATAAAGAAGATATCAAGAAAATCATTTCAAAATATTATATAATAATAACAACAACAACAAAAATAATATTTAATACTATTGTATAATTACAAATATATAGTCGAATGAAATTTGTAGTTTATTCAATCAAGACTCACTTTGAAACATTTGTAAAGAAAAAGAATGAGTGAGTGAATGAATGAATGAATGAATGAATGAATGAATGAGTGGATGAATGGATGAATCAATGAATGTACAAGTGAGGGAGTGAATGAATGAATGAACAAGTGAATGAGTGAGTGGATGAATGGATGAATTAATGAATGTACAAGTGAGTGAGTGAATGAATGAATGAATGAGTGAGTGAGTGAGTGAGTGAGTAAGTGAATGAATGAATGAATGAGTAAGTGAGTGGATGAATGGATGAATTAATGAATGTACAAGTGAGGGAGTGAATGAATGAATGTGCAAATTAATGAGTGAGTGGATGAATGGATGAATTAATGAATGTATAAGTGAGTGAGCGAGTGAGTGAGTGAGTCAATGAATGAATGAATAAACGAACAAATTAACAAATGAAGAAACAAACAAATGAATGAATGAGTAAATTAATGAGATAGTAAGTGAATGAATGAATGAATGAATGAATGAATGAATGAATGAATGAATGAGTGAGTGAATAAGTGGATGAATGAATTAATCAATGTACAAGTGAGAGTATGAGTGAGTGAATGAATGAATGAGCAAACACACAAACAAATTAACACACGAACGAACAACTGAATGAATGAATAAACGAATGAATGAGGGAGTGAATTAGTGAATGAATGATTGAATGAACCAACAAATGAACAAACGAATGAGCAAGTGATTGAACAAATGAGTCGATGAATGAATAAACATGTGAGTGAGTGAGTGATTGATTGAATGAGTCAATAAATGAATGAACTAACAAATGAATTAATGAATAAATAAGTAAGTGATTGAATGAGTAAGTGAGTGTGAACAAATGATGGATGAGTGAACGAATGAACAAACAAATGAATGAGTGAGTCAATCAACACATGAGTGAATGAATGAATAAATTACCAAAATAAATGAGCAAGTGGATGAATGGATGAATTAATGAATGTACAAGTGAGAAAATGAATGAGTGAGTGAGTGAATAAATGAATGAACTAACAAACAAACAAATTAACAAACGAATGAACGGATGAATTAATGAATGAATGAGTGAGTGAATAAGTGAATAAACGATTGAATGAACAAACAAATGAATGAGCAAGTAAGTCAATGAAGGAATGAATGAACGAGTAAATGAGTGAGTGAGTGAATGAATAATTGAATGATGAATGAATGAACGAACAAATGAATGAATTAATGAATGAAGAAGTAAATGATTAATGAATGAATAATTGAATTAACAAACAAACGATCGAACGAACAAACAAACAACAAATAAACAAACGAATAAACAAGTGCATGAATGAGTGAGTGGATTAATTAATGAATGAACAAGTAAGTGGATGAATGAGTGAGTGAATGAATGAATGAGTTGATGAGCGGATGAAATAACAAATGAACAAGTGAGGGAATGAATGAATGAATGAATAAACAAACAAACGAATAAAAGAATGAACAAGTAAGTGAATTAACAAGTAAATGAATGAATGAGTGAATAAATGAATGAATAATTGAATAAATGAACAAATGAATGAGCGAGTGAGTGAATCAGTGAGTCGATGAGTGAATGAATAAACAAGTGAGTGAATGCATAAACAAATGAATGAATAAACAAATGAATGAATAAGTGAATAAATAAGTGAGTGTAAATGAATAATGAATGAACGAACGGACGAACAAACAAATTAACAATCAAATTAACAAACGAATAAGCCACTGAGTGAAAGAGTGAGTGGATGAATTGATTACTGAACGAAAAAATGACCTAATGAATGAATGAATGGATGATTGAATGAATGTCAGTTGAGTCTATGTTCTCTAAAGAGACACAATTGCTTTAATGAAGTTCAGATTTAATTGTGAGAACATGAATAGAATTTAATTTTTTATATAAATATAAGAATTTCTTCTGTATTTACAAAAATAACTCTAAACCAGCGAGCATGGTAAATTGCGCTGCCTTTTCTATCCTTACACGGTAAAGACAGAAGGGCTGAATGCTTGTGGAAATATCACACATGAGATTTGTTGTATGGCTTTTTTATGTGCCATGTTTTTAAACACCATCTTTCTCCGCATTGGGAATATATCTACCGTTCTTTGAGACCACAATGTTCATGGCCCATTTGTTTGTAAGCACATCAATTTCTAAAGCCATCTGTGTTTTGTTTCAGTGGAAAACTCCCTGAGCACTCGCTAATGAGCCAAGGATAATAAAAATGTTCCTGTAACATTTCAGTTTTTTCTTTAAGTGGCCAGAATTTTCCTCAGTACTACCAAGAATAAATGGCCAGTGTTGTTGTTTAACTCCTATAAAAACATTGTTTAACGTTTCGTTTTTTTCTTAAGGCATTTTGTTTTTTGTTTTGTTTTGTTTTGTTTTTGTTTCTCTAATGAACCCAGAAAAATAAAGATGTTCGTGTAACATTTCTGTTTTTATTTTTTTGTTTGTTTGTTTTTTTAAGTGTCCAGAATTTTTGGATTTTTTTTTTTTAACATCTTCAGTACCAAGCATAAATTACCAGTGTCGTTGTTTAACTCCTATAAAAATATACAATAAATAAAACATATTTCTTAATGTTTTGTTTTTCCCTATTATAATATTTTAAGATTACACAACAAGTTTTGTTTTGTGGGTTATGATCAGGGGTTTGTTCTCCATACATGAATTACTTAGTTAGCAGGATTTGGTTATTGACGATTTGACATGATTCAGGATCGTTTCATTCTTAAAAACTCATCCGAGAGTTGTTGTCATAGCAACAGGTCTGGTAGCTCAAACCTGCTGAGGAGCAAGCTTATTTCATATAAATAAAATTAGATTGGGTCTTTTCAGACAAAAGAAATACTGAAAGCTTGTACCGAATACTGATATTTTCTTACAGTGGTAATTGAATACACTTGGGAAAATAGTAAATAGTAAAAAAAAAAAAAAAAAAAAAAAAAAAAAATTTTTTTTTATATATATATATATATATATATATATATATATATTAGTGCTACTGTTAACGTGCTGCGTTAACGCGAGACTCTTATCGCGCGCAAAAAAAAATATCGCCGTTAATATATTCTCAAAGTTGGGTTGGGAGCTGGGTCTATTCTACGCAAGCTATGATGACTTTCAACTGACCGGCGAACCGTCTGACAAAATAGTGCCCTTTGAATAAATCAGCAGGATGCCCTTCTGGATCTTTCATTTTCTTCGAAGACACTACCAGGGGCGGATCTATACCCCATTTGCCACCCCAGCACTAGTGTCCTAGTGTTCTAAAAATAAAAGCGTTTCCTCAACCGATTTATAGCAGCGACTCTCTATTTTGATGACATAAAAATAGCGTATAGTGTGACGAACGTCCCAATCATCTATCAGCGTCACCCCGAAAAGCAAGGACGGACACCTGGAAGAGCTAGTAATAAACCAAGCGATCCCTTCGGGTGATCAAGCGCCTTCAGCAGGCCACTAACCACTGTCTCCTACAGATTATAGTTCATGAACTCTGCACTTGAGCACATCCACACTGAGAGTGAGCACAACTCACCACCGAAACTTCGCGAACCTTTAATTATCAGTTTGTTTACATCTTACCTTTGTTCGTATATTATACTCGCGTATATTAATGACTAACAGCCTAACTGTAAACTATTTTCAAAAGTATATTGTTCAGTAGCTTGAATATTCAAGATTGTCCAAACCTTTGATAACTGGCATCACGTTACAACAACGCATTTGGCCGTGTCCAGTCCATCGATATGCTAAAGTTGAGAAACAAATCCAGGTACTGAATTACTTTAATACTTAAAAAATGAATGCCAAATTAAGGTAAAAAAAAATCTATGTGTTGTCTGAGATAGTTGCTAGTTATATGACAACTAAATAGCAAGTTTTTTGAATCAGTTATATTTATTGATAGCCTTACCTTGTTAGCTAATCGAAATTGTTCAGTATGTTGTGTATTATTTGTTTTTGACTTAAGAAAATTTGATTCACTGAGAAGTATCCATATGCAGTCTGCATTGTTTGTCATGCTTTGTTAATCAAATTTGGCATAGACTTAAACTCGCCACAGATTTGCATAGAACTCAGCAAAGAGAAGGTAAAAATACCATACCAACTCCTTTAATTTATCTGACTTTCCAATCCAGATATCAGGTTCAAGTCAATCACACATCAGTCTTTATTTCATTTTTTAGGACAATGTAAAAATGTGCACCCTAGTGTATACACTGAATAAGAATAGCGTTCCTTGAATCCACAAAAACCATGCAAGGATGCTTGCTTTAGTGTTGCCACCCCTCATAATTTTAATGCCACCCCCTTGCCACCCCATGAATAATTTTTTTAGATCCGTCCCTGGACACTACTGATTATGCTTACATGGACATCTGTAATCTAGTTATTTGCCTTAATAGACAATAATATAATTAAGGTGTTTTCGTGAAGTGCTTTCATGTAAGAGTTCCCTGTAATTTTGGGTGACTTATTTTTCGACTAATTATGGACATTATGGCGAAAAGTCCTACATGACGGTAATAGTTTGATTGTGGTGTTTACTTCAATAATGCCACTAATATCTGCATACTCCATGTCTTAATTCCATTTCTGTTTAGTTCAATTATGACTTTTTAGTCATTATTTGGGTAGCACACATATTCTGAATGCCTTCGGCAGAATTCAAATGAGCCATTTTAATTTAGATTAATCTAGATTAATTTAAAAATTAATCTAGATTAATCTAGATTTAAAAAATGTATCTATGCCCACCTATAATATATATATATATATATATATATATATATATATATATATATATATATATATATATATATATATATATATATATATATATACATATATATATATATACATATATACATACAGATCATTTTTATATATATATATATATATATATATATATATATATATATATATATACTTTTCCCAAGCGTAACCTACTATTTTAAGGTACCAGCTTTAGTCTGTCTGATAATAGACATGCACAATATTCAACTTTTTTTAAGGAATAATAATTTATGCAGTCATGCACATGTTTTGACAGCTAATATGCTAGTAATTTGATGCTTTACAAACATTGCAGACACCTTTACCGATATCAAAATGCTTTATGATGCAAAATTAATTTAAACAGCCAGTTATTCCTTACACCGATTAAGAAACTTGCCTAGGCTACTATAATAAAGAAAGTTCGCTCCAAATGTAAAACTAAATAAATTGCTAAATACTCTTGACACATGAAAGTATAACAAAAAAAGTGGAATGTTATTGCGTGTCATATTTAACAAACCAATTACTGCGAATGTTATGTAATTATGCTCACATGGATAAATGAATATTAATCAGATTGTGTCATTACGCAGCTGTGCCATCAGCCAATCATTGCATTGCTGATCATGATTTCGAGGATCGATAGATCTGTCCTTCACAACACACACAGCGATCTCAGATCAGGTCCTCCAGACATTTTAATCTGATTCCTGAACTTGTTTGAAGAATCAAATTAGCCAGAGATCAGTTATCAAGATTAAAAGATTCAGAATCTGCCAAATCATCTTAGATCATTTAAGCGAGGTACGAAGAACGGACTTCTGTTCTGTTTTTTGTTTTGTTTTGTTTTGTTTTGTTTTGTTTTGTTTTGTTTTGTTTTGTTTTGTTTTGTTTTGTTTTGTTTTGTTTTGTTTTGTTTTGTTTTGTTTTGTTATAACAAAACAAAATGTTATAATAAATACATATGATAACAATTGCTAATGTAATTACTTTTCATCTTTTTATGTTAAGTTGAGTCATAGTTTTGTCGAACATATTAATATATTCAAAAATCATAAGTCCAGAGCACTCTAAAAGTAGGTGAAAGTGTTAAAAAATCTTTATCGACATGGCTATTGTCTAAATAATAATAATAATAATAATAATAATAATAATATATATAACGCTTTCACCTACTTTTAAAGTGCCTTGGACTTTTTGTGTATTGTTATGAATCTCTTATCCAAAGTGAACTGTCACATCAATTACCCCTGAAGCACATTTTGTTTGATTCTAGATTTATATTAATATATTCATTTGCAATATATTCACTTAGTTACATGCCTTTTTGAAACATACAACATTCTTATAAAGTTTGCAAAAGCTTAAAGTATGTTTTCCTCCATTAACCATCCTTTGCAGTGTTCTTTGATCGGATTTGCATTTTTACTGGTGTTAAATTTAATTTAAACGAGGTCTCGCACAAACCTTTTAGAATGCGACAATTATACATCATGAAGCAGAGTATTTCTGTAGAAAACACTGTTTATAGACTCCTTATCTGCTTTGTGCAAGCAGGACCTGAAGTGCATTTAGGCATGAAAAGGCACTAGGTCTCGTAGCTCTGTGTAAAGTGTTTTTTTTTTTCTTTCTCTCATGTAATGGATTCATTACTGTTCTCTTCAGATCCAAGCCCGAGGCGGTGTTTAGTCACTTCATTAAAATGGGATACAAATGGACGCCTCTATAATTTCTGCTTCATTTAAGTCTGTGTTTTAGAACATGTAAGTTGCAAGTGTTCAGGCTTTATATGTTAGTTTAAATGTCAAACGTAGGGGTAGGAAAATACATAATATATATATATATACAGTTGAAGTCAGAATTATTAGCTCCCCTGAATTTTTAGCCCCCTGTTTATTTTTTTCCCTGTTTTCTGTTAAACAGAAAGAAGATTTTTTCAACACATTTCTAAACATAATAGTTTTAATAACTTATCTTTAATAACTGATTTATTTTATCTTTGCCATGATGACAGTAAATAATATTTTGCTAGATATTTTTCAAGACACTTCTATACAGCTTAAAGTGACATTTAAAGTCTTAACTAGGTTAATTAAGTTAACTAGGCAGGTTAGGGTAATTAGCCAAGTTATTGTATAATGATGGTTTGTTCTGTATACTATTGAACAAAAAAATTAGCTTAAAGGGGCTAATAATTTTGTCCTTAAAATGGTGTTTAAAAAATGTAAAACTGCTTTTATTCTACTCGAAATAAAACAAATAAGACTTTCTCCAGAAGAAAAAAAATATTGTTAGACATACTGTGAAAATTTCTTTGCTCTGTTAAGCATCATTTGGGAAATATTTACAAAAGAGAAATTCAAAGGGGGGCTAATAATTCTAACTTCAACTGTATACACACTTTTCTGGTAGAAGAAATCTTGAAGAAATGTTTTATTTCCCACAGATAAAAGTTGTACAGGCATTTAAAGGGTGAAACAAAAATGACAGCATTTGGGTTGAATAAGGGTTTTCATTTTATTAAAGGGTCACGAAACACCAAAACACATTTTTTGAGCTGTTGACAGTCATATATTGCACTAAAAAGTGAAAATTGGTTGTTTTTGCGTTATTTTGAGCAAATTCGTTCTTCCGGTTTGAAACGAATTTTTGAAGCTGCGTCACGGCCATGAGATACTTGGGTGTAAATCCAGCTGGAGAGTGGCTCTCTGTCTTTTCTAGGACGTTCTTACGTATCTGAGTGTGCAGTATTAATTCATGTGAAAGACGTGCTTCAAACCAATTAGCGCGCTCTATTGTGTATGACGTGAAACTTCATTAATATGCATGATAGCTCCGGAGACTGTTTACCAGTTTACACTGTTCAGACGGCAGAGAGACGCCACGTTGTGTTGCCAAAACAAGTGAAAGTACAAGAATTTCAAGACAAAATTCGTAGGTGTTATTAGTGTGTTGCAACGAAGGTTTTGTTTTCATTTTCCCTCTATGAGAGAGCAGCTGGACTCACGTGTGGATTACAGTGCACGCGACAGAAATGCGTTTGTAAGGAACATTTTTACCCGAGAGCTTTTTCTCATCTGGAAATGATGAAATCCGGATCGATGCCGCTCGTCTACTTTTAATAAAAAGACACCGCTCCAGTTTGATTGTCTGTCTACAGATTTGGTAAGTGTTTGCAGTGGACTGCCCTTTGTTTAAATGCTGCTCTCCGAGTGTAAACATGTAAACACAAACTATTCCTGTTGTGCAGGATTTTCGCTGCAATTTGTGACAGGATAGTCTACACACACACGGCTTTCTGACGCTACCTACCGAGTGCATATGTTACAGAGAAATGCGGAGGATTTTTTTCTCTTATTCGCCGTATCAAATCAGCCTCTGTGTGTTTGTTTTTCCTGTCAAACTTAGCGCGTGCCCAAATGTTAACTCCCTTCTATGCAAAATCTTATCCTCTTTCCCTCCCCCGACACTCCCACACTCCCAGAGCTGGACACGCCCAACTTTCCTGACTTTTTTCAAAACAGAGGTGTGAAAACACCCTGCTGAGACAGGGGGTTTCGTGGCCCTTTAAGTGCGTTATCCCAGCTAACAGGGAACGTTCACAAAACATTCAGTAACATTCTTAAAAGTTTGTAAATATTAACATGTAACATTAAAATTATGTTTTTGGAACTTTCTTGTAACATTGTTAAAAACAGGTTATTTGAACATTTAAGTAAAGTGAATGGAATGTTCTATTAACGTTTTAATCAACATTTTGACAACAATTATATAACATTAATTTTTTTAAAACCCTTTGTATAGTGTTATTATTAAAAAAGTGTTAATTTGTTTTATTATTATTATTATTATTATTTTATTGTTATCAATTTTTTTAAATCTACCTTTCGCTGTAATGTTTATTATAATTTTCTGAGAACGTTAGGGAAATGTTCTGGAATGAATGGAATGTAATAATAGTGTTTTAAATCAAATTGTTATAACATTAATTTAACAAGACTGAAATGTTATGTTTTGAATAATGTTATTATGAAAAATAACATTCATACACTTTTTTTTAAGAAAATGGATGTTTCGAACATTATAAGAACCTTTCACAAAAACATTTTTATAACTTAACTGAGAACATTAGGGAAACATATTTTAGAACATGTATATAATGTTGAATGAATGCTCAAATAACATGTTAAATAACGTCCAGAAAACTTTAATATAACATGGGACTGAATTAAATAATTTAAGTAATGTGAACAGAATGTTTTAATAACATTTTAATCAACATTCTGACAACAAAACATTTTGTATATTGTTATTATAAAAATATTGTTAATAAATTGTTATTATTATTATTATTATTATTATTATTATTATTATTATTATTATTATTGTATTGGTTTTTTTTTATGTACCTTTCACCGTAACGTTTATTATAACTTTCTGAGAATGTTAGGGAAATGTCCTTAGAACATTTATGTAATGTAAATGGATTGTAGTAATCTAGTAGTGTTTTAAATATAATTCTGATAGCATTAAAATAATAACAAGACTGAAATGTTATGAATATGTTTTGAAAAATGTTCTTATCATAGCTGAAATAAATCAAATAAGACTTTATTCATAAGAAAAAAAATATTATAGGAAATACTGTGAGAAATTCCTTGCTCTGTTAAACATCATTTAGGAAGTATTTGCTAAAGAAAATAAACTCACAGGAGGGCTAATAGTTTTGACTGTATAGGGTTGTTGTTCCTCATTGATGATCTCAGTCAAAACAAGTCTAGATATGTCACCACAATCATCCTATGACTTGTCATCCTCTAACCAACACACTATAACCTACAGTATTAAAAGAAATGTGGACTTTTACCAAAAATAGTGACTTAATTTGTTTGTTTGGAAACATGGAAGGTTGAGTGACATCTTTAGACATCGGTTTGGCCTCCCACCATCTGTCCCCAAATCCAGTGGCTTTACCTTTGAAGACATGCACAGTGTAATGCTGTCACTTCCATCTGCTCTGGATGGCACTTTCCAAAGCCCTTTCTCCTCACATTCCTGGCATGGATTGGAGTAAACTGGTTACAGAAAGCCAGCTTGGAGCTGTAAATCCAAAGCATTGCAGTTCGCAGATGAACAGTTTTACAGATATTTCTCCCAGAGATATCGACTCAAAGACTATAAGACAGACGTTTGGCATTATCTCCAATGCACGGCTAGACATGCAATAGCCTCTAATTCTGTGGATCTTGTTAAGATCCTAAAAGCATTACAGTTTAATGCATATAAAGCTTGCTGGCATGCTGCAAACCCTATACTGTACTGCAGTGTCTTGCACAGATAAATCATCAGTCTTACATTTTTACACAAATATCTGTGCTTTTTATTCCTTTCGTTTTTAAATCTGGCCCGTTACTTTTGTTTTCATGTGTTTGGTGGCACGATATTATTTTTTGTCATTGCAATTTGAACGCCTTTTTGATTCAGTCAATCTATTTGACATTGCACACCTGCATGCTGCAGTGCGCAGCTTTTTCAACCTCTGATCGCGTACCGTAGGCTTGTTTATTTAAGCTTACCATGAGAACGGCTAACGTGGATGAGAGAGAGGGAGTCCGCGATGTAAATATGACTGATGTCACGTTTATTGTCATGTTCATACCGGGTTATAAGATGTGTTTTAATCGATCGGATCACTGATAAAACATGAGACGCTTTCCTGTTCAAATCTGGCATTTAAATGGGTTAAAGTCTTTTGTCCACCTCTGATCTTGGTGTACTGTATTTCTCTAATCTTTCAAGCTAATACCGTGGGTATCAATCAACTATCAAACTATCAATCATGTACTGTACTTTTTTGTCAATGTTTGTGCAGTTAGTACTAAAGCAATCAAATGTCTATGAACACGCTATGCAATGAGGTTTATTTCTTTTGTTTCCAACATGTTCATATTTCCTAGTACAGAGTTTATACTGTTTAATAGTTTTAACATTTATTATATATATTACACTGTAAAGCCCAAAAAAAATCATGTTTGAGGAACATGATTGCAACAAACCATTTAAATTCAAAAACTAATCCCAATGAACTTAATCCATTTGAGTAAATGAAGCAGTTTGAGCACAGTAAAACCCAATACGTTGAGGTAGCTCAAACCGTTTGAAGAAACTGATTGCTACAAATCATTTGAGTTAAAAACTAATCTATATGAGTACTGTGAACTTACTCCATTTATGTTGAAGTAATGAGGTATTTAATTAACTCATCACAGTTCAAAACTCTAGTCTTCATTTCAGTCTTCATGTTAGGTTGTTAGATAAGTATTTTAAAACATCAAAAGTATTTAAACTGGCCGATTTATAAATAAAAATATAATGCAATCAATAATCATGTGAAAAAAAGATTATGCAAAAATGCATTAACAGCATTAATAACTTTATCTGTTAAAACAAAACAAAAAAATAAATAGTGAAATCATATGTGCGGCTAGAGTGTGCTGTTTAAAAAGAAATCAGTTGAAGTCCGAATTATTAGCCCCCTTTGAATTTTTTTTTTCTTTTTTAAATATTTTCCGAATTATGTTTAACAGGGCAAGGAAACTTTCACGGCATGTCTGATAATATTTTTTCTTCCAGGGAAAGTCTTATGTGTTTTATTTCGGCTAGAATAAAAGCAGCTATTAATTTTTTAAATACCATTTTAAGGACAAAATTATTAGCCCCTTTAAGCTAATTTTTTTTTCTATAGTCTACAGAACAAACCATTGTTAAACAATAACTTGCCTAATTACCCTAACTTGTCCAGTTAACCAAATTAACCCAGTTAAGCCTTTAAATGTCACTTTAAGCTGTATAGAAGTGTCTTAAAAAATATCTAGTACAATATTAATTACTGTCATCATGGCAAAGATAAAAAAAAAAAATCAGTTATTAGAAATGAGTTATTAAAATGTTTAGAAATGTGTTGAAAAATCTTCTCTCCATTAAACACAAATTGGGGGGAAAAATAAACAGGGTGTCTAATAATTCAGAGGGGCTAATAATTCTGACTTCAACTGTATATATATGTATATATATAAGTAGTAATTAATACGTTTTACTTTAGTACTTATTTAAGGCCATACATCTTTACTTTTACTTGGGTACAAAAGGGTAGTCAGTCCTTCAAGTTTTACCAGAGATGTTTTAAACAGGAATATCTGTACTTCTACTTGAGTAAAGAATGTGTGTACTTTTGCCATATCTGCCAGTGAGGATTCTATTACAGTAATCCACCCTGCTGGTGATAAAACCATAAACAAGTTTTCCTAAGTCCTCACTGGAAACAAAGCATCTAACTCTTGCAATGTTTCTGAGACGATAGTATGCTGATTTAGGTACTGCTTTGACATGACTACTGAAATTCAGATCTGACTCCACAATCGCACCAAGATTCTTGATCTTTTTTTGTTGTTTGACCCCTAGAGCCAAGGTTCACGCATTCACCTTGAAATCTCTGTTCCCAAATGACTGCAGTTTTCTCTTTGTTTTACTGAAGAAAGTTTTGACACATCCAACTGTTAATTTCATCAATGCATTGACAGAATAAGTTAACAAATTAAGTAAATTAGGTCTCACTTAAATGCTAAATGCATTGTATCATTGCTTTGCACCATCGTTGTTTTAGCGAAAAGTAATTAAGGCAAAATTATTTCATTGGACTGTGCTAGGCACAGTCATTCTAAAGTGAAATGTAAAGGTAAATGTATAGCAATGCTAGATGAAAGTAACACACAAGAGAAAAAAAGGACATCAGACATCAGGCTCAGATTTTGTGGAAAAGAAGAAGAAAAAACCTACAAAGAGTTAATTCAGCATTCTGAGGCTCATAGGGGGGAGTATTGTTTAATTGACAGCCTGTAGTTTGGACCATCTGTGGTTAGCCTGTGGTAAGTAAAGGTCATATGTGTAGGTGGAGGAGAGAAAGATGGAGAGATGTACAATTGAGTGGGCGTTTTGACTGAAAGTTATAGGGCCCAGTACATAGCCCTGAGGTACGCCAGCACCGAGAGGTTAATGAGGATGGAAAACCTGCACAGAAATCCCTCAATGAAAGAATAAATGCAGGTTTTTGAGTGGAAGAATGAGGACGATGTGATGGGAGTTAAGGGAAAACATGCATAAATGTTTAAGTGTGTTAACATCTTAATTTGCATCTTTAATTAAAGCTTTGAGTTTACTCAATCCACGAGGGACAAAATGTTGTTCACCATAAGGGTATTAGAAACAATTATCAGGATATTAGAAGCTGATTTGTAGCCTACTCTATGGTCAGATTTGGCTTTATCTTAATCTCTCTTTAGGCTTCATATAATGTGCTTTGCCAGATAATATGCGACCAAATTAATCTGATGAAATTAATCTGATGTGAAATGTTATTAATCTCCTCTCAGGCCAAAACACACACACATTTGTGCACATACACAGACATGTTTGTTTTTGTGAATTGTGGGTACATTACGTAAGTTTCCATTGGTTTTATACTGTACAAACTGTATTATCTATTGCCCTAACCTCACCCTACTCCTAAACTCAACCCTCACAGGAATGTGTATAGTTTTACTTTCTGAAAAACACTCATTCTGTGTGTTTTATAAGCTTTTTGAGAAATAAAGTCATCAGCAATGTTCTCGTAATTCACCACCTTCTTGTAATACCTGTGTCATAAATATGTCATTATACAGATGTGTCCTCATGTGTCACAAAAACGCGTACAGATGCACGCACACACACACACACACACACACACACAAACACATCCATACATGTGATTGTCAAGTTTACAGTAGGAAAAAAAGCTGTAGCAATATTAAACACATACTGTACACAACACATTACACTAAAATAATGCACACTAAATGGATAACTTACACAAATACGAACATGTACACATTATTTGCTGCCCTACAATTGGTTTCAAACCTTTATGACTTTCTTTTTTTTCTGTTGAATGCAAAATAAGATTTTGAAGAATGTCTGAAACTGTTAACCATTGACTTCCATGGTTCAATTCAATTCAATTCATGTGTATTTCTATAGCGCTTTTACAATGTAGATTGTGTCAAAGCAGCTTCACATAGAAGTGCTAGTAAATTGAAACTGTGTCAGTCCAGTTTTCAGAGTTGAAGTTCAGTTTAGTTTAATTCAGTTCAGTGTGGTTTAAATTTTTACTGCTGAAGGTCCAAACACAGCAAATTTATCAATGAGCTACTGTATATATATATATATATATATATATATATATATATATATATATATATATATATATATATATATATATATATATATATATATATATATATATATATATATATATACAGTATTGTTAAGTCCCAGGAAGTATTTGTTTTGTATAAATACAGTACAAGACGTAGGAACTGCTCACTGATTTGGAGGATGAGAAGAGCAGTGGGCATTTAAGCAGCATGTCTCCACTAGAACAGTGTGTTTGTGTGTGTGTGTGTGTGTGTGTGTGTGTGTGTGAGGCTCTTTTTGTGAGGCTTTATATTTTTCGTTTGATTCTTTAAAGCATTATTTGTTGATTATAGGAGCTTTAATTTGTTTAAGTTCTATTGATGCTGTTGACCATCTTATGTAGTTTTGCCTCAGAAAACTCTTTTTGATTGTAAGTTTACTTTTGTTTTCAATACTACTTTGTTATCCACTCTTTACTTTTTTGTTAATTTGGGATTGGGTTATTAGAGAGGGGGTGCCATTTATTTATTATTTATTTTTTTATCCTGTTTATGTTAGTAAGGGAGTGAGAGTATTTTGATGTACTTTTCTTTTCTTTGATAGGTTATTTAGTTCTTCCCTTTCTCTCAGTTAGAGAAATTTTGTTTGTTATTTTGGCTTGAATCCCCTCTTGAAGCTTTCTTGGAACCCTTCATTAATCATTTAATAAATCTTTTGTTAATCTTTATTTAAGTTGCATTTTTCTTTCCTTTAGTCCTTTGAGAGATTGCTCATGGGACCTCATTGCTGACACACAGAAAACTCCACTAACATTCGGTTGCGTACCTTGTGCTTCCCTAGACAGAGATGAGGGAAACATAACAGTATATATACCTAAAGGGTGTTGAATTAATATTATTATAATTTGGTCTCATTTATAGGCACCTCAAGAACTGTGAAAACATTTGACATTTTTCAGAAACTTGGAACATAATTCGGGTCTGAAGGGGATGAAACTATTATGTTTAGAAATGTGTTTAAAAAATCTTGTTTCCTTTAAAAAGAAATTGTGGAAAAAATATACATGTGAGCTAATAATTCAGGTGGGCTAGTAATTCAGGAGGGCTAATAATTCTGAATTCAACTGTTTATAAACTGCTATATACAGTTGAAGTCAGAATTATTATTATATTTTTCTTTTTTCAATATTTCCCAAATGATGTTTAACAGAGCAAGGACATTTTTACAGTATGTCTGATAATATTTTTTCTTCTAGAGAAAGTCTTTAAACACCATTTTAAGGATAAAATTATTAGCCCCTTTAAGCTAATTTTTTTCCGACTGTCTACAAAACAAACCACTGTTATACAATAACTTGCCTAATTACCCTAACTTGCCTAATTAACCTAGTTAAGCCTTTAAATGTCACTTTAAGCTGTATAGAAGTGTCTTGAAAAATATCTAGTCAAATATTATTTACTGTTATCATGGCAAAGATCAAATAAATCAGTTATTAGAAATGAGTTATTAAAACTATTATGTTAAGTAATGTGTTGAAGAAATCCAATCTCCCAGTTAAGCAGAAATTGGGGAAAAAATAAACAGGGTGGCTAATAATTCAGGGGGGCTAATAATTCTGACTTCAACTGTATATGCTTGAAATGAAATAGGTAGATATATAGATATTTCACCATGGCCAAGAACATTCTGCACCTAGGAAAAGCCAAACTTCAGAGATATGAACACACACATATACACACACACATACACACACCGCTAAAAGTCCTTTAGGACAGACCATAGATATCATTGTTTATGGTAGCCAAAAACTAGCAGTTAATGGATGGCTGAAGAGTGAGCTTAGCCAAAGGAAAGATTCAACCTTTGTTTTCAGTATGTCTGCGATGGATCACATTCAGTTGTTTGTTATTTTGTTTTGACTGCAGAAGTCTGGAAGGAAGGTTTCCATGCCCTCTAAAAAGAAGCACATCAGATTTTTTTCATCTTGTATTTTTTAGTGGATGGAAAAGGCAAAGTGTCACATCCATGTCCTAATGAAAACAGCCTTATTTTAATGAGCTGCATGAGAAGATTTTTGTTTATTCGTCCTTCGTTTGACTTTAAGACGGGTTCAAATAAATTCCTCCATTTCGCACTAATGCTCAGGTTTCACAGTGGTAGGTCACGATGCAAAAAAATGGGTCGTAGGTCTGTTTTGATATACAGTTGCAGACAGCAGAGAAAAACAAGGCCAAATGCAAATTATGAAAGCAACTAACTGTTTCGCAGTATATGGATAGCGGATTTAATTGGCTCGTCAACAAGGCCTTGTGTCCATGCAAATTCTTGATATTTTGGTATCAGTTCATCCATCATTTAATAGAGTCTAAACCAACATAGGCAGATGATGACATGCATGGGCGGTGTACGGCTTTTAATCTGTTTTTTTATTCTAAGACAGCTTTATGCATGTATTAGTTATATTTAGTCAGATTTAATATATGCATATATATATTGACAAGTGTATGTACAGGTATTGTCACGGTCACCAGCGATCCAGCCTGTGCAGATCGTTAACGGACTACAAATCTGCTGGTTTATGGACTACAAGTTCCAGTCATGCAGCACACCTGCTCCAAGTCTCCGTTGATCACACTCCCACAGCTGATGCTGCTCATGGAGTGATTACACACACATATATACGGCTCACTTTAACACTCTCACGGTTGAGTCTTTTGTAATGTGAAGTGGACGCTGACAACAGGGTGCGGATCCAAACGCAGGTTTATTAAACAGAGATGGTCAGGCAAGCAATGGTCAACACAGGAGCAAACAGATGAATACGGGCAATCCCGTAGTCAAATACACATGCGAACGGTCAAAACAGGCAGGCAGCAGGTAACGTAAAACAAACAAAACAAAGCAAGGTTCAAACACGGAAGGCAAGGCAACCGCGTCGTAATGGTTACTAACAGTATAACTCAGCAAAGTCGGTGTGTTTGTGTGCTGTATAACTAGTCCTGTAATCAATCCATGAGCAGCTTCAGCTGTGAGTGAGTGAAATCAGCGGAATCTGGAACAGGTGTGTGTGAGCGGTGCATGGCTGGAACTTGTAGTTCTTAAAATGGTGGATTTGTAGTCCGTTAGCGATCTGTTTGTATACCAGCAATCTACACAGGCTGGATCGCTGGTCACCGTGACAAGTATATTATTATATACAATGTTATATGTGCTGCTGGTATGTGCAAATTGGCATGTAAAGTATTTTGTTTAATAAATAAGTGTATATGTGTATAAAAAGTAGTGATGTTTGTTTCATGATTACTATCATAAGGTGTTCATGAGATGTATTTTTCTGAGGGATGAAACTGTTTCTGTGTCGGGCTGTTCTGGTGTACAGTGCTCTGTAGCGTCGACCAGAAGGTAAAAGTTCAAATAGGAGGCAGTGTGCTGGGTGTGAGGGGTCCAGAGTGAGCCTTTCTGCTCAGTTCTTGGAGAGTAGGGGGGGTTGTACCAGTGATTTGCTCAGCAGTTCGAAGTATCCAACGTAGTCTTAAGAGATCAGATTTAATAACTGAGGTAAACCAGACAGTTATTGACGAGCAGAAGATGGAAGTGTGTGTCAATTATGGAAGTGTAGAACAGTTTCAGCAGCTGATATATATTATAGAATATCTGATGGTTACAGTTAACAGCTTAGGAAAATTCTAAATTATGTAGCTCAAAAAAATGAGAATATTTTGTTTATTCGTCCTTCATTTGACTTTATTTTCTAAATATTTAAATACTATTATTTTTTATAATATTTTTATTGACTAAATATGTTCTCAAATAGTTTCCCAGTACTGGGTTGCGGCTGAAAGGGCATCCGCTTCGTAAAAAACATATGCTGGAATAGTTGGTAGTTCATTTCCCTGCGATGATGCCTGGTAAATAAGGGACTAAGCCAAAGGAAAATTAATGAATGAATTTTCTCAAATAAATGTGCAATATCTACAAAGTATTTTTAATTGTACACTCAATACTTGGTTCTGGGTTTCCTTTGCAGAAATCACTGCATAAAATAAAATAAAATAAAATGTTAAATTAAATTAAAATGATAATATAAAATAATAAAATAATAAAATAAAATGAAATAAAAACGAATAATAATAAAATAAATAAATGAATAAATAAAATATAAAATAAAATACAATAATAAAATAAATTAAAACAAAATACAATAAAAATGTAAGAAATAAAATAAAAAATTTAATTAAATTTACATTTAAATTTTAATTAAATAAAAATCATTTAAACATTTCAATTAATGTATCAATTAAATGTATAATAAATTAACATAAATAAACAAACAAATAAAAATGATTGATAAATAAATAAACAAACAAACAAACAAACAAACACATAAATAAATAAATAAATAAATAAATAAATAAATAAAATATAAAATAAACTAAAATACAATAATAAAATAAATTAAAACAAAATAAGATAAAAATGTAAGAAATAAAATAAAAAATTAAATTAAATTTACATTTAAATTTTAATTAAATAAAAATCATTTAAACATTTCAATTAATGTATCAATTTAATGTATAATAAATTAACATAAATAAACAAACAAATAAAAATTATTGATAAATAAACAAATAAATAAATAAATAAATAAATAAATAAATAAATAATATTTAATTAACAGCTTACATAATTTGTGATTTACAGATATTTCCCATTTATTTCCATGTATGAATTGCATCATGGGACTTAAACTCTGCAATTTCACAATGTGACTTTTATTGACATTTTAGTAGTTTGAAACAATATATTGTATAATAAATAACATATAGTTTTACACATATAGAAATAAGTCTGTAAAATAAGTACTAGCAGTTTATTACCAGGCTTTTATACCATAATTTACAAAGCCAATCCAGACAATATATCATTTCAGACTACTAAAAATGTCAAAAAAAGAGGCTTTAAGGAAAATTAAGGTCATGCAATTCGAAAGCATTAACGCCCAAACATGAATCACGAAATAAAGAAAACTGCTAATTCACAGATAGTTTTCCTCATAAGGTAGCCATCAGTATATTGATTCAAAGCACTTTCAGAACCGAAACGCTGAAAGTAGAAAGCAGCGAAGGCTGATAGGAACAACCGATTTGCATAATCTTATCTACCTGCATAAAGGTGAAACAAAACAGCACCAGGAATAAAATATGTATCGTAGCTTGCCAGTTTTATCAGGAACAGGTTCTACGATTAGTGCGGTCTAAAGTAAGGACATTGTCAATGCCAAAGTCAACAGCGTTAGTAAATTAGGTGATCAGAGATATGCAATTACATTTTCCAGAAGAAACAAAAGCCTGTTTGCAACACAAAAGATCTCTGTTTGAAGAAGACAAAAAACAGAAAAAACAATTATGGATTAACTGTGGCGTAACTAATCCCAGTTAGCTCCCGGGACTAGTGCGCATGCCGACTTTGGTGTGTTTCAGTAGAGGTGAAATGATGCTTGTCTGCACGCGTACACGCCGTATCCCCCAGATGGGACTTTGAATTAAGTGGCATTTGAAATTTTTTGTCCTACACGCTCCCGGTAATCTTTCTAGGTTACAGTGCAGATATGGAACACAGGGCTTGTGAAATATCACGGCAGCACAACAGACGTTCTTTGTGTTTCGGCTCATAATTTAATGGGCTGGACCCGCTGACATTTACAGTGTTGATGATAAACAGTGTTTTTTTTTTTTTTTCAGCGATACCCTTCCTTTTTTGATGTAAGTGTCGATTTTGCTTGATTTTTAAGTAGTTAAAGGAACTGAGAAATTTGAGTAGCCCTAAGCTTAAAATTAAATAAAAATAAATTAGAATTTAATTTAATTTAATTTAATTTAATTTAATTTAATTTAATTTAATTTAATTTAATTTAATTTAATTTAATTTAATTTATGATGAAAGAAAATTTAATAAATACACATTAATACATTTACTATTATTATTTTTTATGTAATTATTTATAATTTGTTTATATATTTTCCTTTAATATTTTTAAATGATCATTAATTAAACATCCACTGTTTAAAAAAAAAATATATTATATTATATTATATTATATTATATTATATTATATTATATTATATTATATTATATTATATTATATTATATTATATTATATTATTCTCTTAAATATGTAAAAAAAATCTGAAACTTCCAGTCACCATAAAATTACATGATTGTAATTATAACATTTTTAATAAAAATGGCAAAATCATATATAATTTTGATTTTTTAAATTAAATTAAATTGAATAATAATGAAATAATATTTTTATAAGTAAATATTATTAAATGTATTAACTTTTTAATGTATTTATTCATAATTTGTTTTCTATATTTTCCTTTAATATTTTTTATTTAATTATTAATTGAAGATCCACTGTTTAAACAAAAAAAATTATATTATATTATATTATATTATATTATATTATATTATATTATATTATATTATATTATATTATATTATATTATATTATATTGCTCTCTTAAATATGTAAAAAATCAGAAAATTTCAGTCACCATAAAATTACATAATTGTAATTAAAAAATTAAAAAAAAAATGGCAAAATCATGTATAATTTTGATTAAATTAAATTAAATTTATTTATAAAAAAAAATATTTTCTTTTCTTTCCTTTTTTTTCTTTTCTTTTCTTTTCTTTTCTTTTCTTTTCTTTTCTTTTCTTTCTGTTGATGTAATCTTGGCTGTGTGTCAGAAACATTTGTAAGGTTAGTGGATATTTGAGGTTTATTTATATTCCTCTGTGTATGTAAATGGCCCATTATTTGATTAAACATGCTTTATGATACACTTTATAATCGATGTCGCTTTCTCATATCTTTGTGGGATCGTTTTTCGTAAGCAAATCATAAAATGTTACTGGAAATAAAATGAGTAAAAAAAATGTCTTACCTTATTTTCAGCCATTAAGCTGTATTTATATGCACTTAAAAAAGCGGTACAACGAAAGCAAAACAAAAAAGCAGTTTCTTTCTGTACTTCATTGCACTTCTGTACATCATTCTATACTAATGACAATTTGCTGTATTTGGTTTACTGCTTGTTAGTGAAGTTAGTGAATTGGTAAAATGCCTTCTTGAAAAGCAAGAATATTTCCAAATGTGATATTCATGCCATTGTGTGTTAAGAAAAGAGTTTTGCATTATCCATCAGCAGAAGTCATGTCCATAGTCATTCATTCTTAAAGATTATCTGAACGAGAGCTCATGAAATAATATTAAGCATTAATATTAACAGCCTGGGGCAGCATGGTGGCGCAGTGGTTAGCACTGTCACCTCACAGCAAGAAGGTCACTGATTTAAGTCCCGGCTGAGCCAGTTACCATTTCTCTGTGGAGTTTGCATGATCTCATCTTGTTCACCTGGGTTTCCTCCGGGTGCTCCGACTTCCCCCACAGTCCAAAGACATCCGCCATAGGTGAATTGGATTAACTAAATTGCCCCTAGTGTATGAGAGAATGTGAAAGTGTATGGGTGTTTCCCAGTAGATGCTGGAAGGGCATCTGATGTGTAAATCATGTTTGAAAAATTGGCGGTTAATTCCGCTGTGGCGACCCCTAATAAATAAGGGACTAAGCGGAAGGAAAATGAATGACTTTTCATATGTAAGAATGATTGTTGAATGTCAGTTTGACTGCTGTTGTTTGGGTCTTGTCCTCTCAGTGGTTTAATCCCACAAACGAAGCCACTATAAAATGGAGCATCGTGAAAAAGTAGCTCAGGTGATCATTGCATTTGCTAAATAAATTGTTTTTAGAAGGGAGAGCAGGAAAAAAGAGGCATCTCAATTTGTGGGAGCAGAGTGCTGCTTTCACTGCGTTGCCAGCTAGAAATCTGTGCAATGAAGACAAATGCCGAGTTGTGCTCATTTACTTGTTTGCGCCATATGGTGCACCTAGCGCAGGTGAGGAGAAAGCCAGAAAAGCCAAGCGTGGATGATGGATTGGGTTAGGTTACATGCGGCGAGAGAGCAAATAAACAAGGCACAAACCAAACAAGGTAAAACGTGGAGGAATATATTTATTTTTATTTGGTCCTGTCGGAGAGGAGAAGGCGGCGTTGAGAACATCAGGGTCAGGGTTTCATCCAGTGCATCTTTGAATTAGCTTTCTTAAGAGTTATTCTACCTGCAGGCCCGATTCCTCTGCTGGCCAGAAAAGGTCAGAGTTGGAGGTTCTGGCCTTGGTTTTGTTTTGCTCTCCCGCCTCGGTAAACTGAACTCCAGTGACTATAGCGCATGCATGATGGGAGATTTACTGAACATCCCTACAGTCATCTGATGGCAATGAGCCAACCGGATTGAACTGTGCTGGTGGGCTTTGTTTTCTGTGATTGGAGATTTTTTTTAAAGGGAATAAAATAGAAAGTAGATGTAGTATTACATGGTTTGTGTAATTGGTTACAGTTCGTTTAAATGGTTAGTTTAGTTCTTACACTGAAAAATGCAGGGTTCTACACAACACCCTTATTTTGTCCCAACACAATTCAATTAAATTAACTTAATATTTTTACAAAGTTAAGTGGATTGAACATAAAACAATTAAGTTGTCCCCCAAAAAAACAAAAATAATGTGTTTCAACTCATTTTAAATAAGTAGTTTGAACAAGCAGCAAACATCATTTTTGTGTGTATATTATGCTGTAATAAGTACATACAGAACGCTGAACTTTCAGAAATAATTTAGTTTAGTTTTTTTGTGATTTTGATGTGCTTTTCTATTTCCTCTTTTGTGTTTAATGGCATTTTTGTTTTGTTTTTTTAGTTTTGATGTGACTTTTTGTTTTTATTTTGTTTTTCATTAGATTTCTTTTGTTTTCTTTTGTGATTTTTTGCTTCTTTTGTGTTTTGATGTGATTTTTTTGTGTTTTGTTCTTTTTTACCTCATTTTTTAATGTAATTTTTTAATGTGATTTTTGATTTGCTTCATTTGTTTTATGTGATTTTTTTTGTTTAGTTTCTTTTGTTTTTTATTATGTTTTTTGTTTTCTTCTTTTGCTTTAATGTGATTTTTGTTTTGCTTCTTTTATGTTTTGTTGTGGTTTCTGTTTTCTTCCTTTATTTTGATTAGGAATTTGTTTTGCTTTATTTTTGTGTTTTGTTATGATTTTTGTTTTCATCCCTTGTTTTGATTTGACTTGTGTTTTGTTTTATTTTTTTCTTTTGTTGTGATTTTTGTTTTGCTTCTTTTGTTATGTTTTTTTTAATGATGTGACAACTTGTAATTCTTTAAGTTGTTTTTAATAGGATTAGCTTTTTTTCTTTATTTTCTTTTAATTTTTGTGGTGACGTCAGTTGCATTCATTCATTCATTTTCTTTTCGGCTTAGTCCTTTTATTATTTTGGGGTCGCCACAGCGAAATGAACCACCAACTTATCCAGCATATGTTTTACGCAGCGGATGCCCTTCCAGCTGCAACCCATCTCTTGGAAACATCCGTACACACTCATTCACACATATACACTATGGACAATTTAGCCTACCCAATTCACCTGTACCACATGTCTTTGGACTGTGGGGGAAACCGGAGTACCCGGAGGAAACCTACGCGAACGGGGAAACCATACAAACTCCACACAGAAACGGCAACTGACTCAGCCGATGGTCGAATCAACGACCTACTTGCTGTGAAGCAAATGTGCTACACACTGTGCAGCCATGTCAGTTGCAAAATGATAAAAAAGTGCACATTATTTAATCAATCAATCAATCAATCAATCAATCAATCAATCAATCAATCAACCCCAAGCCACCAACCAATTCACCCAACCAACCAATCAACCAACCAACCAACCAACCAGTCATTCAATGAAGCATGAGGTTTCATGGTAATCATCTTATTCTACTAACCCTAAAGCAGGTCGCACACTGGATGTGCCGTTCGGCGCCAGCAACAAGCAATTTGTCTGTTCGCACCAAATGCAATGCGACACGACAAAAACATTTAAGCCATTCACTATCCATTCATTTAAATACCAGCCACTGCACTGCTAACAAAAAGATTATTATGCCAAACTTTCTGCTAGTTATTTTATTTTCAAGATTTTCTTCTGCTTTCAGTAATATGGCAATACATGTTACATATAATGATCTTCAAACTGGTTGCATTTAACAATGAATAAAGCACATAATCGGTACCTGAGGTGATAATTGCCATAGTAGAATATGCTGTTGTTTTGCTGCGTTGTCACAGAAAATATAAAATTTTGGGTGTCGCCGCCACAGATGGTTAGGAGAAAAACTCGTTTTAACATGTGAAATATACTTTTTTCATGGGTCATGGCAATGTGTTCATCTAATTATGACTCAGTGTAACCATAGCCTGCTAAGTTAGTTTTCATCTAGTTGCAAAGCCACTTATAGTCAGCAGAATATTTATCAAATAAAGTATAACAGAGAAATCTATGGTAAAAAAAAAACTGAAAATAGATTTAATATCTGGAAATAGTAAATATGATAACAGTTTTGGGTTTTGTGAAAGAACAAAATCAATTACACAATCTGGGGAAATTTCACACTTGATCGCGAATGATATTTAAATGCCACTTTGCCATATTAATAAATAAGTAACAATCTTTTTCTATTCAACCAAAGACATGAAGACGGAAGATTGAATTGGTGTAACACTGATTACATAATTGCATATTAGTTTGTAGATATCCAAGTTCATGTGTGTGTGTGTGTGTGTGTGTGTGTGTGTGTGTTTGTGTGTGTGTGTGTGTGTGTGTGTGTGTGTGTGTGTGTGTGTGTGTGTGTGTGTGTGTGTGTGTGTGTGTGTGTGTGTGTGTGTGTGGAATAGCTATAAAGCATTCCTCCCTCTGGCAGACTATGGCATTAATAAAACATTAAGGAGATCTGCTGGAGTGCTGATGAGATGTTGTTGTTAATGAGAATCATTTCATAAAGCCATGGATGCCATACATTCCAATATCTTTCAAGCTTGCAGTTAATGAAAGATCACAGTAAACAATCCACTTGTACCAAACCGCTCATATTATGTTGCAATTATATCAGACCTTTGACATTGCCGTTTTATGTTTTGATGTGATGTGTTTTGGTTCTTTTTTGTGTGTTTGAATGGAAATTTTGTTTGGTCTCTTTTGTGTTTTGATTGTGATTTTTGTTTTGCTTTTTTAGTTTTGATGAGATTTTTGTTTTGCTTTTTATTTTGATGCGGTGTTTGTTTTGTTTATTTAGTTTTAATGTGATGATTATTTTGCTTCTTTTGTGTTTTGGTGTGATTTTTGTTTTACTTCTTTTTTGTTGTGATTTTAGTTTGCTTCTTTTTGCTGCTTGTGTTTTGATGTGTTTTTGTTTTGATGTTTTGTAGTTAATGTGGTTTTTGTTTTGCTTATCTTGTGTTTTGATGTGTTTTTGTTTTGATTTTTTTGTGTTTGATGTGGTTTTTGCTTTGCTTTTTGTGTTTGATGTGGTTTTTGTTTGGCTTATCTTGTGTTTTAATGGGTTTTTGCTTTGCTTTTTGTGTTTGATGTGGTTTTTGTTTGGCTTATCTTGTGTTTTAATGGGTTTTTGCTTTGCTTTTTGTGTTTGATGTGGTTTTTGTTTGGCTTATCTTGTGTTTTGATGTGTTTTTGTTTTGATTTTTTGTGTTTGATGTGGTTTTTGTTTGGCTTATCTTGTGTTTTGATGTGTTTTTGTTTTGATTTTTTTGTGTTTGATATGTTTTTTGCTTTGCTTTTTGTGTTTGATGTGGTTTTAATTTTGCTTAGCTTGTGTTTTGATGTGTTTTTGTTTTGTTTTTTTGTGTTTTGATGTTATTTTTCCTTTGTTTCTGTAAAGTGAAGTAGACGCTGACAACAGGGAGTGTGCATCCAAATGCAGAGTTTATTAAATGGAATGGTTAGGCAAGCAACAGTCAACACCGGAGCAAACAGATGTATATGAGCAATCCAGAGTCGTGGTCAGTAAACAGGCAGATGGTCATAAGGCAAGCAGCATACAGGAATAAACAAACAAAACAAAGCAAAGATCGGTACACGGCAAGACAAGGCAAGGGGAACGTGTCGTAATGTTCACTATACAGTAAACAAGACTCAGCAACGTGTGTGTTTGAGAGGTGTATATATGGTCTGTGTAATTAGTCCTGAACAGCTTCAGCTGTGTCTGTTTGCAATCATGGGGATCTAGGCCAGCTGGATCGCTGGTGATTGTGACAGTTTCTTTTTAGTTGTGATTTTTGTTTGGCTTTTTTTGTGTTTTTTTTTTGTTTTGATGTGGTTTTAGTTTTTACTTATTTTTTGCTTTGATATGATTTTGTTTTAATTCTTTTAGTGTTTTATGTCAGTTTTGTTTTGCTTTTGTGTTTTGATATGATTTTTGTTTTGCTTTATTTTGTTTTTGTTATGATTATTGTTTTGGTACATTGCATTGGGATTTTTGTTTTGATGTGATTTTTGTTTTGCTTTTTGTGTTTTGATTTGATTTTTGTTTTTGTTTTTTTGTGTTTTGATGTGATTTTTGCTATGATTATTGTTTTGATATGATTTTTGTTTTAGTTTTTTGTGTTTTGATGTGATTTTTGTTATGATTATTGTTTTGGTACTATTGTATTGGGATTTTTGTTTAGATTCTCTGGTATTTTGATGTGATTTTTGTTTTGCTTTTTGTGTTTAGATATGATTTTTGTTTTTCTTTTTTGTGTTTTGATGTGATTTTTGTTTTGCTTTATTTAGTTTTTGTTATGATTATTGTTTTGGTACTATTGCATTGGGATTTTTGTTTAGATTCTCTTGTATTTTGATGTGATTTTTGTTTTGCTTTTTGTGTTTAGATATCGTTTTTATTTTGTTTGGCTTTTTTCTGCTTTGGTTTGGCTTTTTTATTTTTTTTATTTTCTTTCTTTACATCTTAGTTGCAGCATCATATTATTAAAGATGTGCAGTTGTGCTAACAAATTGCAAATATCTGCAGATTAATAAAAAGAGTACATGCTCGATAATCTAATATTGTATTTTATGTTTACACAAATAATGCAATAAATTGTAAGCCAAAGTGACCAATAATTCAAACTAAATACATTTTGTCTATCCTACAACTGGCACAGCATGGCCTCGAATCCTCTCCCTCCCAATCGAAACCTGACCAGGTAAAGATACCGTGACCTTTAGTGATCATTATAAGTAAGCTAAGCTCTCAGGACTGTTTTATTTGTCATGATTTGTTGTGTGTCTTGATCTGGGGCCAAAGTCTGACGTTGACCTTTACAAACACAGCGACTGCATGACGCTGGGTCAGAATGAGACCGCTTTCCAAACACTGGCCCGATAATGAGGCTGCAGGCGCTTCATAGACTGACGGCCGATAAGAAAGACAAGTCCAATTGTCAAGGGACATTATTGGACCGCTAAGGTTTGGAAACTATCACAGCAGGACACAAACCTCTGTGCTATGGAGACTTACAGTAATGAAGAGTTTGCTTTGATTGGCACATATAGACTAGAGGGAATATACAGGGCTATATGCATTACAGAGGGGAAATATATGCTTGCTCTAAAGGCAGATTGCTTGATCTAAGATGTGAGCCAAGGGTATGTGCTGTTTTATTCCTGCAATTATATGGTAAAGTAGTCTTTCATTGAGCACCGTAAAAGCATCCGACACTTGCTATTCTAATTTATTTATTTATATATTTATTTTAATTTGTTAAATTATTAATTAATTAATTTATTTTATTTATTTATATTAATTTATTTTATTATTTACTGTATTTATTTATATTAATTTATTGTATTTATTTATTTACATTAGTTTATCTATTTATTCTATTTTATTTAATTATTTATTTATATTAATTAATTAATTTATTTATTCTATTTTATTTATTTATTCATGTATTAATTTATAATAATTAATTAATTAATTCTATTTTATTTATTTATTCATGTATTAATTTATGTAAATTTATTAATTTATTCTATTTTATTTATTTATTTATTCATTTATTTATTTATTTTATTTATTTATTTATTTATTCTATTTTATTTTAAAATGTAATTATTATTTTACAATTTCATTATAATATGTATTTTTATAAAAATACATTTATTGTATTTAATTTATAAGTAAAGTGGCAAATAAATTGGACTGCATAATAATTGGTTTTATTTGCACCTTCATTGTTTTTTATTTTTTATTTCTCATAATTGTTATCAAACTGTCCTTATTTAAATGTAAACTAAATGGCATTTTTTTTGTCAGCAATTGTTTGACAATTATTTTTGTCTTATCTGTTATAATTGTGTTATCATAGTATCATTGTGAAATGTGTACCATTTTTGAGCATTTTGTATTAGCACTGCCTTTTTTAATTTATTGTATAGTATCAGTGTCATACTCCTGTAGTTTTTGTAAATACTGTAGGTGGGATTTTGCTTTGTTACTTATTATTTATTAATTATTATTACATATCAAATAAATAGAGTTTATGTTGTTTTGAGTATGTTGTTTATTGTATACCTCTAGTTTTAATATACTATAATAACCCTACTATGTAGTATATTCAAATATAGTATCCATTGAATTTAATTAAAGTTAAAAGTTGATCATGTTTTAATTATATTTATGTTGTTTTTATTTTTTTTTTAATTATAATAATAATATAAGTTTATTTTTAAATTAACTTAAAATCAATTAAATATATATATATATATATATATATATATATATATATATATATATATATATATATATATATATATATATATATATATATATATTAAATATATAATATATAAATATATAATCAATTAAATATATATATATATATATATATATATATATATATATATATATATATATATATATATATATATATATATATATATATATTTATGAAATTTATAACATTTATGGTTATAGTTAACTCTAATAACCCTGCTAAATAGCATCTAATTTCAAATATTAAATGCATTAAAGCAGTTCAATAAATTTATTCATTCATTCATTACTTTTCCTTTGGCTTGTCTCTATTTCTGAGGTCGCCACAGCGGAATGAACTACCAACTATTCCAGCCAATTAAGTTTTATTCAATTCACCTATAGTGCATGTCTTTGAACTGTGTGGGAACCCACACCAACACAGGGAGAATACTCAAACTCCACACAGAAATGACAACCGGCCCAGCTGGGACTCGAACTAACAGCCTTCTTCCTATAAGGTGCTAACTACTGAGCCAAAATTTGTAATTATTGATACATTATTTAAAACAAACTCCACTAAAATAAAAACATATTCATCTCCATATTTATTGATTGGTTGATTGATTGATTGATTGACAATCGATAAGTCAATTCTGAAGAAAGTCAAAAATCAGTTTACCCCTCTACAATGTGTCAACAATCCTTCTTTCCACATCTCACTTTCACTCGGCAGTACCGCAGTGTCTCTTACACTCGCTCTCTATCAGCTGATGCGGCGAAGGCTGATGCAAAGCGAAAGGGACGGGAATATCAAGCCCGACTGGCAGCATGCCACATGACATCAAATAAATTACACTCTAGTTTCCTTAAGTGAGCCAACAAAGTGGGCCCCGGTGGAACAGAAGCCCATCGGAGACAAGCGCAGTATGTGAAGTGGGCAGAAAACTGATATGATGCGCCTTTCCTCACTTTCACCGTCCTCCGCTCACAACTCCATATAAACCGCGGCCAGGACACACACAAAGTGCTAAAAACAGCCCGCTTAAAAAAGTGCCCTAGGCGCAACGTGCCAGATGTAGTCTGCATCTTTTATCAAAAAATGAGCATCACAAAACTGCTGCCTCCGCTCATTTGCGAAAAAGCACACCGTCCACTATTTCTCTTTTTTTCACCCTAATACTTTAGTGCTGCGCTCGGCACATTAGCCCCGTAAACAATGTTTCACCGGCCAAACGTGGATGGACATTACAGGGATAGAGCAGGAGGACCCGCAGAGGGGAGTTTTAGTATAGCGCAACTCAACAGCTGGGGTGGAATGAGCCTCCCTAACAAACAGGCCGTCCCGAAAGACTGCCGCTGCTCAATTATGCAGGAGACCGGCCATGTGCTAACTTGGCTGCCAGTCACTACAAAGGGACAGTTAACTAAGCAGAGGCCAAGGAGGAAATGCATATTGAGAATGTGCTTCGGAATTAGTGAGCTGCAGCATTTCACTGTACGTGTAGAAACAGAGAATCAATGTTTAATGTCCGCATGAATCGGAAGCTGCGACCATTTTTTTTTTGTTGTGTATTGTGTACAACGAATAATACATTTTGTCACGTTCAACAAGTTGAGTGCCGACCAGACACACTAGAGGGCACTCTACACATCACATCTGCCACAGAACCGGACTACAAATCCCGTCATGCCCTGCAGTCACACACCAGTTTCAGCTCACCTCCTGATTACAAACACAAAGCTGCAGTACCACTGATTACATGGACTATATATACACCACACACACACACACACACACACACACACACAAAACCATGCTGAATCTTATTCTACTGTAGTCTGAATTGTGTAAACATTTTCCTTGATTGTCTAGCCGTATTTTTAAACCTTTGTTTGTTTTATGTTAATGCTTGTTTTGCTGCCTGCCTTGACCTTTTGCGATTATCTCTATGTTACTGTCTGCTCCTGTACCGAACCTTGCCTGCCTGGCTCATCTAAATAAAAGCTGCATTGGATCCAACCCTTGTTGATGCCCACCTATCATTACAGGTTTCGATAGCAAGACTAACATTTTACATTTCGATGGCAACAGAAAATTGAAATCGTGTAATTATCTGCATTTCTCTATGTTGCTAAATAAGTCGTTATTACTTATTATTATTATTATTATTAATATTATTATTACTATTATTATTATTATTATTATTATTATTATTATTAATAGTAATAATAACTAAACTTACAGCATTCGAAGAAGAATTCAAACAATTCTGGCATGCAAGGCAGGTTCACTAACAAGGACTTAAGACTAAAGACCACAACCTCTTGCATCAGTCATTAATTTGCTTCTCAAGATCAAGGGAGCGAGGTCCCCTCACACAGCACTAACTAGCTGACCTCCGTTACGCATGCTGGAGATTCGAGGGAAGAAATGAGCAGAGAAAAGATCCTCTTTATGTGTGTGCTGTAACCAGATTTCATAATCAGTGAGGATTTACAAACTACTGCAGTCTGAGCCCAGCTCAACTAGAGTTTCATTAGAGCTGCTACATTATGCTGCCTTACAAGTGAACTATAAAGAATAGTCAAGGCAACTTACTACATTTTAGAAAAGAAACAAAGAGTGAGAAAAAAATGTTAAACTTTATAATAATTGCAATATTTATTTATTAAGCATTAGCAAATAGTTAATTCATCATTTGTTAAGTGTTCACACCACATTAACAGACATTTAGTAAGCAATTCTCTGTATAAATAAACTATAAATGCTGTATTGTTCCCAAAGTTAGGGGTCTGGATAAGGGAGGGGGGGGGGGGGGGGGGGGGGTTTGTTGAAAATGAATTATTTAATTTTATTAAGCTATTCAAATTAGCATATTTTTGTCCATATGCTACAGAAGATAACAAAAGCAGGTAATAGTTATAAAACAACACACTTTTTTTATTTCCATTGGTTAGCGACCCCTGGGGTCTCATTACATTAGATTAAAGACACAGCAATATGGTCAGATGCAGCA
Organism: Danio kyathit; assembly: GCA_903798195.1. Lineage (NCBI taxonomy): Eukaryota > Metazoa > Chordata > Actinopteri > Cypriniformes > Danionidae > Danio > Danio kyathit. The sequence continues at coordinate 59,766,097 of LR812519.1, forward strand.
AATTGATTTCATGGCACCAGGGTAAACTTTCTGACACCTTTACGGCACTTACATACATTAAAATTAAATACAGGCCATGAATGAACATGAAGGATGCTCTTCGAGTAGTTTTCTCCAAAATTAAACGAAGAATAGACTTGGGCCTATTGGTGTGTGTGAGCCATTTTGCGTTTGCAAGTTTTGTATATTTTGTTTAACCATCTCAAAGGATATTGACGGTCACAAGTCACTGTAATTTTTATTTTGGGAGTTGCAGGTTGAAAAGTTTAGAAACCCCCGAGTTAAAGTATAAGAACCTATAATGTGCTGAATGCCTGTATTTTCATACTTTCCTAATGATTCATTTGTCACTACTTTTTTTTTTTTGCATTATGTAGGCTACAGCACAGACTAGTTATTTAAGAGTTTAAATAATCTTAGTTTTTAAGATTGTTCAGGATGAGTAATGACTAATAAACTATTCAAATAAACATTTATACATCTTGTTTTTCAGGCATATAGTAATAGCTATCTGTAAGTTAATAAATGCTTTATTAACACACATTCTTACAGTTTTATAAGCTCATCTAAAAGGAGAACTGTTTGTGCTTTCTACATAAATCCCTTATAAATGCAACCCAGGCTTATTCTGATTATGTACCCCTATATACATTTCTGGAGAGTGCCAAATACATTCCAGGAGGTATGTTTTTTTTTTTTTTTTTTTTTTTTTTTTTTTTTTTTGAGTTTTTGTTTTTGTGAATCCCCCAGAGGTCACCATGTACACTTTTTCAGATCTCAAATTTCTCTTGCGAGTGCTTTTGGCGGCTGTTCTCACGTAAATCCACCAGAAGCCACTGTCGACTGGCTGACTGACTAATTGACTGATTCACCCTCCTCTTTCCCTAAACCCAACCAATACGTTGCTCTGGCTACAAAATTCGTGATCTCCAGAAATGTATATAAGGCCACATTTTCAGAATGAGCCTATGTTGTATAAATGACAATTAAAGGCTCAGTTATGTTATATAAAGACAATGAAAATGAATGTGATTCACACCAAACATATTTGGTAACACTTTAGTTTAAGTAACAATTCACACCATTTATTACTGGCTTATTACCTGCATATTATTAAGATATAAACTCTTTTGAAGAAGAGCTCTTATTTTACATCCCTAATTCTACCGAATACCTAAACCCAACTACAACCTTACTATTAATAAGCAGCTAATTTATAATTTATTAAGCTCAAAGTCTAAGGTAATGGTTTGTTAATAGCATGAATTGTACAATAAAATAAAGTGTGACCAAATAGTAATTTCTAGATACAAATACATCTATCAATAATGAAAAATAAAGCTTTGCAATCGTATCTAAAAATTAAATTACAGTTTAAACATCCCTGAACAACACTGAAAGGTTTCATGAGTGTTGTTTTATTAAATTATTATATTGTTGTTGTCTTGTCAAAGTTTAAGTGCTTTGACGGGATGCCATAATGATGTCAAATTGACATCATACCCCAACGTCGTGAGACGTGTTTGGAAATGAAAATCGGGTTAACGTCAGAACCCATCAATGTTCAACATCGGACAGACGTTGCATTTTGGAAAACAACCAAACCTAAAACAACCAAATAATCTAGTCTAATGATGTTACAGCTTGCTGTTGTGTGGACATTACCAATATGACGTCTATCAGACAATGGATTTTGGTTGCCATACCTGACGAATACATATCAGTATTTGACGTCAATATGACGTTGTCTTTGGATGTTGGCTCGACGCTGGATTTTGGTCACTTTCCAACGCAACCTAAAACAACAAAAGATCAACGTCTAATGATGTTACAGCTTGACGTTGTGTGGACGTTATCAATATGATGTCTATCAGACGTTGGATTTTGGTTGCCATACCTGACAAATAAATATCAGTATTTTACGTCAATATGACGTTGGTTTAGGATGTTGGCTCGACGTTGGATTTTGGTCACTTTTCAAAACAACCTAAAACAACAAAAGATCAACGTCTAATTATGTTACAGCGTGATGTTGTGTGGACATTACCAATATGACGTTTATCAGACCGTGGATTTTGTTTGCCACACCTGACGAATAAATGTCAGCATTTGACGTCAATATGACGTTGGTTTAAGATGTTGGCTCGACGTTGGATTTTGGTCACTTTCCAACACAACCTAAAATTAACAAAATATCAACGTCATTTCACATTGTTGGACGCCAAATGCTGGCTACCTAAATCTAACCTAATATTAATGTCCTATGATGTTGTGTGTCTGCTGGGTGTTACCAAAACCTGAAATCAGAGTTCAGAGATAGATGTTTATGCATGATACTTGTTCCCTGTGTCTCACACTTTTGTTGACCTTCTCGTATAACCGTCTCCTTCTCATACATGCACACAAAAAGACACAAAGAAAATGTGATTCCTGTCTAATATTCTTAAATGTCACCGACTCCCTCTAACTCCCGCACTTTTTCACCTTCCCCAAAAGACCGCAGCGCCGCTGGAGTCGCATTGTGCTGCCGACAACAACCCGAAAATCCCCTCACAGCGATGGTCAGAGGCCGGTTTGAACTTCTCTTTTGGAGTCTCGGGCTTGACTGAAAGAGAATTAGATGTAATTTGATGGGCTGGTGGGCTGTGAATATTCCCGAGGCGAGGACAGCTGTCTCGCCTACAGAACAATTGTGATGGATGACAAGAGTAACCACAGAGACATATGGAAATTCCAAACCATGCAGAGACGTAACACTGTGGATGTAGTCGCTGTAGCCCACACACACACACACGCGCGCACACGCACGCACACACATGCACGCGCGCCGCTATGCTCTGTTTGCTTTTCATTTAGCCCAAAGCAGCGGGAAGGGAGACGAGGTAAAGATTCTTTCCCCTCCTGAAAATCTTAACATGGCCAAGTTATGACAGATTGTTATGAATGAAGACGAATTGGTTAGCTTTAGCCTCCTACCGAGCATGTGTGTGAGCGCAGATTGACTCAGAACAGACTGGAGCATCCCACAATGACACGAATTTAGCTCAGACGCTTGTCCCGGTTAGTGTTTATGCAGGCTGTGTCCTGGGAGCCAAAACGGAGAACTGACAGAAGCCGCAGGTACAGAGAGATAGAATAGGTTGGACAGATTTCTTTGGAATCCACTCTCACTTCTTTGCACTGACCTGTCAGACAAGGGAGGAAGTCATCAATGCATAGCATCAGTAAAAATAGTCAAAATCAAATCAAAATTAATTAATTCATTAATTCATTCATTCATTTTCCTTCGGCTTAGTCCCTTATTTATCAATGGTTGCCACAGCGGAATGAACCAAACTATTCCAGCATATGTTTTACGCAACTGATGCCCTTCCACCCGCAACCCAGTACTGGGAAACAATCATACACCCATGCACTCATACACTATGGCCAATTTAGTTTATTCAGTTCCCCTATAGAGCATGTCTTTGGACTGTGGGGGAAACCAGAGCACTGGGAGTAAACCAATGGGAACATGTCCCAAACTCCACACAGAAATGCCAACTGGCTCAGCTGGGACTCAAACCAGCAACTATCTTGCTGTGAGGCAACAATGCTAACCACATGCTTGAGCCACCGTGCCACCAAAATCAAAAATACTCAATTAAAATGACTAAATGATTTTTTTTTGTATATACATATAGTAGTGCTTGTTATAAACAATGCATCTTTGAACTTCAGTTTTTTTTTTTTTTTTTGTAAACATGAATTTACTCTCTTAAACTAATCAAATGCAATAACCTTTCCTTCCCTTCAAAACTGCTTTTCTTCTTCTGGTCACATGGAAAGCCTTTAAGGCGGGGCTATTAGTGCTTTAGGGCGGAGCTATCAGGGCATGTCTCATGTTTGTCCTCTTTCTTTTTCCATTCATCAATCTACCTCCATTTTGTTAGCAACGCCCATCTTCCATTGATTCAATCGTTTTCCAAACGGACTAAGTCATGCACTGGCCTCTCATTTTAGGAACATTTCAATCAAATGTACATCATAATATGGGAAAAAAGACAATCTTTCCTTTCGTTTCATGGCAATACTGCAATGTTTGTTCGTTTAATACGTTAATGTACTTAACTAGTTAACTAATTAGCTAAATAAATACATATATATATATATATATATATATATATATATATATATATATATATATATATATATATATATATATATATATATATATATATAAAATATATATATATATATATATATATATATATATATATATATATATATATATATATATATATATATACACAGTTGCAATCAGAATTATTGAACCCCCTTTGAATTCTTTCTTCTTTTTTAAATATTTCCCAAACAGAACAAGGAAATTTTCACAGTATGTCTGATAATATTTTTTCTTCTGGAGAAAGTCTTATTTGTTTTATTTCGGCTAGAATAAAAGCAGTTTTTAATTTTTTAAAACCCATTTTAAGGTCAAAATTATTAGCCCCTTTAAGCTATATATTTTTTCAATAGTCTACAGAACAAACCATCATTATACAATAACTTCCCTAATTACCCTAACCTGCCTAGTAAACCTAATTAACCTAGTTAAGCCTTTAAATGTCACTTTAAGCTGTATAGAAGTGTCTTGAAAATTTTCTAGTAAAATATTATTTACTGTCATCATGGCAAAGATAAAATAAATTAGTTATTAGAAATGAGTTATTAAAACTATTATGTTAAACAGAAATTGGTGAAAAAAATAAACAGGGGGGCTAATAAATCAGGGGGTTGAATAATTCTGATTGCAACTGAATATATGAATATAAATGTATATTTAACGGAGAGAAGATTTTTTTCAACACATTTCTAAACATAATAGTTTTAATAACTCATTTCTAATAACTGATTTATTTTATGTTTGCCATGATGACAGTAAATAATATTTTACTAGATATTTATCAAGACACTTCTAGACAGCTTAAAGTCACATTTAAAGGCTTAACTAGGTTAATTAGGTTAACAGGTTATGGTAATTAGGCAAGTCATTGTATAATGATGGTTTGTAGCTTAAAGGGGTTAAAAATTTTAATCTTAAAATGTTTTTTAAAAAATTAAACCTGCTTTTATTCTAGTCAAAATAAAACAAATAAAACTTTCTTCAGAAGAAAAAATATTATCAGACATACTGTGAAAATTTCCTTGCTCTGTTAAACATCATTTGGGAAATATATAAAAAAAAAATCAAAAAGGGGGCTAATATTATTTTGTATATATTATTTTACAAAGAAACAAGAAAAAAAAAGTGACAGTCTGTATAGGCCACGTAGATTAGAAATTCCATTTGATTGATTGTGAAAGTAGATATTTCTAATTGGTCAATGATTGCGACAACTGTGAAATATTTTTAGAAATATTTTTGATTTATTTCATTTTATTTTTATTATTCTATTATTTTTATTTATTACTAGAAGTAGAAGTATTCCACTAGAAGTAGAAGTATTCCACTAGAAGTAGAAGTATTCCACTAGAAGTAGAACAATATGCAAATTGACTCCCATTCCACAATGACAATAACAACTTCACATGCTCATCCTGCACTGCTTTTTTTAGAAATAATACGTCAAAAATAAGTACGTTCTTTTCCATTATACAAGCAAAATAATCTGCCAGTGGGGTACATTATTATTTTAGTTACCCCAGTAGCGGATTATTTTGCCTCTTTTAAGGAAACCTCACTTCATTTTAATTTATTATTTCTGAAAACAAAACAATATTTTGTACTACTCTATAAAATGCTTCTTGAGTTAAGAATTGGGTGGCACCGTGGCTCAGTGGTTAGCACTGTCACCTCAAAGCAAAAAGGTCGCTGGTTCGAGTCCCGGCTGGGCCAGTTGGCATTTCTGTGTGGAGTTTGCATGTTCTTGCCGTGTTGGTGTGGGATTACTCCAGGTGCTCTGGTTTTCCCCACAGTCCAAAGACATGCGCTATATGTGAACTGAATAAACTTAATTGTCCATAGTGTATGAGTGTGTGTGAATGCGAGAGTGTATGGGTGTTTCCCAGTAATGGGTTGTGGCTGGAATGGCATCCGCTGTGTAAAACATATCCTGGAATAGTTGGTGGTTCATTCCACTGTGGCGACCCCTGATAATCAGGGACTAAGCCGAAGTATAAGTATGAATGAATGAATGAATGAATGACTTTTCGATATTTGGACTAGAAACAAGGCAAAAACTCTAGGTAAGAAACGGATTTTTGCAGTGCAGTTTGTATTTATGCAGGCTGTGTCCTGGGAGCCATAACGGGGAACTGACAGAAGCTGCAGGTACAGAGAGATAGACGGTTGGACAGGTTCTTTGGAACGGTGGGGAAGCTTCTGCCTCGCAGTTCACCATATTTTCCCACCTTTCTGACTCAGCGGAAGTGCTGGAGGCGAGCCATTCACTAACATTGATCTGGCGGCATCCTCGGGGGAAACAGAGGCAGGGAGAGACAGTGGAAATGACAGATAGATGCAGACCCGACTGAGAGAAGCGGCAGGGGAAAGATAAAGAAATGAAGAAGTGACAGTAGAGCGCGTGTGGGCACATGTTGGACGTGTTTGTGTACATTTGAGAGGAAAGGGATAGTTCACCCACAATTGAATACACTGTAGAGAATGCTGGGTTCCACACCATCCTTTCATGTCATCCCATCACAAATCGATTAAGTTAACTTAATGGTTTTTACCATTTTAAGTTGATTGAAAAGAAATTACGCCGTGTACGTTTGACATAGTCTCAATTGAATCATGAATAGGGGGTGGGGAATATAGTAGCTCCTCCCCTTCATAAAAAAAAACAGCCAATTGTGTTTTGTTTTTATCACAGCTGTAACATTGGAGTTGGAGTGACAACGGAGGTGAGGATCCACGTGCAGTTTATTTAAGAGATTAGTCAGGCAAGCAACAGTCAAAACGGGCAAACAGGACATTAAGGCAAGTGATCAGGGCAGGCAGCAAAACAACAGGAAGAATAAACAATAATAAGACAAGAATAAGGCTTAGAAATGTTACAAACAGCAAGACTCAGCAATGTGTGTGTGAGTGAGGTGCATTTTCAGTCTTCACAAGCTTCATCTGTGTGTTTGCAATCAGGGGAATCTGGGAGAGGTGTGTGAGTGCAGGGAATGATGGGATTTGTAGTTCATGTTTTCCAGTGATCTACAAGGCCTAGATCACTGGTGATACTGCCTGTGAGAGTAGTTGAGATTTTGAAGGGGGTGGGGCATGTCAAATAGAGCATTTGGTTGGTTAGAAGATTTGATGAGAAACTGAAGTAGGTGACGTCAATATACTGTTTATATAAAGTTGAAGTCAGAATTATTTCCGCCCTTTGAATTTTCTTTTCTTTTTTTAATATTTCCCAAATTATGTTTAACAGAGCAAGGACATTTTCACAGTAAGTCTGATAATATTTTTTCTTCTGGAGAAAGTCTTATGTGTTTTATTTCGGCTAGAATAAAAGAACTTTAAAATATTTTAAAAACAATTTTAGGCCCTTTATTAGCCCCTTTATATATATCTGAATAAATAAAATCTGAAATTTGTTTCAAATTTGCCAATTTTTCTAGTAAATAAAATCGGAATCGAGTTTGGTTGTGAAATATTTGAGAATTTTTCTCAATGCAAACAAATTTATGCATTTCTCTATATATTTAGATTTACATTGTATGATTAAAATACATTTGTGAAGTTATTAAACACTGTAGAATCACAAAGACCAGATTCACACACCACCATAGTGTCACAATTCCTGGATCTCCTGGTGCAGCTGAAGTGTCCTACGCATCTAACCTGGAAATATTTTCTCAATTGTTCCAAGTTAGATACTATTTCAGGTCTGTTTGAGACCGCCTGAGGTCAAACGTAATTCTGCAGAGGCTGGTAAAATGGAAAAAAAATATATTAAGTTGCACCGTGAGACTGTGGAGTTTGTTTGAAGACTCATCTTTTTTTCTCTGCAAGCAGGCCGCAATTTGCGTCATTTAGTGTACAATAGCATTTGAAAACAGTATCCGGTATAGACTGTGATAATTAAAATCATCAAATCGCTTCTGCTGTTTCCTGAATCACTATTGTTTGCTTATTTTGAGATGAGAGCCTTTGACTTCTTGTTGTATTAGAAGCAGAAATGTGTTGTTCAGATATTCTGCAGGCTATACTGTATGTAAACACAGAGGTTTGTTGATTTTACTTTAAAGAAGCGCTCCAACTTTACTTTTTCTTTTTTTGTGAAAGCTCTTCTAGAGTTAAACAGTTAAGTTGTACCATTTTTGAATTCATTCAGAAGATTTCAGAGTCTTGCGGGAGCACGTTTAGCTTAGCTTAGCATAGATCATTGAATCAGATTAGACCATTAGCATCTTAGATTTTCGATATTTTTTAATTTAAAGCTGGACTCTTCTGTAATTATATCATGATATGGCTAGAAACTATACTCTCATTTGATCAAGGAACTTTGCTGGTGGACTATGGCTGCAATGAAATTATACAACCCAGGCTCATTGTGAAAACGTACTTCTATATACATTTCTGGAGACCGCCAAATATGTCCCAGGAAGTACTTTTTTTTTTTTTTTTTTTTTTGCAGTTTTTGTTTTTGTGAATCCACCAGAGGCCGCTGTGTACGCTTTTTGAGATCTCAAATTTCTCACACGAGTGCCATTCGTACCTGCTGTTCGTAAATCCACCAGAGGCCGCTGTCGACTGACTGTTTGACTGACTGACCGATCGACTGACCCACCCTCCCCCTTCCCTTAACCCAACCAATAGTATTTTAAAAAGCACAGATGGCATCACATTTACATTGATATCACAAAATGTGTCAGAAATACAAATCGATTTGATGTCAAAACCTTGACGTCAATTTGACATCCACACATTGATGGCATTTTGACCATTAAAAGAACAGCAAATGTATTAAAATACAAGAACATTGCAAATTAACACTGGATTTTGTATCCCTACAATGCATACAAATTACGTTAATATCAAAACATCAAATTTACAATCAATTTTCAAAATGCACATCAAAAACAATCCTGTTGTAAATGTTTTTTATTTTTTTAAGTACAGTTGGAGTGTTTAAAATAATAGTGCTGTGTTTACATACAATATAGCCTAGATTTCTGACGTATTATTTTACGCCAATCATAGATGTCTGTTTGATGTTGTTTCCACACCAAGGTAGTCAACTGACATCAATTGCTAATTTTTAATGTCATTTTGACATCACGTTGCCCACTGGGTAGTTACTTTTTGCGAGCACATCTTTACAGCATTGCGCCTCCTGCAGCCTTGGTACGCCAGTAAAGTTCCTTGATTAATACACCTTTATAAAAGTAAAGTTCCTAGCCATATCAGCCAAGAAAATAGCTACTTTTCATTTTCTGTTGGTCTTAGTACACATTGTAACTACAGAAGAGTCAAGCTCTGAAAAGGAAAATGATCAAAATTCTTTGGCCATTTTTTGAGATGCTAATGGTCTAATCCGATTCAATTATCTATGCTAAGCTAAGCTAAAAGTGCTCCCGCCAGACCTGGAGATTGGCTGAATGGATTCAAAAGTATTAAAACTATACTGCTAAACTCTTAGGGGAGTAAAATAAGTAGCAGCAACAACAACATCAATCAATCAATCAATCAATCAATCAATCAATCAATCAATCAATCAATGTTTCAATCAATCAATCAATCAAACAATAAATAAATAATAAATAAATGTTTGCAATACCTTTAGCCACATGACAATTCTTCTAATATCTTTGGCATCCTCTGTATCGTTCCATTCAAACATGATTTTTAAACAAGTGTAAAAGGAAAAAAGAGGTTATATTGTTAAGGAAATGTTCAAAACACTCATTAGATCCCCAAAAACATTTGTGAGTTGTTTCTCTGTATGCTGTACACACGCAAAATAGAAAAGCCAGTCATGCACAAGTAAACCAATTGTACATTTGGCATATTAATTGAGATGCATGGCCACTGCGCACATCATCTGCTCATGCAACCATGCTCTCTGTCTCCATGTCTGCAATACGTCCACCCCACTATTTGTTTATTCCGTGCTTCACTAGACAAATTTAATGGATTGATTTCATTTGCGTCCCAAGATTTTAATTTATTTATTTAGCCTTATTATTATTTTTTAAACAATTTAAACACAAAGAGACAAATCAAATCATGCAAAACCGTATTCACAATGAGGATTAATCACGCATCGTGTTTAACCTTTAAATTTGTTTTGTATTATGTGTAGTATTCCATTGAGTGGAACTATGAAACTATGAAATGCATTAACAAAATTCATGTTTATTAGGTTTGACACATATTTGTCAATAGTAACAAATCTATTAATACTGTTTTAAAGTGTAATGGAATAATAGTGAGGTGTAGCAGAGAATTCGCATTACATTGAATGACAAAAGCATTACTTTGAATGACAAGATTTCTACCTCAGCTTATACTGCACGCTGTCAAGTGACACATTGATTGAGGTTTTTGAAATTGGAACATGAAATCGCCCATATTTTTATTCATTAAAGTAGATATTTTGCACTTTAAATTATTTGTGCATAAAAATCATGTTAGTTTATTTAATGCAGACTCCATTTACAGTTTAACGGAAACATTAATCTACCCTAAAATTGTTTAAATTAATTTGGATAGAAGTGTACATAAAAGTATGCAAAAAAAAAAATGTTTAGCAAAATTTGAGACATATTTGTAATTTTTTTTACATATTACTTAAATTAATTATACAAATATGTAAATTACTGCATTTATTTACTTATTTGATTATTTTATTTATTTTATGATAAAGTTAATTATTTATGTATTTAATTATTATTTTTATAATTAATAATAATAATAATAATAATAATAATAATAAAATAAAAAGAATATTATTATTAATTATTATCATAATAATACTACTATTAGTAGCAATAATAGTAGTAATAATAATAATAATAATAATAATAATAATAATTAGAATTAATATTATTATTATTGTTGTTATTATTATTATTATTATTATTACTATTATTATTATTAATAAATAATTGTATTTCTTAAATTATTATTATTTTAGTTATTAAATTATTATTATTATTACTATTATTATTATTATTATTATTATTATTAGTAGTAGTAGTAGTAGTAGTAGTAGTAGTAGTATTTTAGTTATTAAATTATAACAGTTATTATTATTATTATTATTATTATTATTATTATTATTATTATTATTATTTTTCATTATTAAATTATTATTATTTTCATTATTATTATTATTATTAGTAGTAGTAGTAGTATTGATTTTATAGTTATTAGATTATAATAGTTATTATTATTATTATTATTATTATTATTATTATTATTATTGTTATTATTATTATTATTATTGTTATTACTAATATTATTAATAATTTATAGTTATTAAATTATAATAGTTATTATTATTATTATTATTATTATTATTATTATTATTATTATTGCTATTATTATTTACTGTATGTATTTTTGCATTGTAGTCCATCCATTTATGTTGTTATTTAGCATTTAGCAGATTAATCAAGAGTCAAGAATTATACAAATATGTAAATGAGTAAAGGTTTTATTGATTTATTTAAACACATACCTAAACAAATATTAATAAAAGTAATTTATTAATTTAATAGTTTATTTATTTAGCCTTTAATGTAATTCATCCTTGTTAGGCATGCACATCTTTCATTGCGTTTAGTGTACCAAATTTCATTTATTAATAAATTGTCCATTTAAAAGTCTTGAACAAATTCCCTCAATCATTTATTCATGAATAAACCTTTCCTTTTGAACATTGTCTAACAATTTGTGTGTTTCTAAAGCTATTCATGTGCCTTTTTATTCCAATGGCTTCATTCATTGTTTATGAACGCACTTTACATTTGAATACCCATGAATGCAAATGGGACCTGGGCTGAAATGACAGATCAGGGCATAGTTTCCGTGACCTGTCTGGACGATGCAGCAAAAATTAAAATGACAGGAAGTAATTTGTATTCCACCTTAATGCGTGTATATGCTCTTAGCCTCCGGCTGCTCAAACAGGAAGTCAGAGTGCAGAAGAGACAGAAAAAATGAGGCTAAAAGAACAAAAAGCGCCATTTAAAATCCATCTTTTATTCACCGTTCGTTCAACCAAGCGGCAGTTTGCAGACATTTCCCCAACGATAAAACAATAGCGCCAAATGTAGAGACTCCCAAATCGGTTCCAAAAGTTATGCCATAGATATGGAAATCTGCTTTCGTATAGTCTTATTTCCTCCCATTACGCATGATGAAATGTTGATACGAAAGAATACTTCTCCAGAGTTCCCCAAACCACTTGTTAGGTTTCATTCTTCAGAGACATTGGTTTGTTCTTGTTTTGAGCTTGTACTTTCTTATTTTTCTTCATCTCTCTCTCTCTCTCTCTCTCTCTCTCTCTCTCTCTCTCTCTCTCTCTCTCACGGTAGTGCTGTACATTGTAAAAATATCCATAAATTAGCAATTTTCCATATTTTGTGATTCATGTTTTTATTTTTCCTCATTAATTTATTCTTTTTAAAATTGCATTGTGATCTTGATCTTTCTTCCATCAACTTTTAACCTTGAAAAGTTTGAAAACGTGACTTTTATTAACATTTTTTATTAGTTTAAAGAGACATATATTCTGTGTTGTTGTTGTCAGAATTATTTGACCCCCCCACCCCCTCGTTTATTTTGCCCCCAATTTCTGTTTAACGGAGAGAAAAATTTTTTTAACACAATTCTAAACATAATAGTTTTAATAATAAAGTTATGACAACAAATGTTTTTATGCTACTTACGTAAAATATATTTTTTCATTATTTTTAGTTCCCAAAAAAAAAAAAAAAGAAAAAAAAAACTGCAAACATTTGGTCTTTAAAACACAAATCAGTGAATCAGTGAAAACTTTCTGACTGTGATTGGCTGTGGTCATTTTTCTCTGTAGTCTCATCTCTTGCCATTAGTATATAATTTGAGCTCTGTGTTCATTCCAGCCAATAGCAGAACACCAACTACACCAAACTAACTACTTAGAGAAACAGCCAATGCATAAAATAAATGTATTATATTCATTTACTTGATATTTTTTAAGATATGATACTAGTATTAAGCATAAAGAGCAATTTAAAGGCTTCACTAGGTTAATTAGGTTAATTAGGCAAGTTGGGGTAATTAGGCAAATCATTGTATTTTTTTTGTATACAATCAAAAAAATATTGCTTAGGGGGCTAATAATATTGACCTTATTTTTTTATTTATTTTTTTAACTGCTTTTATTCTTGCCAAATTAAACAAATCAAACTTACTCCAGAAGAAAAAATATTACAGGAAATACTGTGAAAAAAATCCTTGCTCTGTTAAACATAATTTAGGAAATATTTATATATATATATATATATATATATATATATATATATATATATATATATATATAAAAAAAGGAGGGCTAATAATTTTGACTTCAGCTGTATATTACATATACTGTTATTGCAGTGCTATATGCTAATGCTATTTACAAGATATTAAAGAAATTGAAAGTGTTATTGGACTTTTTTTGTCATATACCAGCACTTAAAGTTTTGAAAAGAAAAGTTTTGTGGACAGACGACGGCACTGTCAAAACTACTCAAACTCTGTATTATCTGTGCCAGGTCAGTTGTAGCTTTCAAAACTTTCAGCCTCTGGGCAGACAAAACATTGTTGTTGTGTAAATGCGGAGGCAAAATGTATACAATATTTTTTGTTTTTCACTGAAAGCTGATATAAATGCCCTCTCACCTCACTTTCTGAAGATTTTTACTAAATATTCTAATATTTACAGTTTACAGCTGTTGAAGTGAACAAGGGCATGTGGTAAAAATTACACCCAAAATGAAGAAAAGGTCCTACAAATAGACAATAGCACAAAAAAAATCCACTTATAATATACATAATTTATAAAGTTGTTATTTAATTATTTTATTTACTTTTTATTGATTTATGCTGTATTAAATGATTTTAGTACATCATATTATGTAATTATGTAACATAAATGTAAGTAATTTAAATAGTTTATTTCTTTATTTGTGTTTTATTTATTTATTTATTTATTTATTTATTTATTTACTGTTTGTACCCTAAAGTGTTACATCTCAGGGTGGTTTGGGATCTGAAAACTTTAGAGTAAAAACATTATTTATTTTTTACAAAATTCAAAACTTGTGTGGTATAAATTAACAAATTCTGTCATTTAATTTAATATAATAAAAATCTTATTTAATGTTCATCAAAAAAAAAACGTGAAGAAGTGGTCTTAGATTGTCTGAGTCTAAGTAAATTAAAAGCAAATTAACATTTTTTTTTACAACTATCCCTTTAAGGTAACTTTTATTATTTTTTATTTTATTTATTAATAAAATTATATATATTTACTTATTTATTTTTTTTATTTTGTTTTGTTTATTTATTTATTTATTTTGTTTTTATTTTATTTTATTTTGCTTTATTTATTTTATTTTATTTTATTTTATTTTTTATTTTTTTGTTTTAGCTATTTTATTTTATTTTATTTTATTTTATCACTTTTGTTTTGTTAGTTTCAAATAACAAAATGATTTTGTTTAGCCAATTATAATTACCCATTTTGATATCTCTTCTAAATAGATATTAAATAGATCTCTAATGTATTTGTCACAATCACCAGCTATCTTCTCCCCTTAGATCGCTGGTTTACATGCACAAACACCCATGGACTACAAATCCACCATCATATGGACTACATCCCCCATACATGCATACTCTGACATCACACACAACCGGTTCCAGATCTTCACTGATTACACCCACAGCTGAAGCCACTCAACAACTGATTACACACACTACATAAGCAGAACATACACTCACTCCATTGCCGAGTCTTGTTACCTGTTCACAGTCACAATTCCTAGCGTTACCTTGTCTTGTTCTTGCCGTGTTTGGACCCTCGCCTTGATTGTTGATTTCTCCCCGTCTGCTGCCAGCCTTATGACCATCTGCCTGCTACATTGACCACGATTCAGGATTTCCCTCATACATCTGTTTGCGCCTGTGTTGATCATTGCTTGTCTGACCATCCCTCTTTAATAAATCCTGCATTTGGATCCGCATCCTGTTGTCTGCATCCTATCCCTGGTTACAGTATTCTTCTTTGCTAATCATCAGACATTGTGATGTGTTCTTCATCTTTGCTAAAAGACCAAAATAAAGACATAGGAATTAATCCAAAAGATGGGCATGTTATTAGCTTGTTTCAAGTTTACTTTATTTACTTAACTACTTAATTAAATTTTATATTATTTTCTTTTATCGTTTTGTTTTAAATAACAAAACATCTTTTTTGTTGTTATTCCAAACAAAAAAAAAATATTTTATTTTATTTTATTTTATTTTATTACTTTGTTTCAAGTAGCAAAATGCATTTTAGTCAACAATAATTACCCTTTTTCGATCTCCTGTAAAGAGACATTAAAGAAATCTCTAATGCAACTTCATTTCTACTCATCAGACATTGTAACATGTTCTTTTTCTTTGCTAAAAGACCTAAATATAAGACATATAAGTGAATCGGTTACACTTTACAATAAGGTTTCAGTAGTTAATGTTATAATGTATTTACTAACATGAACTAATATTAAACAATACATGTACAGCATTTATTAATGTTAGTTCAACATTTACTAATGTGTTATTAAAACCCACACTCCATGTTTGATTACATTCGTTAATGCACTGTGAGTTAATTAACATGAACAAACATGATAAATACTCTAATAAATATTGTTCATTGTTAGTACAGTAAGTGCATTAACTAACATGAACTATTACAACCTTAATGTAAAGGGTTACCAATGAATCAAATCAAACAGTTTATGAACAAAAAAAAGATGAGCACGTGAGTAGAATAATCCAGCAAAACCCTGTACAAAAGCATTTAGCTGTCTCAGTTTTGTGAAGAATCCAGCTTGTATTGTGGCCTACAGGCATTAGAGATTCATGAGATGCATTGACTGCGCTCAGGATATTGACAGACAAAATAAATGTGCAGCAAACACATGGTAGCGGTCGGGGAATTGTGTGTGTTTGTTTGAGTCTGCTATCTTCAAAGTGCATAGAGTATCAAGGAGAAAGTTTGATTAGGCTTAAGTTCTGGCTAATAAGCTTTAATGGTTGTAATAAATTGCTGTAATATTG
>LR812519.1:59784881-59794881 GCA_903798195.1 Danio kyathit
AGAGACTGTATTATCATCAATAACGTTACTTGTTAAGCACAAAAGTTCATAACATACAAAAACATAAAAAAACTAAATCTTACCTATGAAATGTGATGCCTTTGTGCTTTGTTTGCTCGTTACTACACCCGTACACAGCGCTAAAGTCCAGCATCTTCACATTGGCACACTGTCTTGACTAATGAATGACTTTTGTACTAGGAGCACTGTACCAATGTGGAGGCGCTATTGACGCATGCTCAGGGTCCCTATGCGATATCTAGTGTATATATTTATGTCAAACACACCTGCCTGTAATTATCAAGTGCTCCTCAGGTTCTAATTAATTGGTTCAGGTGTGTTTGATCAGGGTAGGAGCTGAAATCTGCAGGAAGGTCAATCGCCAGGAACAGGGTTGGTCTCCCATGACTTAGACCAGGGGTGCTCAACCCTGCTTCTGGAGATCAACCTTCCTGCTGAGTTCAGCTCCTACCCTGATCAAACACACCTGAACCAATTAATTAGAACATGAGAAGCACTTAATAATTACAAGCAGATGTGTTTGATATGGGTTGCAACTGAAAACTGCAGGAAGGTCGATCTCCAGGAATAGGGTTGAGCACCCCTGACTTAGACAATACATTCTGAACCTGCTTTTGACTTTGCTGTGATACTAAAGACATAAAAGCATACAAAAACTCTACCTTTTATATCTTCCACACATTAGCGCTGCATGCTATGTGAAATCTCAGTCCAAAGCACTTAACCGAGGTGATTGAGTCAGACTGACCCTCCAATTACAGCATTGTAAGTCTCTACGGATAAAAAAAAAGTCCTCCGATAGATGATTATGGTCATTTATAAATCTGGCAGGTGGACCACACTGAAAGCGCAGATAAAATATGCAGAGAGCCCAGTCTCGTGGATGATGGCTTTTGTTGTTTCGGGCTCCCACACGAGCGCAGAAGTGTTCTCGTGGTAAACAGCCACCTGATAATGTGCTACTTCAGAGCTCCAGAAAAAGGCCAGCGTCCCCGATGAACCCGCTCTCTCTCTCTTTTTTTTCCCCGCTCTCATTTCCTCCTTCCTCTCCAATTCAAGTGCTCTTATTAACATGCACAATTGAATTGCAAAGCATTAGCTCTGTTGGTCAAATTTAAACTAAAGAGCAATCTACTTTGATGTTTTTTTCTTCTTCTTCTTTTTCTCTTCCCTCTATATAAGCCTTTGACCTTTCCAGTGCTAATTGGTTTTAACGAAATCACCCAAAGGAACATTGTATTCTAAATGGATTAGTAGCTTGTTTTATGAGCCTTGCTTTCCACGCTGATTTCTTTCTCCGTTATTTCCGTCGTCACTTTAAAGGGGACCTATTATGGTGGTTTTTACACGTTGTAAAAGAAGTCTCTGATGTCTCTCGAGTGTGTATGTGAAGTTTCGACTAAAGGATACCACAAAAACTATGCTTTATAGTATTATATTCTAGGCTTTGATCCTGATTGAGCCGTTTTTGGTGACTGTCACTTTAAATGTACATGAGATTGTGCTCCGTCCTTTTTTGAAAAATTTAAAAACAAGAGGCAAAATATTGTCCTGAGCCATAATAGTTTAGCAATACTTTAATTAAACGCAATGCTGGCGGAAATGAAAACGCTGAATGGAGCATACACTAACCTATGCATTATTTAGTCACAAGATGGCGCCAAACAGTCAAAAACAAGCACATAAATATGAATGTGAATATACAACAAGGTGATTAAAAGTACCCAGATGAGCCTGTGTCCTTTTGCTGTTGTTATTTGGTAATAACATACCCTGGAATATTGCAATCGACCAATCGAAATCTTCTTTATTTTTTAATTTGTTTTATTTATTTATTTATTTATTTATTTATTTATTTATTTATTTATTTATTTATTATTTTATTGCTTTATTAGCTATGTTTTTGTCCTGTCACTGTCATCCTGTTTATATTTTTGCCAATTTATATCTTTGTAATATTTATTTATTTATTTATTTATTTATTTATTTATTTGTTTGTTTGTTTGTTTGTTTGTTTGTTTGTTTTATTTATTTATTTATTTATTTATTTATTTATTTATTTATGTACTTGTTTGTTTGTTTGTTTTAATTATTGAATTATTTGTTTATTTATATTTACATGTATTTTTTTCTTTATGTTTTATTTGTTTGCTTGTTTTATTTATTTATTTATATATTTTATTCCTTTATAAGCTATGTTTTTGTCCTGTCACTGTCATCCTGTTTATATTTTTGTCAATTTATATCTTTGTATTTTTTATTTATTTATTCATTTATTTATTTGTTTGTTTATTTGTTGATTTATTTATTGAATTAATTGTTTATTTTATTTTATTTTATTTTATTTTATTTTATTTTATTTTATTTTATTTTATTTTATTTTATTTTATTTGCTGTGCTTTTGTCCTGTCACTGTTATTCTGTTGCAAACTGAACTCAAATTCATCGTATGTGTAAACACAGTAAAGCTCTTTGCGATTCTTTCTGATTCTGATCCATAACTCCCATAATATAAGGTCTGCAGTCGTGTTATTGTCTTATATAAACCATCTCTCGGTCATCAACTCATAGTTTGTGTTGGATTAGCTGTTCACCTTTTTTCTTGTGCGATGTTGTGTGTTTTGGAGCTGAAGCAGTGACTCATGGGTTTGGACCTTGCAAGGGCTTTCTGTTCACGTCAGGCTGAATCACGGCAGACCAGACACCGTGAACCTGTTTTCCGAACATTTGCTCTGAGGAGAGAAGAATATTTAGGAAGTCTAACCTCATGTGAAGAGTTGAGTCATTGTGTTTTACATGTGTTCCTTCCACATGGGCAGGTTCACTCTGTCTTTTTCCACTTTTTTTTGCTGGTTTGTTGGGTTTCATAATAATAATAATAATAATAATAATAATAATAATAATAATAATAATAATAATAATACGTATAATCATTATCATCAAATAATAAATCATCATCTTGAAAAGCCAATTCATAATTTTTTCTTTATTTATTATTAATAAACACAATTCACTTTATTTTTTTTAATACTTCTATGGAACATGATTTTAAGCACAATATCAACATATCTGTAAATATTTTTGTTTACCACAAGAACAATAATTTTGCTTCTCGAGTAAATAACTCAAATACTGTATGTCTTTAAAAATAAAAAAAAATACTTGTCTGTTATTAGACGTTGTACTCTACAACACATTTATTAATTTTTTTCTTTTTTTGCCATTTTTATTAGTTTCTGTTCTTTAAAAATATAATATTCTAATAATTAAAATAAAGAATTATAATTATAATTTTTATTTTATTTTATTATTTTAACTAAATGGAAAGAGTCTAGGCAACTACAGTACATGTAAGGCAAACATATAAAATACATACATATTTACCCGAAATATGTAAAATCGAAAAACATAGAATATTACTATTCGCCTATTGTTATTTTCTGCAAATGTACATAAAAATAATCTTAGTTTTTAAATTAAAACAGTTGCTTATTTTACTTATTTCAAAATGATGATGATAATGAAGTCATTTTAAATATTACAGTTTTTTCCAACTGCTTACACATGTTTTTAAAACAGTGTCCCCTTTTTTCAAAACTCTACACACAATTCTCAAATACAAAATGTTTCACATCTGCTTCAAAATGTAACACTCAGTAGCGCCCCCAGAAAATGTTCTAATGCTGTGTTCACACCAGACGCGGAACTTTTCGCGCGTAAATAGAAGCGTGAACATTTGATTTTACTCGCTTCATTCGCATGTCAAAATCCGCTTCATTTGCTCGTCAAATTCACTTCAGAACAGACGGTGATTCGCGTGATGGGCAGGGCTTCTGTCTGCCCGGTGACTGTAGCTTCGTTGCTAAATGGCTAACATGGATTTTATTGAGAAAATAACTGTGTTTATGTGCTTTTATGAAGGCTGAAAAACAGCATCGATACCTTTGGAGCAGTGTCTGAGTCCACTAGATCCTTTCAGAGGTGCACCCAGCTATGTGAGCTCATAAACTCCTCCAGAAACTTAACCTGGATGACGGAGGCTTTCAGCTGTGCTTCTGTCTGAGCCTAGCCCAGTTTGATAAACTGTTGTCGGTGTCGGCTGGAGGATTTCCCCCGGGACACCAACAACAGGCGCTACGTAATAATCACGCCCCCACAAGAGCAAGCTCCTTATTGGTTAATGTGGGCAAATGTCCGCAGAAGTTCAGATTTTTGAACTTGAGTGATTCGCGCGTCAAATGCGCAAAGCGCTCAATTTGCACGGATTGCGCCATTCGTGCAGTTCGCGCCTCGCCATCCGCGCGTATCGCGCCGCAGGATGTCTATACACGCCTTTGCATTGACTTAACATGTAAATCACTCGCGCTTGACGCTTCTTCCGCGTCTGGTGTGAATACAGCATTAGGGGTGGCCAGATGAGGCCACACCAAATCTTGGGGTGGCACACAAAAAGATAATTAATTCAGTGTAATGTTATATTTTGGTTTCTGGTAATTGAAATATTGTGGTTTGAATTAATTTAATTACTCTTAAAACATTGCAATTTATTCCTTGAAATAATTCAGCAAGTACATGTGCAAACCAAATAAAGTCAATATTTAGTTTAAAAACACTTTTTAGGTCAGTTATTTTCCACATACTTTTATTGTACAGCATACAGTACATGCCATGTCTAAGATTTATGAAGAATTATGAATTAAATAATAAAACAGACAAATGAACAAACTGAACAAAAGGCATTACTACACACAAACACACTCACTATACAGACTCATTTACTGTATAATATCATTTATCCATATTCTTTTTTGAGCCACAATATTATTATTAATGCAGCTTTTTCTATTGATGTAATGTAATGTGTATTTATATAGCACATTTATTGTGTATGGCCATACACCCAAAGCCCTTTACAATCATGAAGGGGGGTCTCTCCACACCACCACCAGTGTGAAGCATCCACTTGGATGATGCGACGGCAGCCACAGGACAACGGCGCCAGTGCGCTCACCACACACCAGCTATTGGTGGAGTCAAGAGACAGTGATAGAGCCAATTCGGTGGATGGGGATGATTAGGAGGCCGTGATGGGCCGATTGAGAGACTTTGGCCAGGACACCGGGGTTACACCCCTACTCTTTACGAGAAGTGCCATGGGATATTTAACGAACACAGAGAGTCAGGACCTCGGTTTAGCGTCTCATCCGAAAGACGGCGCCCACTGACAATGTAGTGTCCCCTTCACTTTTACTGGGGCATTAGGACTCACACAGACCACAGGTTGAGCACCCCCTGCTGGCCTCTCTAACACCACTTCCAACAGCAACCTAGTTTTCCCATGTGGTCTCCCATCCAGGTACTGACCAGACTCAGCCCTGCTTAGCTTAAGTGAGTAACTAGTCTTGGGCTGCAGGGTGATATGGCTGTGTACCTTTTTACAAAATACATGCACAAAATCATTGAGATTTTTGGCCCTTGTAAGTTAACAAGCAAAAAATGGAGGTGCTAAATAAGATAAATTATTTAAAGCTGATTTCAAAATGCATTTATTTATTTATTTATTTTGGATTTGTAATTTTTTATCTAGTAAAACTCAATTTTTCATTTCAAAAATAATATTTTTTTTTTTTAAAAGTGCACAATCTTGTGAACCCTAAGTTGTGTTTAGTCTCTCGTCGGTGTACAATACTAAACAACTTATGTTATAAGAACTTGACCCTTATTTTAATTTTTTTTTTTAAAGATGTGTAGTAATCAAAAGTGAACGTTCTGTAGAAAAGCATAAACATTAAACAATGCAAACCAAAATGACCTAATTCCGAGCCCTGTTAAGTAACGTTGACACAGTATTTAACTTGAAGAGTTAACAGAGAACATATGTATGTATGTATGACATACATACCCCTTGCTGTCTGTTGAAGGTGTATCGGGGAGGGGGAGGGGCGGTGAAGCAGCTACTTTGGTGGCACCAATCAATCCACAATTAAATTAGTGGCTGCATTTTATTTATTTATTTATTTGTTGATTGATTGATTGATTGATTGATTGATTGATTGATTGATTGAAATATTGTGAATTTACGTAAGTATAGTTGTTAATAATATCAACAGCAAAATCATATTGGGGTGGCCAGAGTCTACACAGGCCCCCCTTAGAGGCGCCCTTGGTAACACTGCATTCAAAATGCCATAAACACATGTCAGAATGAAGCATTTGCATCAAATGGCAAACACTTCTTTCATAAAAGAAAAGTAAATGTTTGGATATACCATGTCAACACTTGTTCTAAATCTAAAGCTCTTTGCTCTTTCATAGGCTTACATCTACATTCCAATGCAATCTTCTGCAGTGAAAATAATCTGCTGAAAGGGGGTACAAGTACACTGTAAACACCAATCACATGTAGAAAAAGAAAATATTTATTAGGCCAAACATTATTGGTGTTTACAGTAGCATACAACAAAACTATAAGCATACTGTATGTAAAAATGTATAAAAATAAATAAATAAAAACATATGTAAAGCAAACATAAATTCTCCAGAATACAGTAAAAAACACAATTGTATATGGGGGGTCTTTTGGAGGAAGAGCATCATTTGCCTGGAGAAGCGTCATGGGGGCATAGGGCTTTTTTTTTTTGTCCAAAACACTCTTTGACCTTTTTATGAGCCTGTATTAGAGTAGAGCAGTGTTTGTTTAGTGATCAGTTAAGAAATGAGTGTTTCCCCATTTGGTATTATATTATTATGTACCACTAATACTACTGTTAATACAGTTTTTTTTACAATCGCTATGACAGTTTCTTCAATACATTTAAAAGGTTCATTTAATAAACTCCTAACGCACCAACACACCTAAAACACACAATTCGTCCCCTTGGAATTATAAGGTTCTATCTGCGTTCTGAATGATTTTGAAATATTGAGCTTCAATGTTTTTGCATTCCATATAGCAAACAGTACATATGTAACATTTGTTTTTTTAAAGGGCACCTATGGTAAAAAATCTACTTTCAAGCTGTTTAGACAGACATATGTGTAGGTATAGTGTTTAGACCGTCATATTGGGGTGATATAAACACACTCAGTCCTTTTTTTTTAATTTAACAACATAAAAACGGTGGACCAATTGGAGCGGTTTTGAGATCGACCGCAACTTGACGTAGGAGTGCGGTCCCCCCGTCCACCAATATTGATTGACAGGTGCGCATTACCATATCCTCTATGTTGTTTCACGTCCGCCAATTTAAGAGTGTGAGTCAAAGCGACGTCACCAAAGAAACACCCTTGCTCTATTTTTAGATCATGTAAGGCTCATTGGGCTCAACATTCACCAAGTTATCGCTCTCCTCGCCGCCAGTGTTTGTGTTTTGGTGGGTTTGCATACATGTGTACTTTTCATTGCGTCTTCCTTAAACTTCAGCGGTTTGCATTTCCCGCGGTCACAGAAGCTCCCTGTCATCTTAACTAGGTGCAGCTATGCCTCACGTGCGCGTCCCTCCATTGGAAATAACGAACTAACGACGCGCATCGCCATGCATTTCGTGGTGTCGCGGATGAACGTGAAGACCAGGGGTTCGCTCACTATTCTGCCGCCTAGGTCGCCTCTATGGACGGGCTGGCCCTGCTCAGGACACTTCATATTTCTGCCGCGCCACAGAGCGTTATCTGAATGGTTTCATTTTAAATAACATGCGAATGTGTGCGTCTGGTATGTCGTGTCGTGGCTCTGAGCGCTGCATCCGGTGTATGACGCCCTTTAGTTATAACCTCAAGCAGGTCGTACACCAGAAGCGCCGCTCGGCGACAAGCAGCGTCGCGCCACGCAGCGGCATGCATTTCTGAAATCTAAACATAAGTTTCTATCAGGTGACACACACCGGCGCTGCAAGTGTGTGATACTTTCAACTGTCATGTGCGCGCCGCGTCGCGGTGTGTGATGCCCTTCAAAGTTAATTCAGTGTGCTTGGTTATTAGTCTCGGTGTAGGCTACAAGCTCGGAGCTTTAAACTAGCACACAGTTGGCTGTAAAACTATACAAAGACACAAATGATTTTGTAGTCTCTGCTTGGTCTGTGTCCGTACAGCTGAATGCTGGTCCTCTCACTCATGTTGCTTCTCTCTGTCTGCCTGTCTGTAGCCATACACAAAGCAGGGGAGCTCTTGGCTCTGCCCCCTTGATAAAGTTGGGCGGGAAGTCGAAACTAATTTTCATGTGAAGCAACACACCCCTAAAATGACGAACTGTGTACACGCCCCCAAAATCACACTTTTTAACACATTATAATAAAAAAATCTGAATTGTGTTTTGAACTGAACCTAAACTGGCACACTCAGAAGAACCATAATATTAATATTACATCTCAAAAAAGGGGTAAAATAGGTGCCCTTTAAATAAAAAGTCTTAAAATGTAAACATTTTATAAAAAACATCCCATAATGTAAATAAGTTTTCACGTCAATAACTCAATTTTGACACAAATGTCAGATAGAACCTTATAATTCTAAGGTGACAAATTGGCAAGACGGTTAATTTCATGCTCAAAATCACACATTGTAAACTAAACCCCAAAACGAATGTTCAAAATACAACAACGAACTAACACAGTACTCTATGTCTAGAAAAACACTGCAAGCATCAAACTTTAAAGTCAAATAATTATTCAAAACACGAACACATGTTTTCTTTCAACAGGAACATTTAGTCAATCATAACACACTGACAAAAAAACACTATCATCAGCTCAAATGACAGAAACTGCATTATTTGATGTGCCAGGTCTGCCCTTATATTTGAAGCCTCTCTACATTTTTGTGTTGTTGGGTTTAGTAAATGCAGGCTTTTTGTTTCTTTCGCTGCAGAAATTCAATTCAAAAAATGAATGACCATATCAGAGTATCTTTATAAAATGTACAGTTTATGTAAAAAATAAAAATACAGACACAGAATTGCTGCAGTAAAGACTTTATTTGCAAATGTAATGTAATGTGTATTTAGCCAGATGTTCTCATCCACATCACACCTGATATCTTCTCTGGCAAGGCATTGGATGAATTCTCCTCTTGTTCATCTTCCACACCAGATCAGCCCAAAGAGTCCTCTTTTAGAACACATGATCATGTGACTGCAAAACCTGAGTGTGGTTCCTAGATGGGAATCTGCTGTGATTTATGTATTTGCATAACTGCAATAAGCTGTTTCTCATTGGCAATGGAATAAAATACAGGGAATATATTTGTGTTTCAATTCACAATATAAACAGCTGTTCACTTTGACTTTATCCTATATAAGTTATGTTTAGAACATGTTATGTGTTGTGGCATACAGTGTGAAAGCATTTGTGAATTTGACTGTATGACATTGTTTTGGTCTTGGTTGAGCTTGTTCAAGTTCAAGCATTTTAAATTGGTGTCAACTGTATGCATTTTGTATCAAAGCAACGAGAAATGTGTTAATTGTGTAGCCTACAAAGATGGATGTTGTACTAACCATGTTAAGAGTTTAGGAAACTTGTTAAATGTATTGAAAAAAACTGTCCTAGCGATTGTAAAAAAAACTGTATTATTGTTGTTGTTGTTATTATTATTACCATAGCAGCCTTTGACCTATTTATGAGCCTGTACTACAGGAAAGCAGTACAGTGTTTGTAAAGTGTTTGTTTAGTGATCAGTTAATATATTAGTGTTATCTGGTGGATAAGTGTAGCATTTTGATTGGTTGTGTTCAGAAAAAGAAAGCAAGTCAGTTCTTGTTATATGTTTGGTGTTTAGGTAGATAATTGTGTGTAACGTTTTGAAAAAGTGTTTTAGTCAAGTGAATACAAGTCCAAGGCTGAGAAACAGCTTGTGGTTTTGGAGATTTGCTCTGTAGTTTTACATTTTGAGGGAGATGTTTCAGAAATCATGTGACATGAAAAGATTTTGTGTGTAAGCAGTTGGAAAAACTGTAAGAAATGATTGTTTCCACGTTTGATAATAT
>LR812519.1:59797381-59819931 GCA_903798195.1 Danio kyathit
ACAACAAACTCCCTTTCTAATTTGGTCTGAGTGACGTCTGCACGTAAGGTGATTCGCTGTTAGTTACTCGTCTCCATTTCTCAGAGCGTCCAGGTGTTTGAAGCCCATCGCTGCCTTTGAGGTGAAATCTTTCCCATTAACTGTCAGGAGCGCCGGCTGAAAACAGAAAGACAGACATAATTAAGACAGAAGGAAGAAGCAGAGCGCTAATCAAGAAGACAAGCTCTCTCTCTCTCTCTCTGCCTCTCTCTCTCTCTCTCTATGTGCTTTGTGTGTGTATGCCCATTTGTGTGCAGTATGATATGTATGGGGCAGCACGGTGGTGCAGTGGGTAGCACAATCGCCTCACAGCAAGAAGGTCGCTGGTTCGAGCCCTGGCTGGGTCAGTTGGCATTTCTGTGTGGAGTTTGCATGTTCTCGTGGATTTCCTCCGGGTGCGGTGCAGGTGAATTGGGTAGGCTAAATTGTCTGTAGTGTATGTGTGTGAATGAGTGTGTATGGATGTTTCCCAGTGATGGGTTGCAGCTGGAAGGACATCCGCTACGTAAAACATATGCTGGATAAGTTAGCGGTTCATTCCACTGTGGTGACCCCAGATTAATAAAGGGACTGAGCCGAAAAGAAAATGAATGAATGATGTGTGTGAATGTGTTGTGTGTGTTGCTCTGTGTGTGTATTTGTCAGAGTGCATTTTGTGTATGTGTTAATGTGTGGGTGTGTGTATTGACTATGCTTGCATCTGTGTGTATGTGCACATGACGTGTGTGTTTTTGTGTGTTGTTTTGTTCATGTGTGTACAGCCCATGTGTGGTTTGTGTTGTTTTGTGTGTGTTGCATGTCAGTGTGTGTATGTTGTGTATGTGTTGTGGCTGTGTGTGTTATGTGTGCATGTTGTGGATGGGAGTGTAATTTGTGTAGGTTGGGAGTTCATGTGTTGCGTGCTTGTGCAGATGTTATGTGTGAGTGAGAGTGTGTGTGTGTGCATTGTGTGTGTTTGTGTGATTTGATTTGTCCATGTCTGTACAATGTATCGTGATTATGTGTTGTTTTCTCTCTTAGTGTCAGTGTGTGTGTGTGTGCACACGTATGTATGTAAGTGTGTGTTATGCATGTGTGCTGAGTGTATGTTATGTATGTGTTATTGTGTGTGTTGTGTACAGTATGTTGAGTGTTGAGTAAGTATGCATCATGTGTGTGTTTTGTTTTGTCCATGTGTGTACAGTACATATGTGTGTATGTGCTCTTTCGTATGTGTGAAGTGCATGTCTGTTTGTGGCTGTGTGTGTTATGTCTGCATGTTGTGTGCGTGTGGTGTGTATGTTGTTTATGCATGAGTGTGTGTTTTTATTTTCAGTAAATTTGCAACCATTTCAAAAACTCTTTTCACATTGTCATTATGGGGTATTGTGTGTAGAATTTTGAGGAAATAAATGAATTAAATCCCTTTTGGAATAAGACTGTAACAGAAAAAAATGTGGGAAAAGTGAAGCACTATGAATACTTTCCGGATGCTCTGTATGTTGTCTATATGTGTGTATGCATGTGTGACTGTGTGTGTGTGATTCATATTTGCGTGACTAAGAATAAAAAGTCAATGACACATGAGAAACCTGAAGTGCTCTTTTTTTTTCCTCTTTCTTTGGGGAAATGGAGATAATTACTTGAAAGATACGAATGGAAGAAGCAAAGAGCAGGCAGAGCTAATTGCTGTGATTCTATCTGAAGGGTACAGAGATTTGAGCGGAGGCACCTGAGGTTGTACGCTTGAGAGACGAGTGTTTGTGTTTCGTGATGAGTATTTAATCACGGCGCCAGTTCAACCGATAAGGTCGTGTAACTCTTAGGCTAATTCTTCGATGTAGGATCATAACGCAAAGCTACTGTTTTTTCAGCTATGGAGTGGGGCTGATTTGACGCTGAATCCTTTGGGAAGTCCATGTTGTGTTTTATTGTGGGAGATTTCAATTAGTGAGTACAATAAGGTCTTTGGTAAACAACTCAATGATGTTACCCTGGACTGGGGTTGCACAATATATCATTTCATATGATAAGTCACTTCACAAGATATGCAATGTTGAGTTTGTGATTGTATAATGACTTTAAAAGCATTCAGGTATTTTTACCATTTGTGACCTTTAACTTTGATTAATTTTATTGAATTATTTTTATTTTTATCATTTAGTTACTGTACTTGAATACTGTTAGACTCAGGAAATGGTAAAACACTTCATTTCAATTGTATCTTTTTCTTGATTGTGTTTATAGATAGTTATGAATGAAAATACTCACAACTAGAGATGTCCTGATCAGCTACCCGATCCGATACTTAATAAATAAAAAAGAAACAGATTCTGGATGTTCCTTATTTTTTATTTAATTTATTTTATTTTACCATTCAAAAACATTGTTAACAGAGCACTTCTGTGAGGTAGCTTGAACAATCAAGTAATAAATAACATCAATTCTTCACTTTTGGACTTTAGTGCAACAGTAAATATAAAGAAAAATCTATCAATATAATAAATATATATAAATATAAAAACAAATAGCACCTCAACTTAAAATACGCGGAAGGCAATCCCAAGTTTACATATCTCACAGTTTGCTAGGGGAATGTTGTCATCAACTTAATACCTCCAGACTGCAGACATACTCACGCTTTCTGCTTCAAGCTGCTTCCATGTTCTACTTTGCCGGCATTTAACCAATAGCGTCTCTGCAACAAAGTGATGTCATGCCGCACGCATTGCTGTTTCTGTGTGAAGTCAAGAATAAGGTAACTCTGTGCCACCACTGTTTTATATATATAATTTTTTTATTTATATATATATAACAGAGCAAGGAAATTTTCACAGTATGTCTGATAATAATTTTTTCTGGAGAAAGTCTTATTATTTTTATTTTGGCTAGAATAAAAGCTGTTGTTTTTTTTTTTACACTATTTTAAGGTCAATATTATTAGCCCCTTTAAGCAAATTTTTTTTCGATAGTCTACAGAACAAACCATCGTTATACAATAACTTGCCTAATTCCCCTAACCTGCCTAGTTAACCTAATTAACCTAGTTAAGCCTTTAAATGTCACTTTAAGCTGTATAGAAGAGTCTTGAAAAATATCTAGTCAAATATTATTTACTGTCATCATGGCAAAGATAAAATCAATCAAATATTAGAAATTAGTTATTAAAACTATTATGTTTACAAATGTGTTGAACAAATCTTCAGAAATTGTGGGAAAAGATAAACAGGGGGGCTAATACTTCAGGGGGTTTAATAATTCTGAATATATATATATATACTGTATATATTCTAGTCCTGATCGGGAGGTAACGGCCGATTCTGATCGAGTCTGAAACTGCGTGATCGGGCCCAATTTCCGATCATGAATCGGATCTGGACATCCCTACTCACAACACATGCGAATACAGAAATGCACTGCAAATAGCACAGACCACAACGAAAATGTGTCGGGGGACTCCAAAAAGTTTATAGATTGTTTATTAGATTTTATGGAGATGCAAATAGTAAACAAATTTTAAAATTTTAAATGTATCAATCTCTGACTAAACACGTGCATGAAAATACAACACATGCAAATACAGAAACACACTGCAAGTAGCACAGACAACGAAAATGTTTCAGGGGACCCCAAAAATTTAAATGATTGTTTATTAGATTTTATGGCGATGCATTCCCACTGCAGAATCTTCCTAAATGATCCAACTTTATAAATTATTTAAGTCATCTGGTGAAATTGTATTCATATCGCAATATATATAAAAAATAATGAATATCACAGTGTTAAATTTTTCCAATAACGTGCAGCCCTAATCCTGGACCACAAAACCTTATGTTCAGGCTCGTAGCCAGTGGGGGGTTCGGGTGATTAAAAAAAAAACACCACTCACTGAAAAGAATCCAGAATTTGGCCCCTATATAAGCTCATTTGTTCAATTTTTGACAGTATGCCATCATAAATTGTAAAAATAGCCAATAGAAGAAGACTTTAAAACAAAATTAAAGTGGAAGTGAAGCAGTCCGTCAAGTTTACATTTATTCATTCATTCATTTATTTTCTTTTCAGCTTAGTCCCTTTATTAATCTGGGTTCGCCACAGCGGAATGAATCGCCAACTTATCCATCATATGTTTTACACAGCGGATGCCCTTCCAGCCACAGCCCATTACTGGGAAACACCCAAACACACTCATTTACACACACAGTCATACACTATGGACAATTTAGTTTATTCAATTCACCTATAGCTCATGTCTTTGGACCATGGGGGAAACCAGAGCACCCGGAGGAAACCCATGCAAACATGGGAGAACATGTAAACTCCACATAGAAACGCCAACTGACCCAGCTGGGACTCAAAGCAGCGACCTTCCTGCTGTGAGGTGACAATGCTAACCAATGAGTCATTGTGCCCCCACAAAACATAAGAGTAAATGTTTTTGGAATTTGAGATTTATACATAATCTTAAATTTGAATAAATATGCCTTTTATCAAAGTATGATTTGTTAGGATTGGACAATATTTGTCCGAGAACAACTGAGAAGCAAAAAGGAAATTTTAAGAAAATCACTTTTAAAGTTATCCAAATTCCATTTGTAGCCATATTAAGCTTTGATGGATTTAAGTATCACAATTAGGCCTGTCACGATATCTATTTTTGGTTGTACGATATATTGCACCAAAATATATTGCAATAAACGATATTATTGTCATTTTAAGACCATTTTATGCCACTCATTATATAATGCCAGAATGACAATATAATATCACAATGCAAGTACACTTTCAAAAAACACACAATATTTTATTCTTAAGAATATTTCATTCATTTCAATTCTAGTCATTTTACCAATTCAATAATTAGGCATTGAAATCAGAATGTAAAAACGTATATCCTAAATGAATAATAATTAGTGTTAACAAAAAAGCGCAAGGTGAAAAGTAATATATCTGCTACCAGATCTATTTTCAGTTGTCAGACTTCCACATGAAAATATACTATAGTAATTTATAGTAATACTATAGTGTTTTTAACCATACTGACAACTCCAGTAGAGGTAGAGATATTGCACAATCAGTTAAAATGTTGCTAGAATTGTTTTTATGTATGGGCGATATATATTGAGTCACTAAAAATAATTGAATTGATGTCCATGTGTTGTGCGATAAGTCGATATATTGATTATTGTGACAGGCCTAATCACAATATACAATTGTCTTCATTTAAGATGATCTTCACTTAATATTCAAATGATTAAATCAAATATAAAATATAAAACACTTTATAAAAGCAAATTATAAAGAGCCCATCTTGGAACACTGCAAATTGTAAAGATTGTACTTTCAAGCTTGCAACTTTCTCACCCTTTTACTATTTACATTTCTGCCTGAATCCACATTGATCAACCAAATTATAAAGAAGTATAACAGTAAACAATCTATTTTGACTTGTTATTTCATCCATACAAAATATATTATTATATATACAGTAGCACTGTAGCCCTATTCAAGAGCTGCCTGGAACTACTACTTCAACCGTAGATATCCATAAAAATAATTGCACACCATAGAATGTCCATCAGCCAATCAGAATCAAGCTCTCAACAGCCCTGCAGTGTAAAAACAATTTCCAATTTCCAATTTGAAAACCTCCCAAAACCACTGAACCTTTATCCATCCTTTGCCTTTCTTTCACAG
The DNA here is from genome assembly GCA_903798195.1 of Danio kyathit. Classification (NCBI taxonomy): domain Eukaryota; kingdom Metazoa; phylum Chordata; class Actinopteri; order Cypriniformes; family Danionidae; genus Danio; species Danio kyathit. The sequence continues at coordinate 59,803,097 of LR812519.1, forward strand.
GGAACGACTGATCCTTAGTGAATTGAAATAGTACAACTGACTCCACAGTGGAGCCTTGCAGTTTTTACACAGCACAGTACATCCCCAGGAATGAACATAATTAGAACAGTATTTAACATAATGTGAAGGATTCAGGGCTTGTGTTTTGAATTTTCGGGCCATTTGTGATGCAGAGCCGGTGTGTGTGTGTGAGAGAGAGAGAGAGAGAGAGAGAGAGAGACCGCAAATGAGTTTTTTTTAACTTTGTCTCACACTTTGGGCCTTCAGTCTTTACTCCAGGCAGTCAAATAGTGTTTGATTCACTCGGATTTTCTCAAGCGGCAGCCAGGGAAAAGCAGATGCACCCTGGGAAAAGGGAAGTGGGTGTACAGTATGATGTAGAGGAAGTATATGTGCTGTATTACTGTATATGCATGTTTATTTATTCCGTTTTTGAAGGAGAAGTCAAAGGCTTGTAGATTTGTGAACACAATATAGCGCCCTCTTCTAATATTGGAACCATTGGTATATATGGACAAAAAAAAAGGCTTTGTTTATCGTCATTGATCAAATTAAATGAAGACAAACTGTTTTTCTATTTAATTTTAGCGCATGAATTCTATATCGGTAATTTAAAAAATACAACTTTAAAAACACCTTTTGTCGAAATAGCCTACATAGAAATCTAATGCCAATATAGAACATACAAGTTCATATTTGGATTTCACATATATAAAATGTCATACTGTATATGATATATATATATATATATATATATATATATATATATATATATATATATATATATATATATATATATATATATATATATATATATATATATATATATATATATATATATATATAGTTGATGTTTAACAGAGCAAGGACATTTTCACAGTATGTCTGATAATATTTTTTCTTCTGGATAAAGTCTTATTTGTTTTATTTCGGCTATAATAAAAGCAGTTTTAATTTTTTTTAAAGACATTTTAAGGTCAATATTATTAGCCACTTTAAGCTAATTTTTTTTTCGATAGTCTACAGAACAAACCATCATTATACAATAACTTGCCTAATTACCCTAACCTGCCTAGTTAACCTAACTAACCTATAGTTAAGCCTAAATTGGAGAAAAAATAATAATTCAGCCTCCCTGAATTATTTGCCCCCTCGTTAATTTTTTTCCCCAGTTTCTGTTTAATGGAGAGATGATTTTTTCAACACATTTCTAAACATAATAGTTTTAATAACTCATTTCTAATAACTGATTTATTTTATCTTTGCCATGATGACAGTAAATAATATTTGACTAGATATTTTTCAAGATACTTCTGTACAGCTTAAAGTGACATTTAAAGTCTTAGCTATGTTAATTAGCTTAACTGGGCAGGTTAGGGTAATTAGGCAAGTTATTGTATAAGGATGGTTTGTTCTGTAGACTATCGAAAAAATAATATAGCTTACAGGGGCTAATAATATTGACCTTAAAATGGTTTTGAAAAAATTAAAAAATGCTTTTATTCTAGCCGAAATAAAACAAATGAAATATTTTAAAAAAAGAAAAAAATTTAAAGCGGGGCTAATAATTCTGACAACTGTATATATATATATATATATATATATATATATATATATATATATATATATATATATAATATATATATATATATATATATATATATATATATATATATATATATATATATATATATACATACATAGTGGGAGAAATAAGTATTCATCATGTCACCATTTCTCTCAGAAAACATATTTCTAAAGTTGCTGTAGACTTGAAATTATCACCAGATGTTGGTAATAACCAAAGAAATCCATATATGCAACAAACAAATCTAAAAATTAGTTTACAAATGAAGTTATGTGTAATAAAATGAAATGATACAAGAAAAAAAAACTATTGAACACATGAAGAAAGAAAGGTGTAGAAAGGCAGTGAAAGCCCAGACAGCAGCTGAAATCTCTCAGTAGTTTTTTAGCAACCCTCTGCCCTTCGTCAATGTAAATTAATAGTAGCTGCTTCAGTCCAACATCTACATTAGCGGAATGATACAGATAAAACAAGAGTGGACATTTCAGCAATACAATGATTCAAAACACAGCCAAGGAAACTTTCAAATCTCACTTAGGAAATAATTAAAAAATAATAAAGTTTTACAGGAGGGCTAATTTTATATTTGAAATATTGACTTTTTCATATTGAAAAAAATGTTGTTGAAAGTAAATTTAATTCAAAATTCTGTCTATAAGTGTATTCAATCATATGTTCTCCATTTACACCACTGAACGAAATAAGTGCTTTTAATTAGCAATGCCTTCTGCTTTGAAATCTATCCCCAATCAGAGCCTTGGGGATCATAATAATCAAGTCATACATCTAGTGCCGTCTTTACAAACATCTTTACCCTAAAGTGGTCCCGGTGCACGTGCACGTCTTTACTTTTAATTAAACAAAGTAATTAAACACTTCAATCACACTAATGACTGCCATTGATTCCCATTATCTGGCATATATATCAACAACACCGATTTATAGGTAATATGCATGGTTGACTACACTTCAAGTAGCATGTTACTATGGAAACAACATCTCTCCAAAAAACTCTTAAAACTCACTGACATCCATTTTGTGCATTGAAAAAAACACGTTGAATGCATCCGCACCAACAAACAGAAAGCAAACGGAAAATGTTAAGGTTAGATGAACTTGGTAAACTCTAGATTGTGAGCTTAGATATGATCAGTTCCACTGAGGCAGTTTATCTGCTCAAATATTCAAAAAGAAAACACCTGACATGGTGGCTTTGAGTCAAAATAAAAAGAGGAAGATGTTTGCGTTAGTGCTCATGTACACTTGGATTGGTACCCTTGGTAAATATGTGCAAAGTCTTTAAAAAAATATCCGTTGTGCTTTTTGCTACAAATATTTACAAAACATTTGAGTTAGTTTTTTTGGGGGGCTCACAACTTTGCGTTTGTACAGGCAAACCATCTACCATTCAACATGAATTACTAGTGTGCAAAAAAAAACAAACAAACAAACAAGATTGTTGACATTTGCTTAATTTAATCTGTAAGCTTAAACAAAGACTTTTCACTTGTTTAGGCTTTTTTTCACCACAATTTTGCTCATATTTAACAATAATCTCAATATCAGTTGGGGCAATGTGTTATATTCACAAACCTATGACCCTTTGACTCTACAAAAACTAAATAAAACAGACATGCTCATACTAGAGCACATACTTCCCCATACTGAAATCTATTTATCCTTATATTGTATTTCAGTTTATATTTTATATTTGTATTATATTTTGCTTGTATTTAAGATTAGATTTGGATTACACATTTACTTTAAAAAAAAAAAAAGAGAGAAAAAATATATATAAAAAATTAAAATAAATATACAGTATATTTAAAAATCAAATGGGAAATATTTGTAAAAAAAAAAAAAAAGTACAAATTTCGCAGGAGAGCTAATAAATTTACCTTTAAGTGTATTTCTAATTTAACAGCCTTTTTAGTAGCATGGCTGTTTTTAAACTAATTTGCATGTAGAATTTAAAGGGCCATGAAACCCCCCTGTCTCAGCAGGGTGTTTTCACACCTCTAGTTTGGAAAAAGTCTGAAAAGTGGGCGTGTCCAGCTCTGTTTAGGTGGGAGTGTCGGGGGAAAGGGGAAGGATTTGCAAATATGGGAGTTTCCGTTTGGGCACGCAGACGCAGGGGAGAAAGACAGTGACTTTGTTTACATGGACATCAGTAATCGAATTACTTGCCAAATTATTAATTTGTCGACTTTAACTGCATGTCGCCTGTGACAAACGAGATATTGAAAGCGAGGAACTGATGGAGAGTGGAGTTTTAATGGAATGTTTGATACCGCACGGCGAATGGGAGAAAAAAATCCTCCGCATTTCTCGGTAACTTAGATGCACTCGGTAGGTAGCGTCAGAAAGCTGTGTGTGTATAGACTATCCTGTCACAAAATGCGGCGAAAATCCTGCATGACGGGAATAGTTTGATTAAGGTGTTTACATGTTTACATTCGGAGAGCAGCATTTACAGCGGATCTTTTTAGTCTATAATATTGTACTATAATCTGATCGCACACTTACCAAATCTGTAGCGACAGGACAATCACACTGGAACTGTGTCTTTTTTTAAAAGGAGACGAGCAGCAAATCCGGATTTTATCATTTCCAGATACGAAAAGCTCTCGGGTAAAAAATGTATCTTACAAACGCATTCTGTCGCGTGTCGCGTGCACTGTAATCCACATGAGTCCAGCAGCGCTCTCATAGCGGTAAAATGCAAACAAAACCTCTGTTGCAGCTCAGTAATAAATGCAACACTGACGACCCATGTCTCCAAATTCTTGTTCTTTGGCTTGTTTTAGCAACACAACGTGGCGTCTCTCTGTCGTCTGAATACTGTAACAGGTAAAACAGTCTCCGAAGCTATCATGCATATTAATGAAGTTGCACGTCATACACAATAGAGCGCGCTGATTGGTTTGAACAAAGTCTTTCTCATGAATTAATGCCGCACCCTCAGAGACATCACGATGTACTCGCGGGTACAGACAGCCACTCTCCATGCTGGATTTAGACACAAGTATCTCATGGCCGTGACGCAGCTTCAAAAATTCATTTTAAACCGGAAGAACGAATTTGCTCAAAATAACGCAAAAACTTTTTAGTGAAATATATGTGTCCTAATAGTGTTTATAGCAGCGTGGGACACATATATGACTGTCAACAGCTCAAAAAATGTGTTTTGGTGTTTTGTGACCCTTTAAAGTAACAATCAACCTTTACCACAAAGCAGCATGTGTTGTGTTTCATATGTTAAGTTTTACTGTAGATAATCCAATTCATTTTAGTCAGTGATGTTATCTTCAAACAATGTATTTATTTTTGCTATGAATGCTGTTTCACAATTTTGTTTATGTATAAATGATAGTTTTATCCCTTTGATTAAATTTACAGTGGTAACATTTTAGTTACATTTGTTAACCTAAGGAGATGGTTCACTCAAAACTGACAAATAAATGTTATCATTTACTCACTCTTTACTTGCAAACCTGAGTTTTTTTTATTCTGTTGAAGACAAAAGGAGATATTTTAAAGAAACCTTAAAACCTGTAACCACTGACTTCCACTGTTTTTGTTTTCCTTACTATGAAAGTAAATGCTTACAGGTTTTCAGCTTTCTTCAAAGTATATTGTTTTGATCAACAGAATAAAGAAACTTATAAAGGTTTAGAACCAATTAAGAAAATAAATAGTGAATATATTTTCAAGTCCCACCTGGGCCAGTTGGCATTTCTGTGTGGAGTTTTCATGAATATTTCCCTGTGTTCGTGTGGGTTTCCTCTGGGTGCCCTGTTTTCCCCCACAGTCTAAAGACATGCAGTATATAGGTGAATTGAATCAACTAAATTGGCCGTAGTGTATAGTGCGTGTGTGAATGTGTGTGTATGGGTGTTTTCCAGTACTAGGTTGCAGCTGGGAGGGTTTTCGCTGTGTAAATAATATGCTGGATAAGTTGGCAGTTCATTCCGCTGTGGCAACCCCTGATAAATAAAGGGACTAAGCAGAAGGAAAGTGAATAAATTAATGATATCCCTTTAAATGCATCAAAGAACATAACAATGAACAATACATTAAATCGTTTTTTTTTTTTTCTGGAACCTACTGGAATTGGATTTCCACTTATTAAATGACATCTTGCTACATTCCTGACAGTGGTATTCTTTAAATCCATATTTTAAAGATCTGTTTTATTCAAATTTCAGCGGATAAGCTCTCCGTGTTCCATTCTATCAAGCATATTCATCACACTTACGTTGATTTTACTTATGAATATGCTGATGTACTGTACATGTAGTTCCTCCGTCTGCTACTGCAGCTTCTTGTGCTGATCTAGAAACATCTGTGTGGTTTCTCTTTAGGTTTAATGCAAACGGGATCTGAGCCATGTGAACAGCACCCAGATGAACACTTTTTTTTTTTAGCCGCTTAATTAGACTGCGATCGTAGCCCTCCAGTCATACTGTCACAGTGCCGCAAACTCCGATTTCTGTTTTAGCATGGCCTGTTGCTCTGATTAGTGGCTAATGAACAGTTAGCATGCTAATGAATAACTAGGTGGACGTCATGCTTATGAAGTGGTTGATGCCATTTCTATATTGAGCTGCAAGCACTGTTGGAATGGCTTTGATATGTTGTTTGGGGTATTGGAACTGGCTGCCACAGAAGATAGTATGATAGTGTGTATCTTGCTTTTATATACTTATACCAACAGTAATTACTGGTCATTTTAAATGACTATTGACAGAATAATCTTCAGGGAAGATGTGGTTACACCATCTACTAGGAAGGATGATTATATTTAGTACAGTTTATGGCTAATCCTGTGTTATTATTGTTGATGTATGCATCACAATAGTGGTATTGCCTTCGTGGTGTAAAGTGGAACATTCAATTGTTTTTTTTCTTTGCATTTCAAAAGTTACTTCTTAAAGTTGTACTTCATTTATTTTAGTTTTTGGTGGGGTGGATTGATTGATTGATTGATTGATTGATTGATTGATTGATTGATTGATTGATTGATTGATTGATTGATTCATATACGAATAAATGGATGGATGAATAGACATACAGACAGGTAAATAGATTTATATAGATTGGATGGATGAATGGATGGATGGATAGGAAGATGAGCATATAGATAGACATGACGAATGGATGGATGGGTGGATGGACGTGAAGATGAATGCGTAGATGGAAAGACAGTTGGAAGGCAGATATATACTGTGGAAAAATGGATATACAAAAAAGATGGATGGATGGATGGATGGATGGATGGACTGACTGACTGGCAGACAGATAGGTAGACAAATGGATGGATAGAGGCAGGGATCTATTGTTGGATAGACAAATGGATGGATGTATGGATGGATGGATGGATGGATGGATGGATGGATAGGAAGACGAGCATATAGATAAACATGACGAATGGATGGATGGACGCAAGGACGAATGGATGGATGCATAGATGGAAAGACAGTTGAAAGGCAGATGTATACTGTAGAAATATGGATATATGGATGGATGGACTGACTGATTGATAAACAGACAGATAGTTAGACAAATGGATGGATAGAGCATGGATCTATTGTTGGATAGACAAATGGATGGATGGATAGGAAGATGAGCATATAGATAGACATGACAAATGGATGAATGGATGGATGGATGCGTAGATGGAAAGACAGTTGGAAGGCAGATATATATTGTAGAAAGATGGATATACAGAAATATGGATGGATGGATGGATGGATGGATGGACTGACATTTTAATATGGATGGATGGACTTTTTGATGGAGAGACAGAAAGCTAGACAAATGAATGGATAGAGGCAGGGATATATTGTTGGATAGACTGGATGGATGGATGGATGGATGGATGGATGGATGGATGGATGGATGGATGGATGGATGGATGGATGGATGGATGGACGGATGAATGGACAGATGAATGGATGGATGGAAAGATGAGCATATAGACAGGCATGCCGAATGGATGGATGGACGTAAAGACAAATGGATGGATGCATAGATGGAAAGACAATTGAAAGGCAAAAATATACTGTAAAATAATGAATATACAGAAAGATGGATGGATGGATGGATGGATGGATGGATGGATGGATGGATGGATGCATGCACAGATGGATGGATGGGAATATAAGCATATAGACAGGCATGACGAATGGATGGATGCACATAAAGACGAATGGATGGATGCATAAATGGAAGGACAATTAAAAGGCAGAGATATACTATAAAATGATAGATATACGGATGGATGGATGGATGGATGGATGGATGGATGGATGGATGGATGGATGGATGGATGGATGGATGGATGGATGGATGGATGGATGGACTGACTGACTGATTGATAGACAATTAGATAGATAGACAAATGGACAGATAGAGGCAGGGATCTATTGTTAGATTGACAAATGGATGGTAGGATGGATGGGTGGATGGATGGATGGATGGATGGATGGATATATGGATGGATGGATGGATATATAGACGTAAAGATGAATGGATAGATGCATAGATGGAAATACAGTTGAAAGGCAGATATATATTTTAGAAATATGGATATACAGAAGGATGGATGCATGGATGGATGGATGAATATATGGGTGGATATATATGGATCCATCTATAGATATATATAGAATGATGGATGGATGGATGGATGGATGGATGGATGGATGGATGGATGGATGGATGGATGGATGGATGGGAAGATGTGCATATAGACAGGCATGATGAATGGAAGGATGGATGTAGAGATGGATGGATGAACAGTAGGGGATGGATGGATAAATGGCAATAATGGATGTATATTTGGAAAGACAGAAGAATGGATGGATGTAATGATGGATAGATGGATGGACATACAATCATATATAAACTCTAGACAGATAGATAGACAGAAAAATGGAAGGATGGATGGATGGATAGATGCATAAATGGATAGATAGGAAGAAGAGCATATCAATGAACATGATGAATGGATGGACTGACATAAAGACAGATGGATAAACAGAAAGATATTTATGGATGAACACGAGCAGATTGATGCATATTTGGATAGACAGAATAATGGATGGATGTACAGATAGGTAGATGGATGAAGATGGATAGATAGATAGATAGATAGATAGATAGATAGATAGATAGATAGATAGATAGATAGATAGATAGATAGATAGATAGATAGATAGATAGATAGATAGATAGATAGATAGATAGATAGATAGATAGATAGATAGATAGATAGATAGATGGATGGATATAGATGGATGGATGGATGGATGGATGGATGGATGGATGGATGGACGGACGGATGGATGGACGGACGGACGGATGGATGGATAGATAGATTTTTTATTGAGGTTTCATTTGAAAACTGTATTAAAGTTGTATTTTTGTATTTGGAAGGGTCTAGTCTTGACTCCAGCTGTGCTCTGTATAATGAAACTCTATAAAAACACTCTTCCTGGAGATGTCTCGACTCATTTAAAATAAATCCCAGTGACTATTTTTCATTTTAAGGTTGCATGAAATGACAAAAGCTGGCAAGGAGTTTGATTCCTCGCTGAGTTACAAGGCAGTAAATGCCATAAATTACTCTGAGAGTGAGAGACAGATTATGTGTGTATGAGAGCGAGATAAAGCATGGCGTATCCCATGTTCATTCTAATGAGAAATCCTCCTCATATTGTGTTAACAGCCATACTGACATAACTACACTGTGATATGAACGGCAATCACTGCATGTCACATGTCACCGCATAGATTTTTCTCTCGCCGTATAATTGAGTTATACGGCATCACTCTTAATACTACATCTAAATGTTGACATGTTTGTTCTATACATTATAATGCCAATACCCAGAGACTGAACCATCTTTCCTTCTGGGTATTTGAGAACACTAAGGCAGGAATTCACTGAGAATGAATTGCACCCACATATAATGTCATTTATTTCCATGCAATGTCTTTGTTGCTTCAGCGGCTGTTAAGGAATTATGCAAATCATGTAACGACACAAACACGTCTCCCAAAAAAAATTAGAGCTGAATGCAAATTGCACAGCGCAATTCCCATCTTGCAGCATTAGATTGTGGAGCGTGTACCTGACTAGCAGTGGCATATCATCGGGGCTGTACAGAATTGCTTCACCTTCACTGTGTGGTCTGAGCAAATTAATCTTTTCATTAGGAATCAGACAGAAAGTGCTGGGCCATGTACACATTGCATGCAATAAGCAGGGGTTGTGCCATTCAGAGCCAAACATTGTAAAATCCAATTTAGGTCATGGGTTTGAATTGAGGAGGCAAGCAGGATGCAGAACTGCAGAATTTGTATTTGAATGTAAGGAAGTAGAATGACTTTGAATTTTAAAAACAATAATCACTTCAGTTTTTCTCTAGAAAAAACTATGTTTGTCTAGAAGATGACAATGCATGGGTGGATGAATAGACTGATGGGTGTATGAATGGATGGTCAGACAGGGAGATGGATGGAGGAACAGTCAGATGGATGGATGATTGAGTCGGCATATGTGTATATGGATGGATAGACAAGTGGATACATGAATAGATGGATGTATATATGGATAGACAAATAGATGAATGAATAGATGGATGTGCATATGAAGTAATAGACAGATGTGGATGGATGGATGAATAAATGAATAGACAGATGTGTGGATGGATGGATGGATGGATAAATGTAGGGACAGATAGATGGATTAATGGATAGACAAATGGATGAATAAATAGACAGATGTGTATATTTATGAATAAACAATTGATTGATTGAATGAATAGATGGATGGATAGAGAAATGGATGGATGAATTAATAGATGGATATGTATATGAATGAATAGACAGATGTGTGGATGAATGTATGGATGGATGTGTGGATGGATGAATGAAAATATGGATGTGTGGATGGATGGATGAATAAATGAATAGAAAGATGTGTGAATGGATGGATGAATAAATGAATAGACAGATGCATGGATGGATGGATGGAGGGACAGATAGATGGATCAATGGATAGACAAATTGATGAATAAATAGATTGATGTGTATATGAATGAATAGACAGATGTGTGGATGGATGGATGAATAAATAGTAAGATGTGTGGATGGATGGATGGATAGATGTGTAGAAGGATAGATGGATGAAAGAATAAATGAATAGACGTGTGGATTAATGTATAGACGAGATGGATTAATGGATAGACAAATGGGTGAATGAATAGATTGATGTGTATATAAATGAATAGACAGATGTGTGGATGGATGGATGGATGGATGGATAGATGTGTAGAAGGATAGATGGATGAAATAATAAATGAATAGACGTGTGGATTAATGTATAGACAAGTTGGATTAATGGATAGACAAATGGGTGAATGAATAGACAAATGCGTGAATAAATAAGTAGACGAATGTATGGATGGATGGATGGATGGATGGATGGATGGATGGATGGATGGATGGATGGATGGATGGATGGATGGATGAATAGACTGATGTGTGAATGAATGGAAGGATGGATGAATGAATAGGTGGATGAACTAGATAAACAAATGGATTGACTGCCAGATGTACATAAGATAATGGAGAGACAGACATAGATATGATTGATAGATGGATTGATGAATGGGTGAATGTATGGACAGATGAATGGATGGATACACAAGCCGATGGATGTACAGACAGATGGATATACACACAGATGGATGGATGGATGGACGGACAGTGAGATGGGTATACATATATAAGAATGAATGAATGAATGAATGAATGAATGAATGAATGAATGAATGAATGAATGAATGAATGAATGAATGAATGAATGAGAAAATAGATGGACTGATTGACATTCATGGATGAAAGAGTGTATGGATGGATGGATAAATAGATAGATAATTAGATGGATGACTGGATAAATGGATCAATGAATTTACAAACATTATAATGTATGAATAGAGATAAGGATAAACTGATGAATGAATGAATGAATGAATGAATGAATGAATGAATGGATGAATGGATGGATGGATGGATGGATGGATGGATGGATGGATGGATGAATCAATGAGAAGATAGATGGACAGACGGATGGATGGACAAACAATAATTGATGGATGAATAGATAAATGGATGAATGGATTGACATAATAGATGGATTGACATAATAATGGAACTGACATAATAGTGAATGAATGGATGAATGGATCAATGAGAAGATAGATGGACAGACGGATGGATGGACAAACAGAATAATGGATGAATGGGTTGACAAACATATAATATTGAATGAATAGATAGACAATAGACTGATGGATGGATTAATTAATGAGTGAATGAATGAATGAATGAATTAATGAATGAATGAATGAATGAATGAATGAATTAATGAATGAATGAATGAATGAATTAATTAATTAATTAATTAATTAATTAATTAATGGACGCACAAACAGATGCAGGGATGGATGGATGGATGGATCAATGAAAAGATACATGAACAGACAGATGGATGGATGAATGGATGGGTAGAAGTATCTGGATAGATAGATGATAAAGTAATAGTTTGATGGATAGACAGCAAGACAGACAGACAGACAGACAGACAGACAGACAGACAGACAGACAGACAGACAGACAGACAGACAGACAGACAGACAGACAGATGCATAGCTGGATTAAGAAATGGACGGATAGATTAATGCATAAACAGCAGGGTGGACAGATGAACAATCATAAAGGCAGATAGATAACTGTTACCCACTGTTGTCTTCTGAAGGTCTGGTTGTGTGTTTGTGTTCTGCTGATGCGTCTAGCAGCAGCATATGTCCTCTACCACTGCTGCAACGTCTAAATCAAACATGTCGACGCATCAAGGCTAATGCTGTGCACTAATCCATAGGGAGCAATTCAGTCCCCACCTGCACACTATTTTGACATGATGTGCCACTGAAACATTAAATCTGTCTTCTGCCGCAGAGGAAGACACAATCTGTTCGGCGTCCGATATGACTCGGTGAACATTGTAAAAGTGCCAGCCAGAAGCCAGTGATGACATTTTCAAACATTTGTCTGTCAGCCATCATTAACCACAGGTACAGTTAAAACATCTTGTAGAATTCTGAAATTGGCATCTTGACTGAGCTTTTAACTCAACAGAATCATAAACAGGCCTCTCTCCTGCTTAAAATGCAAAAACTTAATTTATGGCCACACGGGTCAGCATGTAGTTGACCTTGCGGTAGCCTCCAGCTAACAGGAGATAAAAGAATCCAAGATGCTTCAAAAGGGACGCAGAGAGAGACCGAGGCGCTTTTCTGAAGAAGCCATTAGTCTCTTCATTAGCAGCGGGGCAAACCGCGTCACTTCGAAATTGAGTTTGACACTTTAAATTGGTCTTTGTGGACATGGAACATTTAGTTATGCTAATAATATTTCTGTTTGTCGCGGTTGCTTTAATTAAAGTCCAATGATGATAATCAGAGTCGTGGATAATTGACATTTCTTTGATTAATTGCGGGTCAATTGTGGTTTTTGCAGAGAGCGGCATCAGTGAATGAGGGGTGTCTTCTTGCATTGTCTTCTTACTATTACACTGGGTAACCATGTGACAAGTTAAATGATTTAACAAGTCAGAGAGCTCTTGAATGCTTTTGCGAGCCTTAGTGATAAAAAACAATGTACTGAATGCAAAATTGATTATAGTTTAAAGCAATGGTGTCTAACTCAATTCCTAGAGGGCCACAGCCCTGCACAGTTTGGTTCCAGCCCTGCTTCAACACACTTACCTGTTGGCTTCAAACAAGCCTGAAGGACTCAATTAGTTTGATCAGGTGTGTTTAATTAGGATTGGAACTAAACTGCAGAGCTGCGGCCCTCCAGGAACTGGATTTGACACCTGTGGTTTAAAGGAACACTCTACTTTTTTGAAAATAGGGCCATTTTATAGGCCCAATGCAACTAATTTTCTTGTATTTTTCATGCTCAGATGTAATAACTGACACCCCCCTTCCCCCCAGTCAAACACAACATGCTCTTCAACTTCAACACCCACTCACCCCCTGTCTTTATATTCAACACACACTTGCCACCAACTCCCCCCCAAAAACTTGAGACTTTTTAATCCATTCAGGAACACGTTTAGCTTAGCTTAGCATAGATCATTAAATCGGATTAGACCATTAGCATCTCGCTTAATAATGACCATATAATGGCTGCAGTTGGCACAATTAGTTCACACAGCAACTGAAAAGAGTTTCCAGCACCAAGCCCTATACTTGCAATGGAGTTTATAAAGTTAATGGAGTTAACAAAGGTTTGGCTGCAGGACCATGCCTCACTTTGTCTCCTTAACCAATCACCTACTCCCTAAAAACTTAATTAAGGCAGACCAGCCCTCTAGCACTGTTCTTCTCGTTCTCTCGAACCCACCCTCCCTCCTTTTATTTCCTTGCTTGCCATTAACAATCCTATAACCCTCTCTTCCCTCCTAGGTTGAATCGGGGGGTCCAATCACTCTACCAAAATATTGCAGAAAGGGTACCCCCACTCTGAGTGTCTGGGCATCATCATGGGATGCCCGATCAACCTACCTACCTGTTCACTGTTTATCCTCTTCCTTCCCTTCCCCTTCATCCCACTGTTCCCTTACCATCCCTTCCTACACCCCTATAGTAAAGTCTAGCTCAATTTGTGGCATGGTCCATGCTGGTGAACAACCAGTTATAATTTGCATTATATAATATCATATCATTGCATTATATAATCAAGCCGGCATGATAGTATTGTTCCTAGCCATATTGGCCTAGCAAATATCACTTAATATCATTTAAAATATCACAAAATATACTTAAATTTTCAGTCAGTCTTAGTACACAATGTAACTACAAACGAGTCCAACTTTAAATTGGAAAATTATGGAAACTCTTTTTAAAATTGAGTGAGATGCTAATGGTCTAATCCGATTCAATGATCTATGCTAAGCTAAGCTAAAAGTTCAACTACCAGACTCAGAGATTGGCTGAATGGATTCAGTAATGGTGAACCTTAACTAAACCTACAGGGAAGTTGTAAAAAGGAGCCAATTTTCAAATAAATAAATGTGGAGTGTTCCTTTAAATCTAATGAAATATTTAAAGGTTCAAGACACACTGGAGTACTTTTTTTTTTAATTTTAACAGATTTGTGTGTGTTGAGCATCAGTTAAGACAACGTTAGCGCCTGTCAGCTTTAATTGTGCGGAAAACTGGATAATTTTGAGCTAGCTAATTTCATCTTCCAAGTTTAAAATCATTTTTGGGGCGGGATTTCTCATTATTATTCATAGCGGAATTTTCTTATCCTATGAGAAGACCCTGTTTCTTAATTATTCATAAGGGCGCATGCTTTCCAAAGGCAAGGCAGACTTGCCAAGCTGTGAGACCCAATGACTGGGTGAGATGCGTCCGCACATGACACGGGTTGTGTGTGTTTGTTTCCATGACAGGGTTTGTTGCATGTTTTCCCCGCAATGCTGTCAGCGCAGATACAGCAAAGCTGTTGGTTTGCAGCATTTTTGTTGGGAGAGCTTTACGAGAATTGGAGAATGGCAGACTTTGTCTTTTATCAGTTGAGTTCGTTACCATTCAGACACATCGCCTTTATCCGTGCTGCCATGTTTGCCTATTTTTAAAGTCCTCCAGATTACCGGCGCGGTCAATGCTTGAAATAGACAGGGCAAGAGACCTGCTGCACTGCTATTCACTGTGTCTGCATTCAGACCCGGGGATTCAGGAGGAGAGAAGTCCTCCTCATTTAGTGTTTATATAAACATGATTATCTTAATAATTATATAACAATTTGTGGTTATGTGTATATGAATTTACGAATAACAAATGTAGCAGGGCATTAAATTACTGTATTTTCTTTGCACTTTAACTTTGTAAACTATAAAATCATGGGTCTCCTCACGGTTTGTGTCTCATTTTAAGCCAGCTGACAACAGTTGTTCACTCCCCTCTTTTCCCCTGCTCTGCCGTCCACACCCACTCCTCCCTCTGCTCGCAGCGCTCCACACCCATCATAAAGCATTTTTGGAAAAATTTCTGAGGTAGTCTTGAACCAAAAGAGGAGGGTTTCATGGCCCTTTAAAACCAATTTATCAATGGTTAAAATAGCTTACACATTTATTTTTTTGCTTCTGAATGAATGAATGAATGAATGAATGAATGAATGAATGAATGAATGAATGAATGAATGAATGAATGAATGAATGAATGTGTTTTGGACCACTTACCATCTTTTCCTGAAATCTGCTTGTTTTGCAGTGGTTTGCTGTGTTATGCTGAACAGCAGCCGTCAGAGGTTGAGCTGAGCTTTATTTGTCAGAATGTTTTTGCTGATCTGCTGGAAAGTACAATGCAGACTGGCATCAAGAGGCTGGAGCCTCCACATTGTGTTTGTGTGAAAGCCAAGGCAACTTGAGCTGTGTGTGGCTTTACACAATGAAGAATAGAAGCCCTGAGGGACAACAAGAAATCTCTCCATGTCTCTCTCACACACAGACACAACCGTTCAGTTCAGTTCAATTTAATTCAATTCAATTCAATTCATTCATTCATTCATTCATTCATTCATTCATTCATTCATTCATTCATTCATTCATTCATTCATTCATTCATTCATTCCTTCCTTCCTTTCTTGCTTCCTTCCTTCCTTTGTCTTGTTTGTTTTAACAGTTTATCCAGCCATTCTTCTTTTTTTCTATTTCATTCATTCATTCATTCATTCATTCATTCATTCATTCATTCATTCATTCATTCATTCATACATTGTCTTGTTTGTTTTATCAGCTTATCTATCCATTACTCTTTCTTGTTTTCTATTTCATTCATTCATTCATTTATTGTTCTGTTTGCCTTTTCAGTTCATCCATCAATTTTCTTTCTTTTTTTTCTGCTTCATTCATTCATTCATTCATTCATTCATTCATTCATTCATTCATTCATTCATTCATTCATTCATTCATTCATTCATTCATTCATTCATTCATACATTGTCTTGTTTGTTTTATCAGGTTATCCATCCATTACTCTTTCTTGTTTTCTATTTCATTCATTCATTCATTCATTCATTCATTCATTCATTCATTCATTCATTCCCTTTCTTTCTTTCTTTCTTTCTTTCTTTCTTTCTTTCTTTCTTTCTTTCTTTTCTTTCT
>LR812519.1:59820031-59870031 GCA_903798195.1 Danio kyathit
AAAACATGCTAGCAGTCTATGTTTTAAACTAGTAGCATGCTATTTTTTGCGTTCATGAATTCAGGTTAGTTAAGTAACCGTGCTAGATTTAGACCTGGATAAGACATGGCATGACAAACAAGTCCTTACAGTTTTTGTCAACACAGAAGTAAACCATTTCAATGACTAATCAGTAATTTATTACCCGCTATGAAGAAATAACAAAAGGAACTTTCATGCAACCGGTTCTATAAGCTACCAAAGACTTGCTGTAATTAGGGAAGAATAATAATAACTGGAATGAAAACAATAATTGCCTTCGCAGCTTCATTTGTAACACAAGGGTGCTGGACAATGGAGTTAAGGATCCACATGGAGTACTTTATTCAAAAGAGAATGGTCAGGCAGGCAATGGTCAACACAGGAGCAAAGCAGGAGCATGCAGGTTATCCAATCCAAAAGAGTAGTCGGGGTCACAAGCAAAGAGATCAGTTCAGGCGGCAAACATTATAAAACAATTAACAAGGCGAGGGTCAGAAAACAGGGCAAGGCAAGACAATGGAACGCTTCGAAATGTTACAGGGTATCAACCAAACAAGACTCAGCAGTCTGTGTGCGAGTGTGCTCTATATATAGTCCATGCAATCAGTACTTGAGCAGCTCCCAGCTGTGAATGAGTAATCAAAGGAGAATCATAACAGTTGCATGTGTGTGGTGTCTGAAGGGAGTTGTAGTCCATATGGAGACAGGATTGTAGTTCTCCAGCGATCTGTATGGAATAGATCGCTGGTGATTGTGACATTGTTGCTTGGCCCCTAATAACAAAAGTGGTAAAACAATGTGCACTACAAATTGGCATGTTTAACTGTAAGACATTACAAATGATAAAAGTATAAATAATATACAGTTATTTATTTAAGAATTATTAGCCTTCCTGTATAATTTTTTTTTCGCCCAATTTCTGTTTAATGCGAATAATTTTTTTTAACACATTTTTAAACATAATAGTCTTAATAACTCATTTCTAACTGATTTCTTTTGTCTTTGCCATGATGACACCACATAATATTTTACTAGATATGATTTAAGATGCTAGTATTTAGTTTAAAGTGACATTTAACTAGGGTTAACTAGGTTAATTAGGCAAGTTAGGGTAATTAGGCAAGTCATTGTATAAAAATGGTTTGTTCTGTAGACTATCAAAAATATATATATTGCTTAAGGAGGCTAATAATATGACCTTAAAATGGTTAAAAAATAAATAAAAACTGCTTTTATTCTAGCCGAAATAAAACAAATAAGACTTTCTCCAGAAGAAAAAAAATATTATAGGAAATACTGTGAAAAATTCATTCCTCTGTTAAACATCATTCGGGAAATATTTAAAAAAGAAAAATAAATCACATGGGGGCTAATAATTTTGACTTGTATGGGCAATATATAACAAAGGTGTTATGATTTCACAACTGTTAGATTAATATCTTACCCCACTCTCCCCTACGGTGCCATCATGCTGTGAAGAAAACTGTGGAGAAAAACAATTTTAAGGCTTTTTCATTTGCAGTGTTGTGCGCAGTGAGGTATGTTGAGGCATTTTTATGGGGTCAGTGTTGTGAATGTGCGATGCGCGCGCATGCATGAGTGTTTGCCGTTCTGGATGGCTAGTTCAGAGGCTCCCGCTGTCTTCTCTCTGACCCTCAGGCTAAAAGCTCTCCCAGATTATAGAGCCCAAGGTCAGGGTTGAGAACTATCAAGCTCAATCCCACCCAGTTTAAAACCTCGGAGGCCCATTGAGTCCCGCCTGTTGACACAAAAGAGAAGTAAACACAACAACACGGGGGTCAGGAACAGAAGCAATCGAAGAGCTTTTGGTAAATGAGCATGGCTGTACACCAGCACTCAGATGCTACTGGCTTCTAAACAAATTTGAGGAAGTTTTCAGTTGAGATGTCAGGATTGCTGGTGTTTAGCTGATACTAAAACCTGATAAATGCATTGATGGGAAATAAACAGAGAAGACAGGGCAGTTTTGCATCTGAAGGTTTGTATGACATGCAAACAGTCTAAGATACAGTTTAAATTTAAAGTGAATCAAACATCTTAATCAAACTTGCTCAATATAATTTTGGTTTTAGAACAAATTTGATTAAAGGTTTTGATCCACTTCAGATGTTGATTACTGGTGCTTACCCAGGTACCAAATAATTTGGCATGAAGCTGGCACAGCAGGCATTCATCCGCCACTGGCATACAGCATGTGGGCCAAACATAACCCGGGTTTGGCATGTCTTTAAGACATGGGCCAGATGGCAAATGTAATATTTGGTCCAGTTGTTAAAACTGATATGTGGGCCACCTACGTTTGGCCTTTCTTGACCCACAAGAAAAATCACACCCATAATGTGCCAAAGCGTAATGCTTCATGGGTTTATCAATTTCATTGCAGTCGGGACACACCAACATATCTGGCCCAGTTCATGCCCAGTTATGAGTTATTAACTTAGCTGAGATATGGTCCATGTTTGGGCATTGTCTGGAATCCAGACTTGGTCTAGTCATGTACCATAATTCACTGCGGCATGTGAGACCGACAAAAGCTGATTGTGTGGGCCAGAGAAATTTTGCTATGTGGGTAATATTGTTAACGAGGAAGGAACTAAACTAAATTGGCCATATTGACCTTATTCTGCAATGCGGAAGTACACTGTTTTTGCGATTTGTTTTAGAACTTTCAATTCAGTTGGCTATGGGAGAAATGACTATGGTTAATAAACGGCATATATACTTGCTCTACAAACAAGTGAGTTAATGACTATACATAAAAAGTACACTAATATAATTAGAAAATATCAGTTTGCAGCATACCAAGCTGTTTTTAACGTCTAAAAATCAATGGAAGTGAATGAGACCGGAAGTCTCAAGCCAAAAAGAGTCCGGAAGTCTCAAGCTAAAAAGAGTTAAATGGCTGCACACGCTCATACGTTAAGAATACGGTCAACAGTGTGTGTGAATGAGTGTGTATGGGTGGTTTCCAGTACTGGGTTGTGGCTGGAAGGGCATCCGCTGCGTAAAACATATGCTGGAATAGTTAGCGGTTCATTCTGCTGTGCCGACCTCTAAAATAGAGACTAAGCCGAAGGAAAATAAATGAATTAATCAATGAATTTATACTATTCTTGCTTTCTTTTCTTTCTTTTTTTTTCCAGGTTTAAATGTCACCATTACAAAGCACATTTTTTATGTCAACTCAATATTACTGTCTAGTTTTAATTAAGCTAATTAATGTTTCTATTAATCATTACCTTCTAAAAAAAATGCTAATATATTTGCTCATTTGGGAGTCATGAAACTTCAAGTTAATTTTGACTCTTGTGCGCTCCAGAAGTTTTACTGTTAACCGCAATTGTTCGCTACCTGTCCTGAAATATGGGACGTCACCTGTAGGTCGCTTTCACCAGAAGAAAACAATTGTCTTCAATGAATATAAATGTGATGGGGTGGAATAAGAGTAATGGCTATATGTTGGGGAATAAATAAGTGCATACAGATTTATTCATTTTTATTCTCTTTTCACAGGTGATCCTAATTCTCACCAAGCTGTATGACTTTCACCTTGGCAGCGTCACAGAGAGCACGCTATGGAGGTGAGCTAAAGCCACCATTTTTTCTCTCTCTCTCTTTCTCTCTCTCTCCCATCTTTTTCTCTTCTCCATTACACTCTCTGTCCCTGGCAGAGTATTTGAGCGCTGTGGAGTGGAGTTACGGGATTTTGCCTGAAGCGAGGAGAGGCAGTGTTCACTTCAGGAGCCATTCCATCTCAAACATTTCACTTGCTAACAGCCCATAATGCCGCACATCTGCATGAATTCTCAATCTAAACTGCCTCAATAATTGCATTTCAACAGTCCGAATTCATCATCTTATGCTTTTTTGTTAGTATAGTGTTGTATTTGCAACACAATAAACAGGGCAGATTTGTGCTAAACATGCTAGGAACTAGATCCGTATTAGCTGTATGAAAAGGTCTGTAATTTTCATTGGAAATCCATTAATGCTAACTTGGTCACGTGAAGTCTTATCAAATCAAATAGCAGCTTTTAGTCTCTTTCCCTCTGTACTAGAGAAAGTGTTAGCATTAGTCGTCATGCTGTTTAGGCTAATAATTCAGGCTTGCCTTTAATAGGCTTTGTTATTGTGTTAAAAATTCTATAAACCCCAAACAGGTTAGCAAAGTTAAAACATATTAAACATGTTAAAACTTAATGAAAAATGCTGGTAAACCATCATGATATTAACTTGTAAAAACATTGTAACAGCAAAATACAAAACAGTATATAGCAGTATTTAAAAAAAAATGCTAGAAACATGTTCTTAGCATAGGATTAACACATGTTAGCGCCAAACTAAAGATGTTAGCAAAGTTAAAAAGTGTTAAAACTTGCTAGAAAATCCTAGTAAATCATTATCATGTCATCATGATAGCAGTTGTAAAATGTTAGCAACATACAAAACAGTATATTAGCAATATTTAAAAAAAAATGTGTTTATTATTTATCAGTGTGCTAATGCTAGAAACATGTTCTTAGCATGTAATTAATGCATGCTAGCATCGAACTAGACATGCTAAAGCATATCAAACTAAACATTTCTAAAATAAAAACAAATCAATTGTGTTAAAACTTGTGAGAAATTGTTAGTAAATCATCAAGATATCATCATGTTAGCAAAATACAAAACAGAATATTAGCAATATTTTAAAAATGCTTTTGTTTATTATTTATCTGTGTGCTAATGCTAGAAACATGTTCTTAGCATATAATTATTGCATGCTAGCATTAAACTAAACATGTTAGCAAAGTTAAAACATATCAAATGTGTTAAAACTTGTGAGAAAATGCTAGTAAATCCTCAAGATATCATCATGATAGCAGTTGTAAAATGTTAGCAAAATACAAAACAGTATGTTAGCGATATTTGAAAAATGCTTTTGCTTATTATTTATTTTTGTGCTAACACTAGAAACATGTTCTTAGCATATGATTAATGCATGCTAGCATCAAACTAAACATGTTAGCAAAGTTAAAGCAAATCAAATGTGTTAACTTGCTAGAAAATGCTAGTAAATCATCAAGATATCCTCACGATAGCAGCTGTCAAATGTTAGCAAAATACAAAACAGTATGTTAGCAATATTTTAAAAATGCTTTTTAAAAATTATTTATTTGTGTGCTAATGCTAGAAACATTTTTTTAGCATAGGATCAATGCATGCTAGCACCAAACCAAATATATTAGCAGAATTAAAACATATCAAATGTGTTAAAACATGCAAGACAACATGCCTTAAAATAACAGTAAATCATCAAGATGATTAAACATTGTAACAGTGTTAAAACATTGTAACAGCAAAATACAAAACAGTATATTAGCAATATTTTTAAAATGCTTTTGTTGATTATTTATCTGTGTGCTAATGCAAAAAAAAAAAAACATGTTCTTAGCATAGGATTAAAACTACACATCAAACATCAAAGCATCAAACTGCACATGTTAGCAAAGTTAAAACAAGTGCATGCTAATTTATGCTAGTCATGTTAAATCTTGCAATCTTAAAATGTGCTGGAGAAATGCTAGATGCTTTTTCTTTCTTCCTTTCTTTCCATGTAATGTTTTTATTTTTTATTTTATTTAATTTTATTATTTGTGTCAGCTATTGTTGACATAATTTACTCCCTCAGCTGGAAAGTGGCTTATAGCTAAACACTGCCTGTTTCTCCATATTTAGAGCAGAATAGAAGGCTTTGACACTGATCCATACCACAAAAGTCCTCTGTAGTTTAAATTGAATTTCTTTTGTCATCCTATTGTAATCCTTATTGGCTCCGTTAGATTCACGTTTACTGGTGTTTTGGACTCTTTGTGCAATTGAGAGTGATAGGGGCAGCCTTATCTTTCACACGGTCAACTGAACGCTTCAATTTGGACAGCGAGAAGCTCCATATTGAGGTGCTTAAGTCTGACGTCTGATTTGAGATGACAAGTGCAGTGCTCTTTTCATCAGTTGCTGTAGGACACAAGGGTTTCAAGGTTAATGGCTTTTCTGAGAATATACTGAAGGCTTTTTTTAGTCAAGGATGTATCTCATTCTTTGTGCCATGTTAGAGAAAAACAGCCCATGGCAGTATTGTATTCATATTGTTGTACAATTAAGCAGTTACAGAACATCAGATGAAAGGATTTGGGAGCATAAGTAAATTACACTGAGTATAATTGATATTTGGTTTATCTACATTCAAAGAATGGAGGATTTTATACTCCATATGCATGTCAAAGCTATTACATGTAAATGGTTTTGTTGGCTTAAGAAGGCTTCTGTTAATTAAGCTTCTTTTCCTCATTCATGCTAGCAATGTGCTAGAATACTAGAATAAAACATAGTGTTCAAACATGCTAGCAGAAAAGTAATGAATGTTGAAACGTTTCTTCTTCTTCTACAACTATCAAACTTAGCCAACTTAAATGCTAACATGTTAAATCACACTAGCAACATGTTTCATGCTGTCAATAACTGACTAGCCTAAACCTTGAAACACACTTAAGGCTAAATATGTTAGAAACATGCCACTAACATGCTACTTAATGCTAGCAAATTGTTATGTTTGTGGAATGTTACATTTATGCGAACAATATGCTAATCTTGCTAGAAATGTGCTCTAGATACAGTACATGCATCTAGATACATGCTAACAACCTGCCAATTCAGTATAGCAGCATATAGCCTACATCTTTATAATGTTAGTGGTAGAAATGCTAGCTACACAATTCAGTTAGTGTATAGTAGCAGCTTGTTATGCTAGCAACTTGCTAATTCATGCTAACAATATATTAACCATGCTAGAAAAGCATGCATGACAGTTCATGCTAATAAATCTTTAATGATAACAACATGCTAGTTATTGTTTTTGGTGTTAGCCATGCTTGGCTCAACATTTTACTAATTCACGTTAATCATTTGTGTCATAACTTTTGATTTTATGCTAAACATGCTATAAACATACAAATTCATGCATTCTAATCCATGCTAACAAACCAATTCATGCTAGCAGCACATTAATGCAAGAATAATGTTAATGCTAGAAATGCTAGCTACACAATTTATTCATTAATTTATATTAGTAGCATGTTAACAACATTCTGCTTTATGCTAGCAACATGCTAATTCACACTAACAATATATTAATCATGTTAGAAAAGCATGACAATTCGTGCTAGTAAATCGTTTCTGATAATGACATGATTATTGTTTTGAATATTAACGAGGAACAACATTCTACTAATTCCTGGTAAACATTCATGTTGTATTTTTTTTATTTTGTGCTAAACATGCTAGAAACATATAAATTCATGCATGAAACACACCAGCAACATGTTAATTCATGCTAACATGTCAAGAACATGCTAGTTCATGCTAGATGCATACTACTGCATGCATAAAACATACTAATCGAAGCTAACATGCCGATTCATGCTAGCAGCATATTAATATGCTAATAATGTCAAAGCTAGAAATGCTAGCTACACAAATCATAGTTAGCTTATAGTAGCAGCATGTTAACAACATTTTCTTTTTTATGCTAGCAGCATGACCAACTAAAACCAGCTTGTTTTAAGCTGGTTTAAGCTGGTCATTTTCCAGCCTGTCCAGCTAAGACGAGGCTGGAAATGGCTGGAAATGGTCAAAACCCCTCTAAAACTAGGCTGGCCGACCAGCTAAATCCAGCCAACCAGCTCAGGCTGGTTTACGCTGGTTTTTTCAGCAGTGTGTTCATTTCTAGCTACACAAAACATAGTTAGCATTTAGCAGCAGCATTTTAACTACATTCTGCTTAATTCAGGCTAACAATATATTGGCCATGCTAGAAAAGCATGCAATAATGATAACAACATGATAATTATTGCTTTTGAGTGTTAACCATGCTAGAAATTACGTTTTAATTCATGCTAGCAACACAGTATGTTATGCTACAGTTGAAACATGCTATGTATTGTACTCAATAAAGCTAAAATACATAATTTTTTAGACTCGATTTTATTTCATCACCCTGTTTTAAATGGACTGCACAGGAAATACAAACTATAGATTGAGAAAAAGGAAGACAAAAATAATTGTATAGTTGTATATTTTTTTTGTCCGCATCTCTATTTGTTCTTTCAATTGAAATGACCAAGTGTAGAAATATGTTTGAAAACACAATAGTCTACCACACATCGTCTTACCAGTCAACACTAACCCGAACACAAGCGCAGCTGTCACGCCGAAGACTGCGTCCTCACACTGATTGTGTATAATCCAGCCTGCTAAACCCTGCGGCTCCACTACAGCCTCGCTTATAATACATCACAATGTCTGCTCCCACAGCAATGAAAGCATGTATTGACAAAATGATGGCTCGCTAATACTCAGTTTTCCACATATTAGCTCTCTTGAGGGATTCTCCACTTATTTACACAGGATAACATCAAATCCAAGCGCAACCCTGGTGCCGGCTGCCATTTTCTTGCAGTTAGCTTTGGTCGCTAACAGTGTTCATGAAAGGCTCACATGTCTTCATTGTTAATTGAGATCAAAGTTCAAAGATGGCGGTGGATTTTTGAAGAAGCGATTGGTGAAGTTTAGTTCCGCTAGCAGAAAACTAGACAGCTGTTGACTTTTTTTGCGAAAGGTCAGGGCTCGGAGAAACGGCGTGTCACTTTTAATGAACAGCATGACCTTAAACAATGGAGCTGGATCAGTCATTTTTTCCTTCCACATAATATTCAAAGTGAATGAAGCTTTCTTGTACGTGGATGTGAAGGAAATACATTGATGATGGTACTGTTTTTGCTCAAAGCACTGCAACTCTTTTTTTCATGGCAAACATCCTGAGCTGGAGGAGGACGAGGAAACACCTCATGTCTTATTTATAATTCATCAGCAACTAATAGATGCAAAGTAGAGCTCTTAAAGTCTGAGGTGTATACTTGTGATTTGTTAGGAGTTTATTCCCATGAGAAGAAGACTGAATAAAACGACTGGGTGGAGAGACAGCTTGCTTATAGAAATTGATATATTATTTTAGACATAATCATAAAGAATCTGTAATAAATGCTCTGAATTAAACATGACACTAGACTACACTTCCTGACAAAAGTCTTGTCGTCAATCCCAGATGTAAGAGCAACAAATAATAGCTTGACTTCTAGTTGATCATTTGGAAAAGTGGCAGAAGGTAGATTTTTTCCCATGAATCATTTGTTGAACTGCATCACAAATACTGCAGAAGACCTATTGGAACCCGCATAGATCCAAGATTCTCATAGAAATCAGTCAAGTTGGGTGAAGAAAAAATCATGGTTTAGGGTTACATTCAGTATGGTGGCGTGCGAGAGATCAGCATCAACAGCCTGAGGTATCAAGATATTTGTGCTGCTCATTACATTACAAACCACAGGAAAGGGCAAATTCCTCAGCAGGATAGCGCTTCTTTCTTATACTTCAGCCTCCATATCAAAGTTCCTGAAAGCAAAGAAGGTCAAGGTGCTCCAGGATTGGCCAGCCCAAACACCAGACATGAACATTATTGAGCATGTATGGGGTAAGATGGAGGACACATTGAATATGAATTCAAAGTATCTTGATGAACTCTGGGAGTCCTGCAAGAACACTTCATTTGTCATTCCAGATGACTTTATTAATAAGTTATTTGAGTCATTGCAGAGATGCATGGATGCAGTCCTCCAAGCTCATGGGAGTCATACACAATATTAATTCTTTTTCCACTGCACCATGACTTTTTATTCTATACTGTACATTATTTCTGTTAAGTGACAAGACTTTTGTCTAAGCAAAGTCAGACCTTACTGTCCTAATTAAATAATTAAAAATCAAGGCATGATCATATTTTACTTTGGTAAATAAGCATAATTTAGAGGCCTTTGCCTTTCATATAAGCCACTTCTGATACCAAATGATCAACTAGAAGTCAAGTTATTATTTGTTGTTTCTAATAGACAGCAAAACTTTTGTCAAGTAGTGCAAATTAACGATTTGGTTGTAAAATCAATTAAAATAATATGCTTTGCTTGTTTTTAAAATAACAATATAAATAATCATTTAATTAATCATTCAATACAATACAATGAACAATCAATCTAACAAACGGACAGACATATGGACATTTAGGCTTTGTCATTAGTCATTTCTAAAAGATTGAAAGCAGATACATTTTTCTGTTGAAAATAAACTCTCCTAACAAATGTTTCCAAATTTCATCACATCTTTAAACATTTTTGGAACGAATAAAATATGTATAGAAACAATAATAACCACACCTGAATTGTTTAAATTTTTGTTTCTTAATATATGAAATCATTGATTTGTTAGTTATTTAGATTTAATGAGTTTTGTTTTATTTGTTATATATATATATATGTACACACATATATATATATATACAGTTGAAGTCAGAATTTTTAGCCCCCCTTTTATTTATTTATTTATTTATTTTTATAATATTTCCTAAATGATGTTTAACAGAGCATGGAAATTTTCACAGTATGTCTGATAATATTTTTTCTTCTGGAGAAAGTCTTATTTGTTTTATTTCGACTAGAATAAAAGGAGTTTTTATTTTTTTAACACCATTTTAAGGACAAAATTATTAACCCCTTTAAGCAATTTTTTTTTCCGATAGTCTACAAAACAAACTATCGTTATACAATAACTTGCCTATTAACCTAACCTGCCTAGTTACCCTAATTAACCTAGTTAAGCATTTAAATGTCACTTTAAGCTGTATAGAAGTGTCTTGAAAAATATCTAGTCAAATATTATTTACTGTCATCATGGCAAAGATAAAATAAATCAGTTATTAGAAATGAGTTATTAAAACTATTATGTTTAGAAATGTGTTGAGAAAATCTGCTCTCAGTTAAACAGAAATTGGGGAAAAATTAAACAGGGGGGCTAATAAGTCAGGGAGGCTAATAATTCTGACTTACACTGTGTGTGTGTGTGTAATTTATCTTTATTTGTTATTAAATAGTTTAGTTTGAGGTGAATTTTTTAAATAAACAAATAATAATAATAGTAATAGTAATATTGTTGTTAATATTATTATTAAAATATATAATAATAATAATAATAATAATAATAATAAAAATAATTACTATTATTATTATTGTTATAACTGTTATTATTATTATTTTATTACTCCAAAAGAAAATATATTTTCTAAATAAATAATTTTGCCATATGTTTTTTCTACTTTAAGAGTTTAGGTTTAATTCAAGAGTATTTATGTAAATTCCTAGATTTTTATTTTTTTTGGGACTGATACATTTTAACATATACAGTTGATTCATAAAGATATTTTCAGTTTGGACAATTTATATCCTATTTATTACCAGTTCCCACTGTATGCTATATATGAAACTGACCACGTTTTCAAGATCAAATTAAGATTCAAAATTTAATGACAAAAAAAGTCAAGACAACAAATATTTTATCTTTAAGTTATTCAGGTTTCAACTAAATGTCATACAAACTTTAACTTAATATTTTTAGTCAGTTTGATTGATGTAAGTTGAAATTTCCTAGAAAAGTTCATTTGATTCAACTAAAAAAATTAAGGTAGCAAGAATTTCTTTAAAAATGTATAAATGTGTTAGCCTTGCTGTCTTGCTGTGCACAAAACTACAATCAAACACAACAGACTCTGATATCTGCCTTAAAAGTGCATATAAATTTCCACCTCAGTAAGCGTTTGGCGAAACGGTAGTGTTTCTGCTTCATCTTCATCTTCCCATTTTATTTCCTCTTCCTGCGCCATCTCTGCCGAAGGGGGTCATGCAAGGGTGACCACAGAGACAGACTTTTCAGATCGCATCATTTTGGCAGCGGCAGGTCCTGCGTAGAGCTGGTATTTCACAGGTCAGCGGCCGCAACACCAGTCAGAGCTTGGAGAGCAGGACTTACCTGATGTCCCTGACCTTTCCAAGAAGTCAGAACTTTACCTCTCAGCCGCAGGAAAAATAGCGAGTTCGCCGATGTTCGTTTGCCCCGGGGATTCTCCTTGTGCCATCTCTTATTAGGGCGGAAATACATCGAGCTGTTTTTACTGTCGTGGCCGCTTTATGGAATTGACATTTGTTCGACTTCCGAAACAATGCACTCTGATCAGACGAGACAGACAATTATATCGCAGTGTGCTGGAAATTTGTGCAGCTCTTCAGTCTTTACAAAGAAAACATCTACATTACATCTTTTGTAAATATAGTCTTTCTTTGTGGATTTACTGTGGATTTATTGAGTATAACACACTATAGTATAGTACTGTAACCCTCTTAAGTAAGATTTTCGAAATTTCCTGACTTATTTTAATATTTTTAGATAAAAAAAAAAGACCTAAATGGTTTCCGTTTGGGCTCTTTAAGGTGTGAAATAAATGATTTTATATAAATAGATTTTATTATAGTTTTTTAAGTGAACTTTCATTATATATAAGTGTTTATTTATTAGTTTTAGGAATGGTTAAATAATTTTTTGAACTTTTAAAGTCATCTTCGTTTATCAGGAATAATGTAACCTACATATTTTGTAAATATTGTCATTTTTCAGACAATAATAATACTCAATAATTGATATACTAAACTAATAGAAGTACTAATATAAGTTTATATAGCCTATATAAATAAACCATTTTACATGTTTGTTTTTGTTTTATTTATTCATTTGTATGTGTCCTAGCATTAAAGCAATATAATAGTGATGTTGAAATACTGTATTATAAAAAAATAGGTAAATATATAGTAAAATCTGCACTACCACATCACTGTATTTAAAGAAATAAATGATTTTAGAAAGCTATAACAATTAAAAATTAAAAATTAAGTAAATTAATAAAATAAACTAACTAGATAAATATATAATGATAATATACAGTGCTTAACTAAATTGTCACTTTATATTTATTTAATATTTTTATTTAAATATAATAATAATAATAATAACAATAATAATAATAATAATAATAACGGGCAACGCAGTGGCGCAGTAGGTAGTGCTGTTGCCTCACAGCAAGAACGTCGCTGGGTCGCAGGTTCGAACCTCGGCTGGGCTGGGTCAGTTGGCGTTTCTGTGTGGAGTTTGCATGTTCTCCCTGCGTTTGTGTGGGTTTCCTCCGGGTGCTCCGGTTTCCCTCACAGTCCAAAGACATGCAGTACAGGTGAATTGGGTAAGCTAAATTGTCCATAGTGTATGAGTGTGAATGTGTGTGTGGAAGTTCCCAGAGATGGGTTGCGGCTGGAAGGGCATCCGCTGCGTAAAATCGTGCTGGATAAGTTGGCGGTTCATTCCGCTGTGGCGACCCCGCAAGGGACAAAGCCGACAAGAAAATGAATGAATGAATGAATGAATAATAATAACTCAAAATAAAGCTATTCAAAGACAAGCAGTAAAAGCAAAAAAAAAAAAAAAAAAGCAAAGCAATGGGAAACAAAACAAAGGAAAATAAATCAAACAAATTATGTGAAACCAATATGTAAACAATACAAACAAAACTAAGGACAGACAGCAAAACAAATCAAAACCAAACTAGATTAAAATAAACTTTAAAAGCAACGCACAACTAAACAAAATAAAAAAAAACTAAAGAAAGACAAGCAAAACTAACCAAAAATACAATACAAAGTGATGCAAAACAAAAGTAAACAAAGACAAGCAAAAAACAAAACAAACAAAAAAAAAAAAAGCGCAAAACAAACCTAAGAATGTAGAAATGCAAAAAAATGTATGTAATAAGTAAAATTATACAAAAAGAAAAGTTAAGCAAAGTGAATCAAACCAACGCAAAACAAAACTAATCAAAAGCGAGGAAAATAAAACATCACAAAGCAATGAAAAACAAAACAAAAGTTAGTAAATAAGTCAAACAAAACATGCATAACAAATCCAAAATGTAGACAATACAAACAAAACTTAGAAAAGACAGGCAAAACAAAACAAAAATAAATTACAAAGCAGCGTAAAGCAAAATAATTCTTTTTTAAAAAGACAAGCAAACATTAAACAAATTTAAGCAAAGACAAGCAAAACAAACAAAAATACAATAGAAAGCAATGCAAAAAGAAAACAAAACAAACCAGCCTGATCTCACGAGGAAACGTAACTACGTTTTGTCAGTTTAGTGGCTAATTCGTATAAATTCATACAAGTTCAGTCCTAAGAAAATGTACGATTTTTAAAAAGAGGCATGGCACCCAACCCCGCCCCTAAACCCAAGGGTCATTGGGGGATAAGCAGATCGTACTTAATTGTACGAATAAGATCATACGAATTCATACAAATTAGCCACTATATCAAAAAGTTACGAATCGCCGCGAGATTGTGTTGAACAAACCTAAGAAACATAAAAACGCAAAAATACAAGTAAACAAAAACAAGCGTTAAGCGACTAGTGCAACTAACGCAAAGCAAAAATAAACAAAGCCAATGTTAAAATGAATCAACCCCAATCAAAAAAATACAATGCAACACAAAATATAGTCATAAATAAATACATATAAAAAGAACATAACCAAACGTATAGAGATGCATACAAAATAATGACACTTTTCTTAGAACTCAGCAAAAGATTTCTCATCAGCAGAGCCCTCGTAATTCAACCGACAACTCTGGAGACAAGCAAAATGTGACATGTGTCGTTATAATAACTAATTGGCGACGTGATAAAAGGAAAACGAAACCTTTAAACCAACAGTCTTCTCGCTGACAGATATAATCCATCAAGCGTACGACTCTATTTCTTGACTATTTTTACTATAATATGAAAGACCCGTGGGGGCCCGTGAAGCAGGACAGCGCGAACGCTCTGACTCCCGGTTTTCCTGACACATCTGGTGCCTTGATGGGATTTTAATTTGATTACAGCAAACATAACAAGTGCCTCTGAGGCTGTTTCTGAAACTCCAATCCGCTAGTCTAGTGAGTGCATGCTGATGGCGGTGATGATATTCGCAATTTATTATTATGACAGACACTAAATTAGAGCCGGCTCCAGGATATAAGGGGAAGTCCCAGCAGAGTGTAATTAAAAAAGGTAAGAATATCAATAAAAAAAAAAAAAGAGAGTGTGGTAAATGACCTTCTGAATAATAATCGTTAGTGATTTATGATGGGTGTCAGAAAGCAGGAGGGAGGGAGCCGGAGAAGGAGCCGGCTAAATTTTTTTTCATCAATCTTATTTGTGTATTAAATCTGGAAAACATGATTTTTGAGGTGTATGAGAAAAGGTGAAGTGTGGAACAGAGTTAAACACAGCACCTGGACTTTGTATGGTATACATAGTAATGAAAACAACATTTAATTGATTAAATATACAGCAACTAAAGTAAAGCACAATGATTCAGATGTTAATGATGAATCAATGATCATTTATGGATAGTTAAAAAAAACTATTAAATATGGATCACATTGAAGAGAAGCAGCATATGAGCGTCATCTACAATTACTTTTCATATACAGTATAAAAATTTAAACCAAAAAAAGTGTATTATTATTATTATTATTATTATTATTATTATTATTATTGCTGTTGTTGTTGTTATTATTATTATTATTATTATTATTATTATTATTATTATTATTGCTGTTATTATTATTATTATTATTATTATTATTATTATTATTATTATTATTATTATTATTATATTTAAATAATATTAAATATATGAAATAGCAAGTGACAATTTAGTTTAACACTGTATATATTATTTATTTTATTGTTTAATTTATTCATTAATTTTCCTTCAGCTTAGTCCCTTAATTATCAGGGATCGCCACAGTGGAATGAACCGCCAATTTTATTTATTTACTTAATTTTTTTTTTATTAATTTATCTTTGTTATGGCTTTTTTAAAATATTTTTTCTTTCAAAACATTTTTACAGTGATGTGGTAGTGTCGATTTTGTTTATTTAGTTATTCATTCATTCATTCATTTATTCATTCATTCATTCATTCAGTCATTCATTCATTCATTGAAAAACATATATTTACCTATTTTATTTATATAATAGTATTTAATATTATTCAATTAAATTACTACTATATTGCTTTAATGACATGCATAAATTTTATAAAATTTATATAAAAAAAAAACATGGAAAACGGTTCAGTATATTCAGACTGTTAGTGCATACTACAGTCAATAAATTCACAATTGTCCAAAAATGTACAAAATAATGCAGGTTATATTACTATTATTGACAAATGAAGATGGTAATTTTCTCATAAAATATTTACAGGAATCAACCACTCCTAAAACTGATCAGAAAAAGAATAAATAAATATTTATTTTTAATAAAAATACATTTAAAAGCTATAATAAAACTTATTTATATAAAATCATTCATTTCACAACTTAAAGACCCCAAACTAAAACCATTTAGGTCTACCTTCTTCTTTTTAAATCTGAAAATATTTAGAGATTTAGAAGAACAAAAAAACAGTTTAAGTATACAAACTACTTCAGTCTGTCTGTGTTTACATGTCGTCAGCTGGGCGATCACGTGCTCAGCTGCAAATCAGCACACCACAGATGCAGCGCATTACTGCACCTATATCTGTTTAGCGTTCGTATCTCATGTTGTCAGTTCGTTGTTGTTCATGTCCCTGTCTGTGTCCTGTCAGACTCTCGTCTTTTGCTGGTGGTGAGTTTTGCTGTGTGGCTTTTTGTTTTTGGACTTGTCTTCACCTCTTGGTTACTACCTGAACTGTTACCGCTGTTTAGCGTGGTTGATATCTTTGAGAGATTCATCATTGATCTGCTTCACTGAAGAACAGTATTTCTGCTGTTGAGCGTGATTGATACCTTTGAGAGATTCACCATTGATCTACTTCGCATTGCTTATAATTGTGAACTCTATACCAGCTGTTTACTCTATGATTCCTGTGTTAATAAACAGCTTTATATTCACTTGCAATTGATATTGAATTGTTATACTCAAATTCACAATTCAACTCTTCAAGTCCAAAAAACGACAATATTTACAAAAGATGTATGTTTTATTATTATTATTATTATTATTATTATTATTATTATTATTATTATTATTATTATTATTATTATTTATTCATTCATTCATTCAATTATTCATTTTCATTTTTGCCCAGTCCCTTTAATAATCTGGGGTCGCCACAGCGGAATGAACGGCCAACTTATCCAGCAAATGTTTTACGCAGCGGATGCCCTTCCAGCTGCAACCCATCACTGGGAAACATCCATACACACTCATTCACACACATACACTACAGACAGTTTAGTGCACCCAGTTCACCTATTCCACATGTCTTTTTACTTGTGGGGGAAACCAGAGCACCCGGAGGAATCCCACGTCAACCCGGGGAGAACATGAAAGCTCCACACAGAAATACCAACTGACCCTGCAGAGGCTCGAACCAGCGACCTTTTTGCTTGCCACCATGCTGCCCCATTATTTTCTTATTTTTGTTTTGTTTTGCATTGCTTTGTAATGTTTTTTGTTTTTTCCCTTGTCTTTACTTAGTTTTGTTTTGTATTGCTTAACTTTTGCTTTAGTTTGAATACTTTGTTTTGCTTTTTTAACTTTTTGTTTCCCATTGCTTTGTATTATGTTTTTTTTATATTTTATTTATTTTTTTTTATTTTTTTTATTTTTTTTTGGCTTGGCTTGGCTTTGCTCAGTTTTGTTTTGCTTTGTTTAGTTTTGCTTGTCTTTGATTAGTTTTGTTTTAATTATATTTTCTTTCTTTTACTTTGCTTTTGTATTATAATTTTCTTTCTGTTTTGCTTGTCTTTGCATTGTTTTGTTTTGCTTAAATTATATATATATATATATATATATATATATATATATATATATATATATATACATATATATATATATATTGTTTTGTGTTTATATGATTTGTTTTACTTGTATTGCATTTTGTTTTGTTTTGCTTATATCTTTTTTGAAATAGTTTAGGTAGCTTGCATAGTTTTGTAGGATAGTTTCTTGCATCAGTGTTTTTTTGCTTGACTTTGCTT
Organism: Danio kyathit; assembly: GCA_903798195.1. NCBI lineage: Eukaryota > Metazoa > Chordata > Actinopteri > Cypriniformes > Danionidae > Danio > Danio kyathit. The sequence goes on from LR812519.1 coordinate 59,838,116, forward strand.
AGTTTTATATCGCCCTGCTTTGTTTTATTTTGCTGGATTGGGGCATAAATCATCTTCAAAATGTTGCAGAGCAAAATTTAAACCTTTTTATTTTGTTCAGGGGCCTAGAATAAACTCCCACTTAATGTATACCCTACACCGTTAATTGAGCATGCACTTAAACCCATTTGAACAAAAACCAATTGAACAAATTTCCTGAAATTGCTCTTAAACCAACAATAGGTAAAATAATGAGCATCTAATGCATGAAGGTAATGGAACATTTTACAACAAATTGCACAACCAAAACAAACTTAAACAATCACAAACCTTAAATAGAACGACCAAACTAATGTCTTTCTGAAAATAAACTTTTGTAGTTTCAAAACTCTGACAGCAAAATGGATTGAATATCTTTACCACGGAATAAAAACTTTCCCCGAAGAGTTAGAAGTAAGATTTCTCTCCACAGTTATAAGTTCAGGCTGATTGAATCTAAAGCTTCTAATTGGGTGAAAACGGCACATATGACTCGATAGAAAAGCACTGAAACAAGAACGAAGAGTTGAAAATGAAAACTTTTGGGTGCAATTGTAGGGTGGCTTTTTTTGCAGAGCTCTGCCTTTCTAAAGCCGACCACGCTGCTTTGAAACACACTAGCAAGATTTAAGAATGACGTGAAAGTCTGTGTGAACATACTATCAAACACAGCCCTTGAAATTGGAGGGAATACTGGAAAAAAAAGTAGGAGAGAAGAAATGCAAGTTGTTATAGTGGTGTCAACTCTGCTATTCTACCTCCCAAAGACTGAGATTGAGCAAAGGAGCGATAAAGAAACACTAGCACTGGGGTGCTGCTCATCTGCTGAATGATTTAGGTGTCACAGACAGAAAAAAAGAGGCAAACAAAATCAGATTTTTTTACTTTCTTACTGTTTCAGTTTTTCTCTGTAACTTGTATGCTAGCAGAAAGCTAGAATAAATAAAGCAAAAAAGTATTATTACATGGTAAAAACATCCTGGTTGCCTTACATTTTTAAGCGTAATCAAATTAACCTTATGAGTACATTGAACTTACATTGTTAAGCTGACTTAAAACAGCTTGTGTAACTTCTAAAATTAAGTTAGAACATGATTAACTTAGTTTAATAAGTTACAATGACCTAAAAACATATGTTGTCAGGATTAATTGGTCATATACATTTTTTAACAGTGTATTATTATTAGTATTATTAATAATAATAATAATAAATTCATTACATTTATATAGCGCTTTTCTGGACACTCAAAGCACTTGGGGGGGAGTGGGGGGGGCGGGGGATGTTCCTCTTACACCGCCGCACACCACACACCAGCTGATTGGTGGAGAGGAGACAGAGTGACAAAAGCCAATTATGCTATGGGGATGGTTAGGAGGCCCTGATGGACAGAGGCCAGTGGGCAAATTTGGCCCTACTCTCTACTCTTTTACGAAGGACATCCTGGGATTTTTAATGACCACAGAGAGTCAGGACCTTGGTTTAATTTCTCATCCAAAAGACGGCCCTCACTGAGCAGTATAGAGTCCCCTTCACTATACTGGGACCCTAGGACCCACACAGACCACAGGTTGAGCGCCCCCTGCTGACCTCACTAACACCACTTCCGGCAGGAACCTAGCTTTCCCATGTGGTCTCCCATCCAGGTACTGACCAGGCACAGCCCTGCGTAACTTCAGTGGCAACCATGTGAAAGTTGCAGAGAGCTAGCTGCCAGCAAAATAAAAAAAAAAAAAAATAATAAATAAATAAAGAATAATAATAATAATAATATTATTATTATTATTATTATTATTATTATTATTCATTCATTCATTCATTCATTCATTTTCTTTTCAGCTTATTCCCTTTATTAATCTGGGGTCGCCACAGCGGAATGAACCGACAACTTATCCAGCATATGTTTTACACAGTGGATGCCCTTCCAGCTGCAACCCATCACTGGGAAACACCCATACACTTCTATTCATACTCATACACTCAGCCAATTTAGCTAACCCAATTCACCTATACTGCATGGACTTGTGAGGGAAACTGGAGCACCCGGAGGAAACCCACGCAAATATGGGGAGAACATGCAAACTCCACACAGAAATGCCAACTGACCCAGCCGGGGCTTGAACCAGCGATCTTTTTGCGAGAGAGCTACCCACTGCGCCACCATTTATTATTATTATTATTATTATTATTATTATTATTATTATTATTATTATTATTATTAATATTATTGTTATTATTATTATTATTGGGATGTTGAAACCTTTATCATCATGACATGACAAGTGTTATACATGTTATATTGACCTCAGCAGTGGTACACATTAAATTTTTGTCATTAAAACTGTATTTTTATTTCTGTTATTTTCTTCGTAAGGTGTAGGTAGTCTTATTGTGGGTGTTTATGTAGATTGTACTTTTGTTTATCAATTTTTGTGGGTCCTTTCCAAGGTATAGGCTTCACGTTTTGGGTGTTTAGAAAAAAAAGAGAAAATTATAAATAAATAAATAAATAAATAAATAAATAAATAGACGGACGGATGGACGGACGGACGAACAACCTGACTGGATTCTTAAAAGTTATTTTATTTGTTGAGTGTTTTATTTATGTTATGTCCTTGACCCTAGACCAGGGTCGTAACACGTCATCAAGTAAAATTTGAACAACAAATTCAGTTTGTTCCACTGAAAAAAAACAGAAAACTTACACTAACCCTAACCCCAACCTAACAGTCTACTTATAATCTAATGAGAATTAGTGGACATGTAGATGCAACGGGACTTAAATTCAACAAACGGACCATCAAAATAAACTAAATGTCACTAAACTTATGGTTCAAAGCTGAATTTGAAGCATCGTTGGTCTTTAGTACCATATGGTCCTTTAGAAACTATTCAAATATGTTGGCTTTTAAGAAATGTTTCTTATTATCACACTCAAAATAAAAAAATAAAAAAGATTTTGCTGCTTGTTCAAACTACTTACAGTATTTAAAATAAGTTGAAACAACACAATTTCTGAGATTTTTGGGGAAAAACTTAATTGTTCAATCCACTTAAATGTGTTAAGTTAACTTAATCGTTACATGTTGGGATGTAATCCTGCATTTTTTTTTAGAGTGAATAAACACCGAGAACAGTATATATTTTATAATTTTAATTTCTAAATCTTCGTTAATGGGAACCCTGCCTCGTAAACAACCAATATCTTTGATTGGCCAGTTGTCCTAAGGTGTCATTATTGGCCAATCTCAAGGGTGTGTCCTAATTTACCGTCATTGGCAGATTCAGCTTCCAATACTTCTAAAATATTTAGTTAAAAAAAATTATGTAACTCTTGGCAATAACTTGACAAAAGAAGTGGTCTTCTGTCTTACGTAAGTATTTCAAATTGTGATGCAGGCATTTGCTAAAATAATATCTGATTTGTATGGATGCATCTGTTCTCTGTACTCAGAATACTACCCTTGTACTTTGTAATTTAGCAAATATCATACATGCACATAGCTCACATAAAGGTTACAGAAACATGCTCACCGATGCTCAATGTTCGTCTTCCTATCTATAAATACAGTATTATATGTGAAGGTAACCGTTCATAATCTCACCCAGGGTCTTAAAAACTCACAGGTTTGCCTGGTATGAAAGCATTTTCTTGCTCCTTTCTATCCTCGTGCCCCACTTTCCGAAACATGCATTTACACTCTCACAAACCTGAATCCTCCAAACCTGGAGATGTCATCTTATATCAGTCTAGCTGTCCTGAGAGGATGAGTCAATGTCTGTGCTTTCAGTGATGGACCTAATTCTCTCTTCTGTCCTCGAGTGCATTTCTGAAAACCATCGTTAGCCTACTAAGGTCGCAAGTTCTGTCGTTACAAACATAGTTTTGGTGTTTCCTGAATCCATCGTTGCAACAAACATTCGCAACGTGCATCGCAATCGTGTTCAGTTGTAACTAAACCTCTAGAGCTTTAGTTCAAAGTATAGTTCCTGGCTGTGTTCTATTTCGAGTTATCCCTCTTATACCCTATTATTTTCGAATGTTCCAAAATTGACTTTGAATAATAACAAAAAAAGCTTATTATCTTTTTACACTGTGAAAAATCCACACAATTAAATGAAGTTTATTTATAAACTAATTTCAAGAGGATAACCTGCTTATGATTGCTTGCGGCTGGTCCCGCATTATTCAATTTATGATTCACCAATCAGACGATTCCTAAGCCACTATAAATACCCTAAGTTCCATATAACAGCCATCTTTGTTTTGAAGAATCCCCCCTTCCACCCCTACTCCTCCTCCTTATCTAGATGGGTGGCACCGTGGTACAGTGGTTAGCACAGTTGCCTCACAACAAGAACTTCACTGGTTCTAGTTCTTACCAAGCCAGTCGACATTTCTGTGTGAAGTTTACACGTTCTCCCCGTGCTCACGTGGGCTTCCCCCGGGTTCCCCGGTTTCCCCGGTTTCCTCCCACCGTCCAAAAACATGCAACTTAAGTTAATTGACTAATCCAAATCAGCACCATAGACAAGCTCCTAGTAAGTAGTTATCTCTTAAAAGCAATCACTATCTGTTCATTAGCTATTACAGCAGGGGAGTTCTTGAGATCTACCTGAGCTCAGACTCCCCTCTCGCAGTGCAAACTGGAGGGAGCCCCGGGATCGAGGATCTTATGAGCTTAGTGCTCTCTTCCGGGACAGCATGCCAAACAAGCTTTATAATCAATCATCAGCTAAGTGTGAACTCTTGAATTTTTGTTGGGTCAACATGAAGATTTGTTTACTAAGAGTTAACTTATTCGTTTTTACACATTTAAGTGGATTGAACATAAAACAATTAAGTTGACAAAAACAAACAGCAAACGTTTGTTGAGGGTTTGTGCACTTTGCATAATTTTTTTTCAGTTCAGTTTTAGCATTCTTCAGAATTACAGTTGTGTTCCCTTTGTAGTGCACTTTGAAAAATAATAAGTTATACCTGACCTGTGATTTACAAGCGAACATCTGTTAAGATTCTCTAAAGCAAACAAAAGTATGATATGTTAAGGGTTTTAATTTATAGTATTTAAAAAAATGCATCTGTACTGTATATGACATATACTGTAGACTACAACATTTCTGCATAGCCGGCAGCTAGCTCTCTGCAACTCTCACATGATTGCCCACTGAAGCTAAGCAGGGCTACGCCTGGTCATGAGAGACCACATGGTAAAGCTAGGTAGTGGTGTTAGTGAGCCCAGCAGGGGGCGCTCAACCCGTGCTCTGTGTTGGTCCTAACGCCCCAGTATAGTTAAGGGGACTCTATACTGCTCAGTGAGATGTTAAACCGAGGTCCTGACTCTCTGCGGTCATTAAAAATCCCAGGATGTCCTTCGTAAAAGAGTATTCGTTTAACCCCGGTATCCCTGTAAAATTGCTCTGTCCATCATGGCCTCCTAACCATCCCCATGACATAATTGGCTCCATCACTCTGTTTCCTCTCCACCAATGAGCTTGTGTGTGGTGTGCGGTCTGGCGCAATATGGCTGCCATCGTGTCATCCAGGTGGATGCTGGACACGCGTGTTTCATGAGCAGATTCCAACCAAAAATGTCCAGAATAGTGCTATATAAAAATTTAAGTAATTATTAATATTATTGCAGTGGTTTCAGTGTGACAAAGTTGTAAACGTAAACTATACAAAAAACAAAAAACAAAAAAAAAATCAATCAATTATTGTTAGTAATAATAACGATAATAATAATAATAATAATAATAATAATAATAATAATAATAATAATAATAATAATAACAAAAATAATAATAATAACAATAATAATAATAATAATAATAATAATAATAATAATAGGTATATAATATGTATGCAATAATAATAATATTATTAATAATAATAATAATAATAATAATAATAATAATAATAATAATAATAATAATATGCATTATTATTATTATTATTATTATTATTATTATTATTTCTGAATCTAAATGCAAATATAGGCAACACAATCTAATGTAGTTTTTACATCATTCTTTGCTCATATATCTGATTTATATGTGATATTAGACTACGGGGCAACGCAGTGGCGCAGTAGGTAGTGCTGTTGCCTCACAGCAAGAACGTCGCTGGGTCGCAGGTTCGAACCTCGGCTGGGCTGGGTCAGTTGGCGTTTCTGTGTGGAGTTTGCATGTTCTCCCTGCGTTCGCGTGGGTTTCCTCCGGGTGCTCCGGTTTCCCCCACAGTCCAAAGACATGCAGTACAGGTGAATTGGGTAAGCTAAAATTGTCCGTAGTGTATGAGTGTGAATGAGTGTGTGGATGTTTCCCAGAGATGGGTTGCGGCTGGAAGGGCATCCGCTGCGTAAAATCGTGCTGGATAAGTTGGCGGTTCAATCCGCTGTGGCGACCCCGCAAGGGACAAAGCCGACAAGAAAATGAATGAATATTAGACTACATGTTAGATATTGTAATTGGTTTTATGCTCAGAATAGATAATGGAATATTCTCAATAATATTTGTCAAATAAATATAGGGTTTGCATGTGCCGTTTACACATGTTTCAATTAATATGAAAAATAAGTGCATGTTTTTACCAAAACAAATATTGATTTTAAAAAAAAGTATGACGTGTGCCTGTAGAACAATACAGTTTGTGATAAAAAAATAATAATAATAATGCAGATTTTCTCTAGAGAAGATGTTACTCCACCCCCTTTAGACTTTAATTTTGGATTTTTATGTTATAACTAATGTGGTTCAAATGATGGATCTGCAACAGAGCAACTGCAGTTTTGGGAAATACTCATCACTACATCGTTCATTTCCCAAAAGATGTATCCGTACTATAGTAGTTCAGCCGGGAGTTATGAACTTGTTTGGGAAATGCATCCCAGATCTGCTCTAAACTATGCTGAACAGTTGCCCAGAAAACATAAACCTCACTGAAACCAGAAATGGATTATAGGAACGACATGAAGCTCATTGTCTTTCTCTTCCAAGCTCCATGTTTTAGATGTTGACAATCCGGCGATGATCCTGAATTGACCACAGTCTGATCCCAGTTTCGTTCCCCAGCGTGTGTTTCTGTATGTGTGTGTGAGAGACCGATGTTTGTCCTTCTGGCTGCAATCTGAGAATGTCTCAGTCCTCATGCAAGAGTAATAGTGCCTTGTGGAAATGTCAAACTTTTATACTTCTTTTATTTTAAAGATTCATTTCGGAGCATAAAAGCTTTCTTGAAGATCGTTGAGAGAAAAGGCAGGTCTATAGAGGGTTTCTGCATGCTTGACAAGATGCGCGTTTGAGAAAGATGTGAGCTTAGTTGTCATCTTGTTATTTTTTTTGTAGTACCTTTTTTGAAAAAACAACCAAAAAAAAAAAAGATTTGTCATGTGGAATGGACATCATGCATCAATTGATTGCACTATAAAAATCTACATGACAAAAACGTCATAAGAACAAATGTTTTTATGTTACATACACCGTAAAAAACAACCCAGGCTCATTCTGAAAACGTAGCCCTACTGGATATGCATTTCTGGAGATTGCGAATTATGTAGCCGGAGGTACGTGTGGCTGCATTTCATTTTAAAACGAATGCTACAGGGCAGTATGACGCCATTCCTTTTCGTGCTTATCAGCTGAATGCTTACCTGCGTGTGGAGGGCTTTCTTGCTTTTACCAGTTTGCTCAGTAGCTCACCATGTACATTGGCAGACTTGAGACAAAGAGAGGAGTTGACCACAATGACGGGGTTGGAGTTCGGTGAAGAACAGTTCCAGAAAGCGGGTAAGACAAAAACAGAAGCCAAAAAATAAAATAAACAAGGCCTCTAGTGGACTCGCGAAAACAAAAACTTCAAAACAATTTACCACCTGGGATGTATTTGGCGCTCTTCAGAAATGTACAGTCGAAGTCAGAATTATTATACCCCTGGAATTTTTGCCCCCTTGTTTATTTTTTTCCCCAATTTCTGTTTAACGGAGAGCAGATTTCTTCAACACATTTCTAAACTTAATAGTTTTAATAACTCATATCTAATAACTGATTTATTTTATCTTTGCTATGATGACATAATATTTTACTAGATATTTTTCTATACAGCTTAAAGTGACATTTAAAGGCTCAACTAGGTTAATTAGGTTAACCAGGCAGGTTAGGGTAATTAGGGAAGTTATTGTATACTGATGGTTTGTTCTGTGGAATATCAAAAAAAAATTGCTTAAAGAGGCTAATAATTAAAAAAAATTAAAAACTGCTTTTATTCTAGCCAAAATAAAATAAATAAGACTTTCTCCAGAAGAAAAAATATTACCAGACATACTGTGAAAATTTCCTTGCTTTGTTAAACATAATTTGGGAAATATTTAAAAAAGAAAAAAAAATCAAAGGGGGGGGCTAATAAGTCTGACTTCAATGGTATATATCGGTACATTTTCAGAATGAGCCTGGGTTGGTAAAAACAAAAGTTGAAATGAAATCCTTCATGTTGTCCCAACAAAAATCGATTAAGGTAACTTAATAGTTTTTACAAATTTAAGTTTATTGAACATAAAAAGTAAATAAAATAAAAACCCGCAAGAATTGTGTCGATTCAGCTCATTTTATATAAGTAATTTGAAAAAGTTGTTTGTAATGTTTACAAATGTAAAAAACATGTTTAAGGCAACAAACTACAGGACATTTTTGAGTTTACTCAACTTAAATCGAGTCAAGTAAAACAATTGGGTTGAAAGTTGGGTCAACTCAAAAATGTCTTTGTTGCCTTAAAATTTTAAGTTGAGTCAACTTAGTTTTTTTACAGTGTACTTATTTTCACAGGTTAATCAGGTTTTAGCTATTTTGTAAATTAGAAAAAGTTAAGTTGTAAAAATAATCCGTTATTTTCCTTTTTTTCGGCAGCTGGGATGTCAGAAAAAAAAAATAGCGGTTTTTAAATTACAGACATTTACCACAAAATAGCAGACGATAAAGTACAGAAATTTTTTTAAATTTTAATTTCTGGTACATTTCTGTAATTTACTGTCTGTTATTTTAAGGTAAATGTCTGTAATTTAACGACCGTTATTTTACGTTTTTTTCCGGCATCCCAGCTGTCAGAAAAAAAAATAAAATAAAAAAATATCTTAAAATAACATTTATTTCATTTTTTTACAGTTTGGTTGATTGATTGAGCAATTGAGCTTTCTTCCTAAGAAATAAAATATAACTTAAAAAAATACATTTGGACTCAGATCTATATTTTGCATCCAATTATTTACCTTTGTGGGTTAGTACCCTTGAAATAAATGGGAAAATGCACATCCAGTTGGTTGTTCTTGCAAAATAAACCCCTTCAGGGTGATTCAAGATCCCCTGTTGAGGTTTACTCAGCCAGAACGACCAGCTGGAGTTACAGTTCTGGAAGAAATTAAGAGGCCACTTCGAAATTATTATCGGTTCTCTGGGTTTGCCATTAATTGGTACATGTTTTGAGCAAAACATTCATTTATGTTCCATTTTATATACTTCTAATAATTTGTCTTTAAAATTGTGTACTGCAATTCATTTGCATGCCCCTTTGACTTTCCTGTTTAAAAGGATTTATGTCTAATAACTGCTTTTGCATTTATTTTAACCCATATTACTGAACAAACAAATTACTGTAGATGCACCCATACCATCAATTTGCTACATTTAATACATTACTGCCCTATTAAATAACAAGGAATTGATTTCTGTGTAAGTCGACCTGCTTAAAAATCAATGCAATGCTCACATCAATGCAGAAAAATAACAGCAATAATGCTCGTTTAAGGTATTGATATTTTACTTATGTGTATTGATTTAAAATCATAACAAGAAATAGCTTTACAGTCTGTTTGTTGTCTAATGCATATTCAATTAACCCGGGAGCACATTAGGCCACCGCGAAAGTAATGTGACCAGGTTGAACTTACTTTTGGTAAGTTACAGGTTGATTTACTCAATAATAACAGCTTCCATTTAAGATACCAAACTATGCTTACACTCAAAAAATGACGTTTGATGTTTGTTCAAACTACTTATTTAAAATGAACTGAAACAACACAACTTAATTGTTTCATGCTCAATCCAGTTGAATTTGTAAATACTACCCAGCAAACAGTTTTGTTTAATAGACGTCTAATAGACATCTAAACGTAGACAGCTTGGTTAAAACAAGGCTAAACTTGGGCTGTCAGTGAAAATCTATTAGACATCTAAGAATAGCCCAAAACAAATAGACCAATTCGACAGACTTTGTGTAGTCATTCATTTCTGTTTATTTGATGATTAGTCTAGTTTTGGCCTATTCTTAGACCTCTATTAGATGTCTATTTAGCCCAAATTAAGCCTTGTTTTAGCCAAGATGGCTATGTTTAGACATCTATTAGATATCTATCTTTTAAAAACAAAAAAATGCTTGCTGTGTTATTAGTTAACTTGCTTAATCTCTTCATGTTCTCCCAACACAAATCAATTGTGTGCATTTGTACAGTGTAGTTTCTTTAAATGCCGGTCAAGTCAGTGTTTCTCTAAGTACTTGTTTTTTTTTTGTTTTTTTTTTTGGCAGAAGCAAGTTGTAATGTAGACCCGGCCATGTTTAGTTATCCCATAAGTCAAAGCTCCTGCTGTGAGAGACTAACCTCTGCTGGACATTTGACCTGTAAAGTCATGAAACTGGCCCAGACCTTTGATCTGAACAGAGTGTGGTGTTGCATTTAAGATTTGGGTCAAAAAAAGACCAGCACAGGTCATTTATTATGTAACTGGCGTGACCTTTCCACTTAATGAGTGTTTAGTTATTTACTAATGATACTTAATTGATCTTTTTACAGACTCTAAAGGAGCGGTCAGGACCCTTGGCGAGTTTATTAGTCTGCAGTAGAGGGAGTGACTTAGAATATAAAGAAAAGAGGAAGAATATACAGTTTCAACACTCACTACAAGGTCGCTGCTTATTCAGTATATTTGTTAGTATTAGGTTGGAGCCCTTTTTGCCTTCAGATCTGTTTTAGTGGACACATCTCTCATAGTTTGGTCCATATTGACAATTCCCAATTCTCCATAAACATTTACTGGATGTTCTGACATCCTATTTTAGTTGTTGTAGTCTATTTTAGTATTATTCATTCATTCATTTTCTTTTTGGCTTAGTCCCTTTATTAATTAGGGGTCACCACAGAGCAATGAACCGCCAACTTATCCAGCATATGTTTTCCGCAGCGGATGCCCTTCGAGCCGCAAGCTTTCCACTTAATAAGTGTTAAGTTTTTTACTAATGATACTTAATTGATCTTTTTACAGACTCTAAAGGAGCGGGCAGGACCCTTGGCGGGTTTATTAGTCTGCAGTAGAGGGAGTGACTTAGAATATAAAGAAAAGAGGAAGAATATACAGTTTCAATACTCACTACAAGGCCGCTGCTTATTCAATACATTAGTTAGTATTAAGTTGGGGCCCTTTTTGCCCTCAGAACTGTTTTAATGGACAAATCTCTCATAGTTTTGGTCTTTATTGACATGAGAGAATCATTTAAATTAGTTGGTTGTGTTGGAGGGTTTGTGTCAATGTGTGCAAACACATAGTTGTTGTTGTTGGTAAAAGATAGATGACAATTCTCCATTTACTAGAGGTTCTGACAACATTTTAGTTGTTGCAGTCTATTTATAGTCTTATTTTATTTGATATTTCTTTCTGGAATCTGATTGGCTGAGAGATGTATGATGTTCTCGTAGAAATAGCACTTCTCCATCCACTTCACCGGTGCATTACAGCGGATTTCCATTACTCACATATCACACTGGGAGCAGCCTTACCATGGACATTTAATCTGGAATCTACTGCAGAAACACATTTCAAGAGTTCACACTTAGATATTGCTTGATGCTATTAGCAGGTTTGGCATGCTGTCCCGGGAGAGAACCCTGAGCTCGGAGATAATTGAGCATGTAAGGGGAGTACGAGATCAGGTAGTTCTCGAGATCTCCCCATGGTAAAGGAAGAAAGGTGGAGAAGGGGTGGATGGGGGGGTTTCTTCGGAATACGAAGATGAGGGAGTAAATTTTGTTAGGCTACTTATAGTGAGTTTGGATTCATCTGATTGGCTAACTAATGATTGTAGATGAGAGACCAGCTGCAGTCAATCATATCACGTGCTCCTCTCGAAATTAGTTTGTGAAACTTCACGATATGCAACTCGTTTTGAAAATATCAAATGGCAACATTAGGTTGTGTGTGTGTATGTGTGTGTGAGTGTCAATGTGTGCCTGTAGTCTGTTGTGTATAAATATAGCTTTTTTATAGCTTCATAGCTGGTCAAGTTGTTTCTTTTCTTTTATTATTTCTTCTGTTCAAATGGTCTCAGGTAATTTTCGACTCTTAAATGAAGAAGAGATGTTTGCAGTGTTGGGCAGTAGCGTCGCTACTAGCTTAACTACATTTCTCAGTAGCGTGGCGATAATGTTGCTTCTTTCTACATCGAATAGCTTTTCAGTAGCGAAGCTATTATTTTAGCCAAGTAGCGCAGTAGCGTCCAGACAAGCTACATTTACCGATCGCGGATCAATAAGTGACGGCACCGACATTGAGGGAGCTGTGAGGCCAGTGTCAAGCCCAGGGATGGGCAAACTTGGTCCTGGAGGGCCGGTGTCACTGCAGACTTTTGCTCCAACCCTAATCAAACACACCTGCCTGCAGCTTTCTAGTGAGCTTGAAGACACTGATTAGTGTGTTCAGGTGTGTTTGCCTAGTGTTGGAGCAAAAGTCTGCAGGGACACTGGCCCTCCAGGATCAAGTTTGCCCATCCCTGGTCTAGCCGATGAAAGTACATCCATGTGATAGCGAGAATGATGATTTTTTCTTCTTCCTAATTTAAGGCAGTCAACAACAAACATTTTGGTGTGTTACTGTCACCTCTCACTCTGGTGGCATGGCCTACCAATTAGGCTGACACAAGAAATTTGCTTGATGGAAAGAAGACTGAGGGAGACGAGTTATTTTTGAAGCAGGATTCCTCGTAACTATACCTTAAGAAGTCAGGTTTCTGTTTAACGGAGAGAAGATTTTTTCAACACATTTGTAAACATAATAGTTTGCCATAATAGTCTTTGCCATGATGACAGCACATAATATTTGACTATATATTTTAAGACACTTCTATACAGCTTAAAGTGACATTTAACGGCTTAACTAGGTTAATTAGGTTAACTAGGCAGGTTAGGGTAATTAGGCAAGTTATTGTATAACGATGCTTTGTTCTGTAGACTATCAAACAAAATATAGCTTAAAGGGGCTAATAATTTTGACCTTAAGATGATTTAAAAAAAATTAAAAACTGGTTTTATTTGGTTTTATTCTAGCCGAAATAAAACAAATAAGACTTTCTCCAGAAGAACAAATATTATTAGACAAAATGTGAAAATGACCTTGCTCTGTTAAACATCATTTGGGAAATATTTAAAAAAGAAAAAAAACGGGGTGGGGGGCTAATAATTCTGACTTTAAATAGGGCAATTACTATTAGTTCATGATAGTTGCTAATGATACTGCATTATGTAGTACAGGGTGTAATTTATTAATGAATGGTTGTAAATATATATACAATATAATGTTTATTCCTAAATATTTCCCTTTACTATAAATTACTATAGTATTTTAAAGGTGTAACACCTGGTTTTATTGCATTTTGTGTTTTTGCTGTTATATATTATAATCTGTTTCTGTTTTAGTGCAGCATATTAATTGCAGTAAATAACTGAACTGAACAATTCTGCCTCATATGTTTCATTGACAGTTTTATTGATCACTAAGATATGATTGACTTGGATTTAAGTTGCTTCGATTTAAAAATGAAAATTGCAAAAATAGCTTAGATGTAGCTAAGCTAGTTTTGCAGAGTAGCTTTCAGCTTAGTTTGCTACATTTCCGTAGACATTACAGAGGGTAGCTTTTAGTGTAGTTAAGCTACACTGTTAAAAAAATCCGTAATTTTACGGTTTATTTCCGGCAGCTGGGGTGCTGAAAAAAAACGTAAAAGAAGGGCCCTTAAATTACAGAAATTTACTTACATTTAAATTTCTGGTAAATTTCTGTAATTTAATGTAATTCAATGGCTGTTATTTTACAGTTTCCAGCACCCCAGCTGCCGGAAATAAACTGTAAAATTGGATTTTTTTACAGTGTACATTTTAGTAGCTAATAGCTTAACTCACATTTTTCAAGTAGCTTGCCCAACACTGGATATTTGTGTGTGAAAATCCTATTAGATCTGAAATTGTGATTATTTGTATTCCTTGGCCTTAAAACTGTCAACTCTACAAGCAAAACTTCTTCTGGTTTCAGTGTTTTGTTGTTTTTAGAACTCTCTGACCTCGGCGTTGTTGGCGTGAAGAGCTTTGCTTCAAAATTCATTCTACACTTCCTCTTAGAAACGCCTCATAAATGCAAGAGAACTGCATTTGTCATTGTTTTCCCTTTCTCACCGTCTCACCTCTTTCCCCTTAAAGATGTGTCTCATTTCTTCAGGTCACCTTCAGTCGAAGCATGACAGACTACAAGGAAACGTCCTCACCGATTGCTATAAATGTAAATGGTGGAGCTCTATTATTTATCCCTCTCCGTTCCTCCCTTTTCACCCTCCTTTTCCGCATTCGGCTTCTCCCCGCAGTCTGTCGGGAAACCCCTCCGCCGCTTTCATCTCTTTCTCTTCGTCTCTCTCAGTCTATTTGCCTGCAACACAATTCTCCTCAACACCTGCAGATATCCACCATGCTCCCTTAATGTGGCAATTCTCCAAAGTCATTTTCAATTATGCTTCAATGAGCTCTGTTATTAGAGCAGAGACGCCACCGCCGACAGTCTGCCTGAGGCCTGAATTGTGTGTGTGTGTGTGTGTGTGTGATTGTCTCTGCTGTGTGTCTGAAAGGAAATTGAAAGCTGTATACTTGCGTGCCAGATTGAATGCGTCTTTGTGTGCACGAGGATCTACGTTCGTCTTTGTGGAGGTTTCTTGAGGAAATTGCTTGAGGCGGCGTCCCAGTATCCGACTGAAGATGTCGCACCTACCAACTGTTTTTGGGTGACAGACTAAACGACAGACTATGACATTTCTCTCCGATTTGCTGTCACGGATTGGCAAAATTGAGCACAGGAGTAGAGCGCAAACATGCTGTAATAGACTGAATAAGGACTCGGGTTTGTGTGGAGTGAATTTCTACCTTTGGGACTTGGATAAGTGTGTGTGTGCTGATTCAAGTGAGGGAGTTTCACACGTGTTTTGAAGAAATAAATGGGTAAAATAACAGAACATGCACTGGCAGCCCATTTCATGTGTTTTGTACCATAATTTACATAAACAACCAAGACAATAGATGGTTTCAAAGTGCTGTAATGTCAATAAAAGTCACTTTTTGACAACAAAAGTTGTCAGAGATCAAGTTTGCATTATGGGCCGATCACACCAAATGCGCTTTTTGCATTGAAAGACCCCTTTTTTGAATGATTTACTAATGGTCTCGATCGTTTTGTGCGCTTCTTATGCATGCCTTTCGTTTTCAAGGCCGATCACACTGAACGCGCTTTTTGCATTGACAGGTGTCTTTTTTGAATGATTACTAACGGCCGTGAGCGTTTTGCGCGCTGCTTATGCGCCCTGCTTTGGCGCTGTGCATTCGCAGTTGAAAAAACGTAAACTATGAGCGGAAAAAAACACGTTACGTCAGTCGCGTCTTTTTCATTCTCCAATTAAATGAAAGCACAGGCGAGGTTTTTGTTGAGGTGACAGCAGTGTTTGTCAGTGATTTACTCATGAGTGTTTTGTGCGCTTCTTATGCTCCCTACGCACTTCGGCTTTTAGGGGTGATCACACTGAACACACTTTTTACTTTGAGAGTCACTTTTTTAATGATTTACTAACGGTGGTGAGCGTTTTGTGCGCTGCTTGTGCTTTGTTCATGCCTCGCGTTTTAGAGGCCAATCACACCGAATGCGAGTTATCTGCTGCACCTCGCGTTTTTGCCATTGTGTGCTCTCAGTTGAAAAAAGGTCAACTCTGAGCGGTTACATTACGTCAGTCGCGTGCTTTTCATTCTCCAATCAAATGAAAACAGAGGCGGGGTTTTCGTTGAGGTGAGAGCAGTGTTTGTGTTGTCATTGATTTACTAATGGTCACAACCATTTTGCGTGCTGCTTATGCTTTGTGCGTGCCTCACGTCTTCGAGGCTAATCACACCTAACGCACTTTAACCGCCTGCTGCACCTTGCGTTTTTGCCGTTGTGCCCTCGCAGTTGAAAAAAGGTCAACTCTGAGCAGAAAAAGCACGTTACATCAGTCGTGTCTTTTTTATTCTCCAATTAAATGAAAGCACAGGCGAGGTTTTTGTTGAGGTGACAGCAGTGTTTGTGTTGTCAATGATTTACTCATGAATGTTTTGTGCGCTTCTTATGCTCCCTACGCACTTCGCCTTTTAGGGGCGATCACACTGAACACACTTTTTACTTTGAGAGGCACTTTTTTTAATGATTTACTAATGGTGGCGAGCGTTTTGTGCACTGCTTGTGCTTTGTTCAATCCACGCGTTTTAGAGGCCAATCACACCGAACGCACGTTAACCGCCTGCTGCACCTTGCGTTTATGCCGTTGCACGCTCGCAGTTGAAAAAATGTCAACTCTGAGCGTAAAAAAAACACGTTACGTCAGTCGCGTCTTTTTCATTCTCCAATCAAATGAAAACAGAGGCGGGGTTTTTGTTGAGGTGACAGCAGTGTTTGTGTTGTCTATGATTTACTAATGGTCACAAGCATTTTGCACACTGCTTATGCTTTGTTCGTGCCTCACGTTATAGAGGCCAATCACACCGAACGCACTTTAACCGCCTGCTGCTCCTTGCGTTTTTGCCGTTGTGCGCTCGCAGTTGAAAAAAGGTCAACTCTGAGCAGAAAAATCACATTACATCAGTCGCGTCTTTTTCATTCTTCAAATAAATGAAAGCAGAGACAGGGTTTCCATTGAGGTGACAGCAGTGTTTGTGTTGTCAATGATTTACTCGTGAGCGTTTTGTGTGCTTCTTATGCTCCCTGCGCACTTCACGTTTTAGGGCGATCACACCGAACACACTTTTTACTTTGAGAGGCACTTTTTTTAATGATTTACTAACGGTGGCGAGCGTTTTGTGCGCTGCTTATGCTTTGTTCATGCCCCGCGTTTTAGAGGCCAATCACACCGAATGGAAGTTAACTGCTGCACCTCGCGTTTTTGCCGTTGTGTGCTCTCAGTTGAAAAAAGGTAAACTCTGAGCGGTTACGTGACGTCAGTCGCGTGCTTTTCATTCTCCAATCAAAAGAAAACAGTGTTTTTCGTTGAGGTGAGAGCAGTGTTTGTGTTGTCAATGATTTACTAATGGTCACACGCATTTTGCGCGCTGCTTATGCTTTGTTCGTGCCTCACGTTTTCGAGGCCAATCACACGGAACGCACTTTAACCGCTTGCTGCACCTTGCGTTTTTGCCGTTGTGCGCTCGCAGTTGAAAAAAAGGTCAACTCTGAGCAGAAAAAGCACGTTACATCAGTCGCGTCTTTTTAATTCTTCAATTAAATGAAAGCAGAGCCAGGGTTTCCATTGAGGTGACAGCAGTGTTTGTGTTTCAAGACAACTATGGAGATTTTTAAAGATAGAGGAGAGACTTGTGGTTGCTGTTTTGAGTTATCCAGAGCTGTATGACTTCACAAATCTTAAATTACACAATGTTATTAAATATTAAAATTCTACCAATATCAACAGCAACTTGCGCACAATACGCAGCTGATTCAGTCTTTAATTTGAACTTATTTTAGGTAAGTTTTGTGCTTAAATATAGAACAACTATATAATTTAGCTCCCCACCACACAACAACCTCAAAACTTTATGGAATTCTGAGTGTACCTCACGCAGGTGAGTGGGCTTGACAAACCACCTGTAGACATTTTTTTAATCACACTGACACCTGCACCAGTTTTGCACCAGACACTTTCTTAAAATCCCATAGCTCCACTCCATAGCTTTAAAAAAAAATTATGAAATGAGTTTTAACAGGTGAGTGAGCTTGACAAACCACCTGTAAAAAAAATAAATAAAAATAAATAAATAAATAAAATAAATAAATAAATAAATAATACTATAACATAATAAATAATTAAACATTAATTTTCATTTGGCTGAGCCTCTATTCTGAGGTTGCCACAGCGGAATGAATCGCCAACTATTCCGGCATATGTTTTCCACAGCGGATGCCCTTCCAGCCACAACCCAGTACTGAGAAACATCCATACACACTCATTCACATACACACTCATAAACTACAGGAATTTAGTTTATTCAATTCACCTATAGCGCATGTCTTTGGACTGTGGGGGAAACTGGAGCACCCGGAGGAAACCCACGCCAACACGGGGAAAACATGCAAACTCCATACAGAAATGCCAACTGGCCCAGCCAGGACTTGAACCAGCTTCCATCTTGCTGTGAGGCGACAGTGCTAACCACTGAGCCACTGTGTCGCCACAATAATAATAAAAAAAGTTAAATAAATCATTCAGCATAAAGACTCTATTGTTACTCAGATGAGCTTGTTGATGAAATCTGGATTATGAAAATTTGATTTGCTACCTTTGCCGTGGACACCATGATTATGAACACATCCGTCACGTCTCCACCCTTCTGTTTCACTCTCTCTTTTCTCTCCCCGTTTCATCTTTGGTGTTCAGGCTTAGCAGAATGGATTTTCATAGTCATCATAAAACTTTCAGTCATGCATCTGGGTGTGAAGTCAAGTCTGGTTCAGCTCTCTGACGGAGGAGCTGCAAGGATACAAATAATAGGATTTAAAATTAACAAAGGCCGGTGTGCAGGAATCTACCCTGACAGTGCGAGGCTAAAAGTCATTACCGAAGTTTGCCAAATAACACGCACACTTTAGCTTTGTGATAATAATAATGGAGGATCTATACCGACAGGCTCAAGTGTTTGGGAGGCTTTTAGTCTTTATAGCACAACATGTTCTGGCTGTCAGATAGCATCAAGTGTTACTGAGAGTTTAAGACTTTGTGTCTTGTCGCTGTTGCAGTTATCCTCGTATAATATTCATCTGCCGCTGGTGGAAAAACAGAGTCATTTTAACAAGTAGTTTTGAGCAAACTAGGTTTAAATAGCTGCTAGGGTGTTCCTTGTGATTTCTTGGAGTTCCTAGAATCTTATAGATGACTTCAGGTAGTTTCTTATCGGCATACTGTGTGCCAATATCAACCCAGGCTCGTTCTGAAAACGCACCGCTATATATATTTCTTGAGAGCACCAAATATGTCCCAAGTGGTACGTTTTTTTGCAGTTTTTGTTTTCACGAATCCACCAGAGGCCGCTGTGTACGCTTTTTGAGATCTCAAATTTCTCTTGCGTGTGCCATTTGCGCCTGCTGTTCTTGCATAAATCCACCAGAGGCCGCTGTTAACTGACTAACTGACTAACTGACTGATCGACTGACCCACCCTCCTCCTTCCCTAAACCCAGGGCTTAATTTGTGCCGGAAAAAGCCGGATCTGGATCCGGCATCTCCGAAATCTGATCTGGCACCTCATTTTGTTGATCCCCCTCCTCACACGCACGCGCCCCCTGCCCGCTCTTCACTTTCTTCCGCAACTCCCCATCTCTCTTAACTTTCATTCGTGACAACCCCCCCGCTCTTCATTTTTGTTCACACCACAACCACCCCCCCACCCCCAGTCTTTACTTTCTTCCGCGATACCCCACCACCCCGATTTTCACTTTCATCCGTGACACCTTTCCCTCCTATGGTATCATGCCGGATCCGTTACCCCGATCTGTTCCGGGACCTTGCAATTTACAAATTAAGCACTGCCTAAACCCAACCAATAGTGTTTTCAAAAGCACCGATTGACCCACCCACCCACTTCCTTAAACCCAACCGACAATTTTAAAAAGCAATCCAGAAAAAGAAAAGCCCTCACCTGATTTTGACCACGTTTTCAGATTTTACCACATTCTCACCCTGTTATTGACTTGTTTATTTTATTTTTTGGCTTCTGCTTTTGTTTTACCCACTTTCTGAAACCATTCTTCGTTGAACTCAAACCCCGTCGTCGTGGTCAACTCCTCTCTGCGTCTTAAGTCCACCGACGTACATAGCGAGCTAACTGGACAAACTGTTAACACCGGGAAAGCCGTCCATACGGAGGTAACCGGTCAGCTGGTAAGCACAAAAAGGAACGGCGTCACACCACCCCGTGGTGTTCACTTTAAAGACAAAATGCAGCCATACGTACTTCTGGCTACATAATTCGCGACCTCCAGAAATGTATATAGGGCTACGTTTTCAGAATGAGCTTATGTTGGCCAATATAATTCACCCAGAAGTCTTGCTGAAATTTTGTTTCCTCAGGATGAGGTTGTTTCTGTTAATGTTCAATTTAGTTATTTTATTTTTGTTACGACTTCTTGATGTTAATCTAGGGACTGAAGTAAGTAACATTTATATTGTGACAGTTGTGTGTAATATGGGAGAAGAAAACCATGCATCAACCAAAATACAGCCAACAAGAGAATAATTTATTATACAAAATCAAAGATAAACAGAAAATAGTAATAATAAAGAAGAAGAATATAGACAACAACAAATAAGGTAAATTATATACAATTTAGGGCCTCACAGTGACGCAGAACACAATCGCCTTAAAGCAAGAAGGTCGCTGGTTCGAGCCTCGGCTGGGCCGGTTCGCATTTCTGTGTGGAGTTTGCATGTTTTCCCCGTGTTCGCGTGGGTTTCCTCCGGGTGCTCCGGTTTCCCCCACAACTCCAAAGATACGCGCTACAGGTGAATTGGGTAAGCTAAAATTGTCCAAAGTGTATGTGTGTGAATGGTAGTGTATGGGTGTTTCCCAGTGATGGGTTGCAGCTGTAAGGGCATCCGCTGTGTAAAACATATACTGGATAAGTTGGCGGTTTATTCCGCTTTGGCGACCCCAGATTAATAAAGGGACTATGCCAAAAAGAAAATGAGTGATTGAATATATACTGTACAATTTATATTAACAAGATAATCCAAAAACAATAAACCCCTCTAGGGAAGAGGACAAAAGTGCCGCTGCAAGAAAAGAAAATAACAAAACCAAAAATCAAACTAACTCAGTATAACCCTTTTACCTAACTGAAAACTAAATAATCGAAAGCAAGTCTTCGGCGTTTGCATTTACCTCTCCAAATCCCCTGGGGGAAACAAAGAGTATCAACGTAAAATATGTAAAATGTTTAATAATGTGGTTCCTAGTTATTTGGTGAACTATTTTCAAAAGGTGAGGCAACAGCATTCATACAGTACTAGAGGTTGGGATTTTACTATTTGTTTATTTAAATTTAGAAGTGGGGAAAAATATGTTTTTATGTACAAGTGGAATCATGTGGAACAAATGATTAAACTCGATCATGGAAATAAAAGACTTGAGGTTCAAAAAAGCGATCAAAAGATGGTTGCTTGATGAGGATAATTATTTTGCTTGGTGGATGATGATTTTTTATTTTAAATGTTATTTTATTGTAAATAGGCTTACAGATGGAAGGGCATCCGCTGCGTAAATCATATGCTGGATAATTTGGCGGTTCATTCCACTGTGGCGACCACTGATTAATAGAGGGACTAAGCTGAAAAGAAAATGAATGAATGAATGAATAAGTGTATTTTTAATAATGTTGTTCCTGTTTTAAAATGTGGAGGTACTGTTAGTTTTTTGCATCAACTGTATTTTGAAGCCATACTTTGTTTTATTTAACAGCGAGGACCACAATGAATTTAAGCCCAGGGTTTTATTGTGTTTTTATCCTCGATAGTTTTATTTCAAAATGTATGGGATACTTTTATTTTGTACAGCTTGTCTAAAATCTGTCAAATAAAAATTAAATTAAATTCAAATAAACAATCTCAAATGAAGAGTAAAAAGAAAGTTAATGAAAATAAATAAGATGGCAATAACAACTTTGACAAAGCAATATAAAGTACCAAAACAAAAGAAATAATTGAAGGCAGATTAAAACAAAGAACAAAACAAAGAACGCAAAAGCCTCTGTCCGGCGTCCCACTCTTTGTTCTTTTAAAAAACCTCAAAATATTATTAAAATATTCTATTCAAAGTGTATCACATTTCCACAAAAATATTAAGCAACCAACTGTTTTCAAAAATGAAGACAGCGTTCATCCTTTCAGGATTTTAGTAGGATTTTTGAAAGATGATGTGAAGCTTTAGCTTTGCACCACAGAAATGAATAACATTTTAAAATGTATTGAATTCAAATTGAAACAGGTCTTGTTTTGTCACAGTATTGCTTTTTTGTGGGGTTTTTGACCAACACAATCATTTTGAATGCAGCTTGTCAAAAATAAGACACTAAATAAATAAATATATAAATAAATATTTACCCCAAACAGTGTATGCAGGTGATCACAGTTCAATAAAGAAGCAGTTAACACAGAATATCTCCATTTTAGACAGATATGAGGAAATAGAGCAACATTTTGCTTTCGGATGAATCAACATTTTTGAATGAATCAGTTGAATAATTCAATGACTTACTCCTACACAGTCACTTGTTTTGTTCCTGAATGAATCTGTTTAAGAAAAAAAATCAGTGAATCATTTATAAAGATGCACCAGTGAGGCCTCTGAAACATCTCTACATGATGATTTTAAACACTAATTTATTACATAATTAACCGTGCAGTGAATGTAAAACACACAAGCGCCTCACCAGAGGTTGTTAGGTTGCCGGAAACAGGTTTCTCTTCAAATCCTCCCTGTCTTCCTATCTCGTCTCTCTGGCCCAGAGCCCCACACAGGCAGTCTGTCAGTGCAGACACTTGATTTATGTCAGTGCCGGCTGCCTGGAGTCAGATTAACCTCCACCTCACACACAAACGTCCTCCGCCACTGATTCCAACCAGCACAAATGGCATAATAGATCACAACAGCATCTTAAAGCCAGCAGTGATGTGTCGCTTCTGCTTTTCAGCTCACTTTCCACTATTGTTCCCTCACATTCAAAACAATAGGCTACTGAATGTGTATTGCCAACCTTAAGGCTCACTTTTGACCAAGGCTGGATTAGCTGAAAATCACATTTTAGTTGTTGTTGTTTGTAAAATAGAGATCACATTTCTCCATAAACATTTACTAGAGGTTAAGGCAACATTTTAGCTGCAGTCTATACATAGTATTAGTCTTTACAATTATTTCTGGAATCTGATTGGCTGAGAGGTGTGTGATGTTTTCATAATAATAGCACATCTTCAACCGCTTCACCTGTGTATTACAGTGGATTTCCATTATTCAAAAACTCTGAGAGCAGCCTTACCATGGATATTTATTCTGGATTCTACTGCAGATAAATATGATATACTTGTTTTTAAAGGGCCACGAAACCCCTCTCAACAGGGAGTTTTCACACCTCTAGTTTGAAAAATTCAGGAAAGTGGGTGTGTCCAGCTCTGTTTAGATGTGAGTGTCGAGTAGTGAAAGAGAGAAGGGTTTGCATGAAAAGGGGAGTTTCATTAAGTGAACTACAGCTGATATTTACACCGGCAACACATGCGCAGGGGAAACATACAGTGACTGCGTTTACATGGACGTCATACATGGAGTTTTGAATGTTTCTTTCATGATCTCGTTACACATGTTATTGCACATAATTCAACACGGCGCTATCCACATTTTTTCTGGAGTTTCGTGTAATTTCGGGTGTTTCATTCTTAATTTGTCAACTTTAACTACAGTCTGGCTGTTTCACTTTCATTCAGGAACATTTCATGCATGCCCCCTGTTATAAATGAGACATTGGATGCGAGGAACTGCTGGAAGAGTGTTGTTTTAATGGAATTTGATACCGCATGCCGTATTAGAGAAAAAAAAAAACCCTCAGCATTTCTTGGTAAAAACACAGCCATGTCTGTATAGACTATCCTGTCACAAAATCCTTTGCGGCAAAAATCCTACACGATGGTAATAGTTTGATTAAGGTGTTTACATGTTTACATTCGGAGAGCAGCATTTACAGCAGATCTTTCAGTCCATAATATTGTAGTGATATTAACGTACTGTGAACTTAGTAACTAAATCATTTTGACAAAGGTATGTCTTTAAAAATTGAAAGAGTACTGCTGACGATACTAACTTTTCCATTTGAATAAACATATAAACAAAGAACATTGATCACACTAACCAAATCTGTAGAGACAGGACAATCAACACAAACTGGAGCCGTGTCTTTTTAAAAAGAAGACGAGTGGCAAATCCGGATTTCACCATTTCCAGATGCGAAGACCACTGTAATCAACACGTGAGTCCAGCTGCGCTCTCATAGCGGGGAAATGGAAACAAAACCTTTGTTGCAACACATTTATAAACTTAACACTGACGACCCATGTCTCCAAACAATTCTTCTTCTTCCACTTGTTTTAATTACGGTTGGCAACACAACATGGCGTCTCTCTGCCGTCTGAACACTGTAACAGGTAAAAACAAAATCTTCGAAGCTATCATGCATATTAATGATTGGTTCAAACCAAGTCTTTCTCATGAAGTAATGATGAAAACTCAAAGACGTCACATTGTACTCACCGGTACATACATCCAGTCTACACGCAGAAATCCACACAAGGATCTCATGGCCGTGACGTAGCTTCAAAAATTATTTTCAAACCGAAAGAACGAATTTGCTCGAAACAACACAAAAACAACCAATGTTCACTGTTTTTTGAAACGTATGTGTCCTAATTGTGTTTTTAGCAGCGTAGGACACATATATGACTGTCAACATCTCAAAACAAATGTGTTTTGGTGTTTCATAACTCTTTAATCTATCAAATTGCAATATTAGGTCTCAATAGAAGAATCTGAATATGAGAATATAATCTGAATATGATAATATAATCTGTAAATGAGTTTGATTTGAAAAAAGAATGAAGAGAGAAGGTAAAGAGGTAAATTCAACCCAGTCTCACGACAATTCATAACTTTATTTAAATTAGTGGGTAATTCATATTCATTCATACAATCTCATTCATACATTTTAATATGATTTACTCACCCCCTAATGAGAGGTAGGTTTAGTGGTGGGTTTGGTTGCACGCCTCACTTAACAAATTGTAACTTTTCATAAAAATGTAATCTTGTAAATTCAAAGTCCTTGCAAAAACAGGCTGCTTATTCACACTCTCTTATTTGATCTATTTCTCTCTCTCTTGTATGAAAGCATTGCAATAAAATCAAGGCATGATCATATTTTATTTTGGTAAAATAAGCGTAATTTAGAGGCCTTTGCTTTTCATATAAGCCACTTCTGATACCAAATGATCAACTAGAAGTCAAGGTATTGATGGCAACAAGACTTTTTGTCAGGTAGTGTATATAGTTGTAATTTATTGTTTGATTTGCATTGAAAAAATGCCTTTTTTTAGTTTACACTTTTGCGATGTCAGTCATGAAGTGTCACAGAGAGGAATTTACGCTAGACATTAGTGTATATATTCAAACTATAAGCTGTTATTTCAGTACTTCTTTGACAGCTTGAACTTTGTGTGGTTTATTTATAAACTACAGTAAGTTCGAGAGGATCACATGCTTATGACCAACACGGCTGGCACCTCATTAGCTCCGTAATCTGCCCTATTAGATGATTACGGACACATTATAAATAACCAGAGCTTTTCACTCCAGTTATCTTCGTCTTGAAGTTCCCCCCTTCCACCCCTACTTCCACCCTTTTTCCTATAGGGCGACACGGTGGCCCAGTGGCTAGCACTGTTGCCTCACAGCAAGAAAGCCGCCGGTTCAACCTCCTATCGAGCCGGTTGGCGTTTCTGTGCAGAGTTTGCATGTCTCACCGTGTGCGAGTGAATTTCCCCCGGGTTCCCCGATTTCCTCCCACCGTCCAAAACATACACCATAGCCAATCGACTAAACCAAATTATCACCTAAGACAACCTTAGTTTACATTTTTCACATGGCGACAAGCAGGGGAGTTCTTGAGACCTTCCTGAGCTCGAACTCCCCTCTCCCCCTTCTAACGGGAGGGAGCCTCGTGCTCAAGGATATTACGAGCTCAGGGCTCTCTCCCGGGACAACATGCCAATTACGCTTTATTGATCATCAGTTAAGTGTGAACTCTTGAAAGGTCAAACGTAGATTTAAAAGTACAATTGTAAAAGGTGTAAGGTTTAAATTTATCAAATCGCAATCTATCGAACAAGTTTACGGAGTGTTTGAATCAAGATTGTGATCTTTGACCATATTTATCCTTCTCCTTTATCTGAAGGGCTGCTAAATACAGAGATTCAGGAGTCTCTACTGTCTCATTTTAGTAGTATAAGCTCAGGTAAGAAAAATATGTTTCTTTTCGCAATCTTTTTTCCACTCGCCCTGGGGAATGTAACACTAAGCGATAGATCCAATAGTATCTTTCTCTTCCTTCCGTTCATTTTTCACTGCTCTCCACTGCTCCGTGTTGTTGTCCAGTGTTATCAGAGCAGACACGGACACTATCTGCTGTCCAGCTGCTGTCGGTGAAGTAGAGCTTTGTGTGCTCTCAGGGACCGATCAGGAACTATTTCTGTGTTTCTACAGTCTAAACAACGTCTCTAGTGGTTTGTCTTGATAAGCTGTGGTGGTCTAGAGTATGATTGTATATAGAGGCCAACGTGTAAATTAGTATTGATGAAACCCACGCATGCACATCAAGTCAACACTGCACTTTCAGATCTTTCACCGTTTCACTAATTGGATTCCAATTACGAGATAAAAATAAACATGTAAATAAATCAAAAAATTATAATTCAGGTTTACTTCAGCATATTCATTTGCAGTTTACATTATATTACAATTCGAACAGTTACTTAAGTTATTTTGTGAATAATTTCCATAGTACATTTCACAAAATGTACACATTGCTGAGATTGCACTTAGATTTTTAAGTTGAATCAAATTTTCCTCAAATTAATTTCATCTTAAAAAAGTAATTTAGTCCAACTCACTTTAAAATATACACACTTTATTAGGAACACCTATTCAACTGCTCCTTAATGCAAATTTCTAATCAGCCAATCACATGGCAGAAAGTCAATGCATTTAGGCATGTAGACATGGTCGAGACGATCTGCTGCAGTTCAAACCGAGCATCAGAATGGGGAAGAAAGGGGATTTAGGTGACTTTGAATGTGACATGGTTGTTGGTGCCAGACAGGCTGCTCTGAGTATTTCAGAAATCAGTTGATCTACTGCGATTTTTCACGCACAACTTTCTCTAGGATTTACAGAGAATGGTCCAAAACTGAGGCTACAATTCGCACAGGCTCCCCAAAACTGGACAATAGAAGATTGAAAAAACGTTGCCTGGTCTGATGAGTCTCGATTTCTGCTGCGACATTTGGATGTTAGGGTCAGGATTTGGCATCAACAACATGAAAGCATGGATCCATCCTGCCTTATATCAACGGGTCAGGCTGGTGGTGGTGGTGTAATAGTGTGGGGGATATTTTCTTGGCCACTTTGGGCCCATTAGTACCAATTGAGCATCATGTCAACACCTCAGCCTACCTGATTATTGTTCCTGACCATGTCCATTCCTTGATGACCACAGTGTACCCATCTTCTGATGGCTACTTCCAGCAGAATAACGTGCCATGTCATAAAGCATGAATCATCTCAGACTGGTTTCTTAAACTTGTCAATGAGTTCACTTTACTCAAATGTCCTCCAACGTCACCAGTTCTCAATCCAATAGAGCACCATTGGGATGTGGTAGAACAGGAGATTCGCATCATGGATATGCAGCCGACAAATCTGCAGCAACTGCATGATGCTATCATGTCAATATGGACCAAAATCTCAGAGGAATGGTTCCAGTACCTTGTTGAATCCATGCCAAGAAGGATTAAGGCAGTTCTGAAGGCAAAAGCGGGTCCAACCTGGTACTAGTAAGGTGTACCTAATAAAGTGGCCGGTGAGTGTATATAAGAAAAATAAGCAAAAAATGCAATTTATGCATAAAATGTATGTATACAATCCCTAAACTATGTAATTAAATATTTTAGTCAAGCTCCTTCCTTACTGTAAATGTGTACGCAGTCTTTCGGTAAAATCATTTTGAAATCGTTTTAGAATTTGCACTCCATCAATATTTCAGTTAAATGTAAGCATCTCTCTCTTGGTTATTTATTAATTAAGTTTTGTTTTTCTACTCTTGTTCGGTTAAGCAAGAGCAGGCTTGATGATGCACTGTTGTGATATTGAATGCTAACTGTTCTGAAAGCTCACCACTGATGCCAATTAGTTATTTATACAGAAGGAAGCAAATCTCATCTCATTTTTTCAAACGCCAGAAATAAATGGTTACAGCATTTGCATATTCATTCTGGTCAATTTACACATCAGAGGTATATTTGGCTCCTCTGGATTTTGCGGTTTCACATGCCCAGGGTCTAGGTTTATGGACATGAAAGAAGAAAGATATTTTAATTTGTTATTTGCATGAGAGATTTTTTAAACACATTATAGTTGGAACTGACTAAAGTGCTGTATTGATCGTTTTTAGTATGATAAAAAATGCATATTAAGTTTTAATTTTGAGTTTTATATTTTTAATTTCATCTGCTTCAAACAAAACAAACCAAAAACAAAAAAACAACACGATGCTGAAAATGTACATTTTGGAGCAAACTACTTTAACAACGTTAATGTTGTTTATCATTATGGAAATATATAATTATTTTACAGTAAGTCAACAGCATTTTTATCGAGTATCAATCAGATGTCACATTTGGATTTAAGAGGTTGACCAATCACAACAAACTGAGCCTTGATCTGACCATTCATTAGAGGGTGAGCTCTCTGAAAGTTCACGTTTAGAGAAACTGAAACCTTGAACAAACCATTTCAGACACTGTAAGAGTAGACCCAATTCCTCAATGTAAGTTAAGGGAAAATAAATATGTTTTTAAACATTGGATAGATGAAAACTTAATGCAGGAGACCACCAAAACTAAAAAAGCAACCTTAAATTCCATCATTTTTGTTACTCTGTTTATTTTAAATGCACTTTTGACCACAGTAAAAATCGTTTTTCCATGCACCCCACTGAGAGTACCCTTACCATGGACACTTAGGCCCCGTTTACTAGTATGTTTTAGTTTTAAAACGGCGTTTTAGAATGAAAACGATCCGCGTCCACACTAGCGTTATACCCACCGTTTCTGAACAACTCTCTGTCTACATTAAAACGGTGAAAACGCACATCACGTGACCACACACACACACACACTCTCTGGCATGCACTGCAGCATGCTTTGAGCACACACCCACACCAGAGCTGTGCACGTCGGGCTGATCATCATGGATCTACCGCTGGATCTAATCTCACTCATATTTGTTAAATGTGATATTTAATTCATCTTGTTGTCTATATCTAACTACATATTCCCGACTTTGGTCTTTTGAATCTATTACTTGTTCTCAGGTAACGTGTTTTGGCTGAGCGCAAGGATAAGTTAGGTTAATATCTTAATTAATGTAACCGCGGACACCGATTCTGCACATCTGACTGATTGTTTACCTTTATTTTCTCTATTGTATAAACTTATTGCACGTTATACTTTTATAATGGCCATTATTGATCATTAAAACGGATATTTAGTGAAAGAGAGAGGGTATGTTTCATATTTTCAATGAAAATGAAAGGAAGCAGTGATGTTATAGGCTCCATTTTGTTATAAATATGCATGATAATGACTATCATATCATGCAGCTACACGACGCCACAACATTTTTGATGTCTGTTAAGTTGCTAATATCAAAGTGAAAATAGGCAGTTCCTCACATCATGTTTTCATTTTATTGACTAGATAGTGAAACAGCATAGCCAGGGTGATGTGAATGACTTTATAAAGTACACACTCGGGAGTTTGTTTTCCATATCAAACTTGCGAGGTCTGAACTTACATGGAGAGGATGCAGGACTGAACTGTGTGAAGGCTACTTAATATTGAGGAAAAAGCCCCAATCACCCAATCAGAAAGGCGAATATCTGCAGCGCCGCCTCCGTTTTCAGATGTCTCCGTTTTCCCCCATCCACACTGAGACGGAGCAGCAGCGTTTTAGAATGAAAACAGCCTCTCCAGCATTTCCAAAACGCTCCGTTTTCGGGGCTCGAAAACTCCGGCGTAGTGTGGACGGATGGCGTAACCGTAGCAAAACTTATGCATTTTAAAACTAAAATGTATTAGTGTAAACGGGGCCTTAATCTGGAATCTACTGCAGGTAAACATTATATATAGTTTTTTTTTGGATATACAGTATGGTGATATATGGTCTCAACCATCTGTTTTCTTTCTTCCAGAGCCAACAGATTTGATTGAGAACAACACTAAATGTCATACCCTTATGTAAATTAACCCCCTGTGGTCCATTCATACATATATGCCTTGAAAACACATGTTCACCTGAGAACCATAAAAGGCCCTTAAATAAGCTGTCATTCTTGGTTGTTTTGATAAGACAAACAGATTTGAAATCTTTGAAATGTCTATTAGTGTGTCTGTGTATATATATGAAGATATTTTCAACACATTTCTAAACATAATAGTTTTGATAACTCATTTCTAATAACTGATTTATTTTATCTTTGTCATGATGACAGTAAATAATATTTTACTAGATGTTTTTAAGTCACTTCTATACAGCTTAAAGTGACATTTAAAGATTTAACTAGGTTAACTTAATTAGGTTAACTGGGCAGGTTAGGGTCATTGACCAAGTTATTGTATAACGATAGTTTGTTCTAAAGAGAATTGAAACAAATATATTGCTTAAAGGGGTTAATAATTTTGACCTAAAAATTTTATTTTTTTATTTTTTTAATTAGGAACTGCTTTTATTCTAGCCGAAATAAAACAAATAAGACTTTCTCCAAAAGAAAAAATATTATCAGACATACTGTGAAAATTTCCTTGCTCTGTTAAACATCATTTGGGAAATATTCAAAAAAGAAAAAAGAATTCAAAGGGGGGCTAATAATTCTGACTTCAACTGTATATACATATTCCTAATAGCAACAAAACAATATGTTTTTGTAAATTTAATAAAACAGAGATTGTTTTTTTTATTCTCTGGGCCCTGTGTTCAACATAGTAGACAAATGTCTGAGAAAAATGAGATGAATTTCCACAAATAGTTCACTTTCATAGTAAGGAAGTTGAAAATGACAGATTAAGAGCGATTAATAACTGATTAATTAATTCATAAAGTAGCATAAAGTTGGCTTTGCTTTGTTGTGAATTTCTAAGGCGAGATAAAAAACCAGGGAGAACTTTCGGGTATCTTCAAAGCAGAATCCTTTAATAAGAGGAACTCAGCGTCGCTGCGGCGTCATCGAAAGAACTCATAAACTGTTACAGCAGACACTCAGTTTTAAATACATTTTACAGACAATGATACATAGAGGTGGGGACAATAGTAACCAAAGCATGCAAATGAAGTATTGTTGTCAGCAGGGTAAAATGCCTTTTCCCAAGCTCCAATGTCATCAGCATATAAGTTCCCATTCAAGATTCATTTTAAAACAAAGTGAGCAAATAACGTACTGGGGTCGTACTAGGGCCAGTTGACCTGCTTGACAGTGTTACCTTATCATTGGTTAGACAATAGACACAACTGTGGTTTGAAACTGACCATTTGCATTACTTTGCAGACATAGGACCTTAGAATGTATTTTATAATGAAATATATATCTTTAAAGAAATTTGTAATCTTTCAGCTTCAAAAAAGTAAGTAAACATGCTGTAACTTACTGTTAACTTGACTTGACTTATTTTTTTT
>LR812519.1:59875031-59982531 GCA_903798195.1 Danio kyathit
AAATAAATAAATAAATACATAATAAATAAATAAATAATTAATCATTTATTAAAATAATAATAAACATCTATACATCTATTACATTTTAAATTGTTATATTATATTATATTATATTATATTATATTATATTATATTATGTAATAATAAATGAATAAATAATAAATAAACAAACAAACAAACAAACAAACAAACATAAATAAATAAATAAATAAATAAATAAATAAATAAATAAATAAATAAATAAATAAATAAATAAATAAATAAATAAATAAATAGGGCAGCACGGTGGTGCAGTGGGTGGCACGTTTGCCTCACAGCAAGCCTCGACTGGGTTAGTTGGCATTTCTGTGTGGTGTTTGCATGTTTTCCCCGTGTTGGCGTGAGTGAGTGTGTATGGGTGTTTCCCAGTAATGAGTTGCAGCTGGAAGTGCATTCACTGTGTAAAATATATGCTGGATAAGTTGGCGGTTCATTCTGCTGTGGCAACCCCAGATTAATAAAGGGACTAAGCTGAAAAGAAAATGAAATAAGAAATAAACATTTATTAAACTAATACAATTTCTTAAATGTTTAAATAAATTTGCACAAATTGCTTATTTGGTTATTCTTTGTATCTAACTTGTATCTAAGGTTATTCTTACTTTGGTTCAAAGCTTACATCTTTCGTCTATTTGCTTCTCAAATAAGATACATGTTCTAGACATGTTATTGACAAATATGGCAAAAAAATGCTTGTTTAGAAAATCTTTATTTGTATTTTTTGTTTGCAGTAAAATGAGTTGACCTTGGGAAACCTTGTCAATCTGATTTGTGATGAAATCCTCCAGACTGATAAAAAGAAAAAAATCCAAATCAAAGCAAGCCTCAACTCTTCAGAACAGCAGATATCAACATTTTCAGTACACTTCAGAACTTTGGGTCATCACTTTTTTGCCTTTTCTGCATACACATCTTTTTATACAGCTTGAAATAGCGCTTGAGATTGATCGCTGAATGACGCTTGTCAGTTATTTTGAAAGAATCAGGCCAGGATATTCTTCAGAAACAGAGAAAGTGGCAGGGTTTAGAGCGACGTGAGGGTGAGTAAATGATGACACAAGTGATATTTTTAGGCGATCTCTTCTCTCTGAGGCTTAAATAGCAAAATATGTGATTGTGAGTAGTGTTAAAGAACGGTGTGTTCCCACTCACGGGCTCAATGAGAGAGAACTGGTGGGCGAGACATTGGGCCACAGGCAGATTCTGATGCTCAAATAGGCATCGCTCTGGAGAAAAAAAACGAGAGGTGGAGGCAAAAATAGAGATGGCAGGAAGGAGGAGACACGGTCGCTGAGATAAAGAAAGAGGTTGAGGAGAATGGAAAGATTCAGAGTAAAGTGATGTCAGTCTTCTAGAAACTGTCCATTAGGTGGCCAGTGCAAGAAGATTGAGAACTGGGGACAGGAAGTTGAATTTGTAGAGAAGGCACAAAGAACTGATACGTATAAATATAATTGGTTGTATTTGACTGTAATGAAATGTGATTGATTATTGTATTAATTTAGTTTAATTTAATTTAATTTAATTTAATTTTGAATTAAATGAATGAATGAATGTTGTTTTTTTATTTTTTTATTTAATGTAGTATTATTAATTGTAACCTCAAAATATTGTTTTAAGTTATTAAATAATTGTATTCATTATTTTTTCTAATGTGTTTTGTTATTATTATTATTATTATTATTAGTAGTAGTAGTAGTAGTAGTAGTAGTAGTAGTATTTTTATTATTATTTCTTATTCATTTATTTATTTTATTTATTTTAAATTTTAATAACAACAACAATAGTAGTAATAATAATACATATTAAATTATCTTTATTAACCCTTTGGTCTTGATTGTAGCACTTAAAAAATAGAACTTTTTATTTTATAATTTTTTTTTATTATTTTTAATTTGTTTTATATAATCTTTCATGTTATATTTTTTAGTCTCTCTATCACCAGCTATGGTTGATTTTTGGTAAAATATCAATTATTTCCAGCGTATATATGTTTAAACTAAACCAGTGACACAGATTTTTGTGTACTTGGCAAGGTTTATTTATTTATTTTTTTTACATTTAATTGTACAATGATTATTAAATCAACATTTTTTTTATTTTTTTTATTTATTTGTTTAGTTAGTTAGTTAGTTAGTTAGTTAGTTAGTTAGTTAGTTAGTTAGTTAGTTAGTTAGTTAGTTATTTTATTTTATTTATTTATTTATTTTTTTTTTATTTATTTATTTTTGTTTTATTTTATTTTATTTTATACAATGATTTTAAAATCAACATCTACATTTTATTTTATATAATTATTTTTATTGTATTTTATTTTATACAATGATTTTATAATCAACATTTTTGTGTTTGGTTTTTGTTTTGTTTTATACAATGATTTTAAAATCAACATCTACATTTTAATTTATATTATGTAATTATTTTGTATTGTGATTTATTTTATACAATAATTTTATAATCAACATTTCTGTGTTTTTGTTTGTTTTGTTTTGTTTTGTTTTGTTTTGTTTTGTTTTGTTTTGTTTTGTTTTGTTTTGTTTTGATGTTTGATTTTTATACAGTGATTTTAAAATACAACATCTACATTCTATTATAGCTGTGTCTCATTTCAGAGGCTGCATCCTCTGAAGGATGCAGACTTCAAAGGTGAGTCCTTCGAAGTCCAGAGAAGCCTAACCGAGCATTTAGAAATAAAAAATCTAGCCTACGGAGGACAAATCTCATCACCTAACAAATGTAACAGCTGCTGTTAATAAGCGGTAATACAATTTGTAATTAATTTTTTTAAAGTGATTTTAAAAGTTATTTTAAGCGATCTGAAGGCAAAGCAAGGTTTACAGAAGCTGGAATTTTTTTTTTTTTCCTTTTATCCATGCATGTACACATAAAAATGTAAACTGTCTATAAAAATCATGTTTTTTTTTTTTTTTTTTTTTTTTTATAATTTTGTTTATTATTAATTATTATTTATTAATTATTTTTAAACCAGCATCTTTTTCGTTTCGTTTCGTTTCCATTTCCGTTTCGTTTAGTTTCAATTTGATACATTTCCTTTTCTTTTGCTTTCCTTTACTTTCTTTTCCTTCATAGTTTTCACTGCTCCTCCATGTAAACATTTACTTTCACTGCTACTCCATGTTTCGTTTTAATTCATTTTTTTGTTTCATTTTGTTTAGTTTCCTTTTGTTTCGTTTAATTTCGCTGTTTCAATTAGTTTTGCTTTGTTTAGTTTCGTTTTGTTTCCGTTTTGTTTAATTTCGATTCGATTAATTACCTTTACTTTTTCTTTGCTTTCCTTTACTTTCTTTTCCTTCATAGTTTTCACTGCTCCTCCATGTAAACATTTACTTTCACTGCTCCTTCATGTTTCGTTTTGTTTCATTTAGTTTGGTTTCATTTTGTTTAGTTTCCTTTTTGTTTCGTTTAATTTTGCTGTTTCACTTTGTTTCTCTTTGTTTCAGTTCATTTCATTTCGTTTGTTTTGTTTTGTTTTGTTTTGTTTTGTTTTGTTTTGTTTTGTTTTGTTTTGTTTTGTTTTGTTTTGTTTTGTTTTGTTTTGTTTTGTTTCCGTTTCGATTCGATTAATTACCTTTACTTTTTCTTTGCTTTCCTTTCCTTTATTTTCCTTCATAGTTTTTACTGCTCCTCCATGTAAACATTTCCTTTCACTGCTCCTTCATGTTTCGTTTTGTTTAATTTCGTTTGGTTTCATTATGCTTTTGTTTCGTTTAATTTTGCTGTTTCACTTTGTTTCGCTTTGTTTCGTTTCATTTAATTTAATTTGTTTTGTTTCGATTTGTTACCTTTCCTTTTCTTTTCCTTTCCTTCATAGTTTTCACTGCTCCTACATGTAAACTTCAACAAACCTAACACTTCTTCACACTTGTTTTGTTTTGTTTTGTTTTTTTTGTTTTATAATTTTTTATAATTTTGTTTATTATTTATTATTATTTATTAATTATTTTTAAACCAGCATCTTTATTTAGTTTAGTTTCATTTAGTTTAGTTTCATTTCGTTTCCGTTTCGATTCGATTCATTACCTTTCCTTTTCCTTTGCTTTTCTTTACTTTCTTTTCCTTCATAGTTTTCACTGCTCCCCCAGTAAACGTTTACTTTCACTGGTCCTCCATGTTTTATTTTGATTTCATTTTGTTTCATTTTGTTTAGTTTCCTTTTGTTTCATTTAATTTCGCTGTTTCGCTTTGTTTTGCTTTGTTTCGTTTTGTTTTGTTTTCGTTTTGTTTCGTTTTGTTTCTATTCATTACCTTTATTTTTCCTTTGCTTTCCTTTACTTTCTTTTCCTTCATAGTTTTCACTGCTCCTCCACGTAAACATTTCCTTTCACTGCTCCTCCATGTTTCGTTTCGTTCATTTAGTTTCCTTTTGTTTTGTTTAATTTTGATGTTTCGCTTTGTTTCGCTTTGTTTCGTTTCAATTCATTTTGTTTGTTTTGTTTTGTTTTGTTTCGATTTGTTACCTTTCCTTTTATTTTCCTTTCCTTCATAGTTTTCACTGCTCCTCCATGTAAACTTCAACAAACCTAACACTTCTTCTCACTTCTACTTTTTTTGCTGGTTCAGAAACTAAATGTTTTTATTCGACACATCATTTAATAGAGATCCTGCCTCCACTGTCCACACATACTACATTGCAAGGCTATAAATATCATTAGCCGATGTAAACAAATGAGCGTGTGCTGTGGATCAGTTGTCATTGTTATGCCCAGGGGTTGGAGGATGCTGTTAGTTTTGCCGTCTGAGGAATAAGGCAGAATTACTCAGCATATGCTCAGCAGATTGTGTTTGTCTTACTGAGCTTTTCTGCTCAACGCCGAGGATCAGGGAAATATAAATAGCCAGGGGGGGAAAAAAGTATGGAACACTCACAATGATATAATTTGAAGTTCTCTGAGTTCAGTCGAGGTCCACAAATTCCAATTTAGATTCATTTTGCTGCCGAATGCACTCATTTTCAGCCAGGTCGCAAACTGAGGATCTACACACACACACACACACACACACACACAATAGATAGAAACAAAACGTCTCCTGAATGACATATTGAGAGTGTTGCTTCTATTTCCAGATCCACGGATTATGGCAGCACTTATGAGAGGCTGAATGATA
Organism: Danio kyathit; assembly: GCA_903798195.1. NCBI lineage: Eukaryota > Metazoa > Chordata > Actinopteri > Cypriniformes > Danionidae > Danio > Danio kyathit. The sequence continues at coordinate 59,880,198 of LR812519.1, forward strand.
AAGTGGGAGTGAAGACGGTGTTGAGTTACCTCTATGTTTGCCCCACCAACAAGAGGAAGGTAAGATGCCCTTTTCTTCCATTTGAGAGGCTCAGTGAATTTTTTTATTATTGTTTGATTTTTTTTTTATTCTGCTTTCTAGAAGCCAATAAAAATATCATATAACAACCTGAACAGCTTATTTTATTTTATTTTATTTTATTTTATTTTATTTTATTTTATTTTATTTTATTTTATTTTATTTTATTTTATTTTATTTTATTTTATTAAACAATTATAAAACACATCAACAACTAGTTTTATTTATTTTATTTTATTTTAACACAATAAATCTAATGCAATTAACGTAATGTAATTAACATTACATTTATTTAATTTATTTTAATTAGATTAAATTCATTTTATTTTAAAATTTCATATGACAATCCAAACAACCTATTTTATTTTATTTTATTTTATTTTATTTTATTTTATTTTATTTTATTTTATTTTATTTTATTTTTACAAATATCATATAACAACTCAAACAACCTCTTTTATTTTATTTGTAAAAATTTCATATGACATATGATTTTATTTTTGAAAATATTATATGGCAACCCGGACAACCTCTTTTATTTTATTTTTATTTTATTTAATTTTATTTAATTTTATTTAATTTTATTTTATTTTATTTTATTTTATTTTATTTTATTTAATTTTATTTTATTTAATTTAATTTTTATTTTATTTTATTTTATTTTATTTTATTTTATTTTATTTTATTTTTATTTATTTATTTATTTTTTATTAAAAATGGTTGCAGCCTCCGGTTCATGCATCTCCGTTAATACATCTCTCCATCAGAACTGATGGATGATTTCAATCAAAAATCTTTCAGTATTTATTTACCTCTATTTTGCGATCTTTAACTCAACCAGTGGACACTCACAGCATCTTAAGCTACTGCTAAAGTTTAGTGGCTCTGTAAACAAACCAGATTAATACATCATATTAATTCCCTGACTATATGTGGGCAAACGCTTCCATTCCCGAGAAAAGGATTGACTCTGGCAGATCCCATGGCTATTTTGAAAACAGGGCTAAGTTTAGGCCTAACCTTTAGCACAACACTTTTCCATTTGAGAGATGGCTATGACATTTCCGCAGCTCTGCCGGAGCTCTTCGCCAAGAACTTGCCAGGAATCCAAAGTGCCTCCTTTAGCGCTCTCGATGGAGGCCAGATTACATGCTGATGCGAAGATCGCCCACAAATGAGCCTGTTTATATTTTCCACCGGCGTCTTTTATTCTAAAACGCAGCTGATCAGCCGTGACGTGATTAATTCGAGACCGTCTGTCCTTTTCCTGCTGTTTACACCACGCTAGTCTCGCAACGTGTGGCTACGTGCGGCCATGAACTGTGCTCTGCATGTAGATTAGTACGCGGGATGCTAGGCGCCTGGGTGCCGACAGATAACAGAGATCCCTCAACCCTATTGATCGCACTTTGCAGCTCTCCTCGCTGCTTTGTTCAGCTGAGAAACGTTTGTTCACAGTTGTCATGTTCTAGTGGCTTGAAAACTTAATTATCCGCTAATGCGCCGTCAGTGTCGGCCTGACCTCAGATTTGTGGTGACCGGCTGTACAGACCAATCGTGACCTGTAGGTCTTATTTACGAGCAGTTTTAAGATGGTCAGTGCTAGACAATACACAAATCAAGACCTTGAGTAAAAGCACTGATATAAAATATGACTTCAGTGCAGTTATGTGTATTACTGTATACGCTAAAATAGCCTGTTGCTCCTTTTCAGTTTCACAGCTACCAAAAGAACAAAGGTATATATAAAAAACAAGAATATAATTAAATATGCAGAATTATATGCAAATAAACACTAAACACAAGCTGCATTCTAACCATAACCATATAATAAGTACATTCATTTATTCATTCATTTTCTTTTCGGCTTAGTCCCTTTAGTAATCTGGGGTCGCCACAGCGGAATGAACCGCCAACTTACCCAGCATATGTTTTTAGGCAGCGGATGCCCTTCCAGCTGCAACCCATCTCTGGGAAACATCCATACACACTCATTCACATTCATACACTATGGACAATTAAGCCTACCCAATTTACCTGTACCACATGTGTTTGGACTGTGGGGGAAACCGGAGCACCCGGAGGAAACCCACGCGAACGCAGGGAGAACATGCAAACTCCACACAGAAACGCCAACTGATCCAGCCGAGGCTCGAACCAGCGACCTTCTTGTTGTGAGGCGACAGCACTACCTACTGCCCCACTGCTTTGCCCCATAATAAGTACATGTAATTAATATTACGTTTTTTTTTTATTTTTTTATTAAGAATACAAGTTGTATCTGAGTACAAGTACCTTGGTGTTTTGATAGATTCAAAATTTAAGTCACAGGTTAAAAAGGTTTGTAACCAGGTCAAATTTTAGATTTATTCATGATCAGATGTCATGTGAGGCTGCCCTAATCTATTATCACTCCATGATCATTTCTCATATCACTTATTGTTTAACCACTTGGTCCCAAGCTAGCATTACTACTTCAAAGCCACTTGAATCATTTTACAAAACCCTTGATAAGAAATCAGTTCAATTTCACCAATGTTCAATATTAAAGAAACACAACCTGCTTAGTTGGGAAAATGCAATTAAATATGTACATATTTGTTTACTGTTTAAGACTATACATAACCTGAATTCACCACTAAATCAGTTTGTGAAAGTTAGAACAACTGCTCACCGAACTACTAGAGGTGGTGAAAGAGGGGATTGTATTATTCCTCTCAAAAAAAGTTGATTCAGTCAGTCTGTATTTTCAGTGAAAGCTGCTAGGGAATGGAACTCCATCCCACCAACAATTAGAAGATCACTTACTTTTCATTTTCATGTTAAAAATTGACAAATCAGCATTGTCAGCATTAGTTCTGTATTCTTGACACTTATTTGTACTGTTTGTCTTTGGCTTTGTTGTCCTCTTCTGCTGCCATTAATCTCTTTGTGTTTTTTGCTTTTTTTATTGTATTTTATATATGATAGTGTATTCTATGTTATTATGCTGTGCTTCTATTTTAGGTGAGACTTTTTAACATTCTGTAAGGGGTCTACAGATGAAAAATAGCCATTCTTGGCTAATTCTGGCACATTTTACAGTAATGTTTATTAATGTGCATTGACCCTGTAAACTAAAAAATAAACTAAAAAAATAAAATATCACTCAATAATTAAGTGAATCGTTAGACTGTAACAAGGCCACATTAAAATAAATTGTAACCTTGCTTAATTATTCAAACTAAAATGCTTATTGCTGAATGTTTATTTTTGAAGTAAAATATTTACTTTACCAAATATTTTGCTGAAAAAAAAACAATTGTACCCAAAATGTGTTATAAACTTGTTGCAAATAGACACCACAGATAGGCACAAATGCAATAATATTAATTTTTACCTTAAAAGATACAGTTTGTACTTTTATTCTGCAAGTGTACTGATGATTAACGATATTTCAAGTGTGCAAATAAGTGAAATTAATCAATTATTCTATATAACTTAGTTCCAAAATATTGGAATTTATTATTCATTCACTGGGTACTCCCTCTGACTGGATCATTTGAATCACTGAACTCTTAACTGGATATTTGCCCTGACTGATTCATTTGAATCACTGAACTCATAACTGGAGATTTGCTCTGAATGAACTATTTGAATCACTAAACTCTTAACTGGAGATTAGCTCTGACTGAATCATTAGATTCACTGAACTTTTAACCTGGAGATTTGCTCTGACCGGATCATTTGAATTAGCAAATTATTAACTGGAGATCTGCTCTGACTGAATCATTTGAACTACTGAACTCTTATTTGCTCTGACTGAATCATTTGAATCACTGAACTTATAACCGCAAATTTGCACTTACTGAGTCATTTGATTCGCTAAACTCTTACCTGGAGTTTTGCTCTGATCAGATCATTTGAATCACTCAACTCTTAACTGGAGATTTGATTACAGAAGTCTTAACTGGAGATTTGCTATAACTGAATCATTAGATTCACTGAGCTCATAACTTGAGATTTGCTCAGACTGAACCATTTGAATAAGTGAACTCTTAACTGGAGATTTTGCTCTGATTAAATCATTTGAATCACTGTACTCATAACTGGAGAGTTAATTACTGAACTCTTAACTGGAGATTTGCTCGTACTGAATCATTTGAATAACTGGACTCATAACTGGAGATTTTGCTCTGACTGGATCATTTGAATAACTGTCTCTTAACTGGTCATTTGCTCTGACTGGATCATTTGAATCACTGAACTTTTAACTGGTGGTTTGATTACTGCAGTCTTAACTGGAGATTTTCTCTTACTGAATCATTTGAATCACTGAACTCAAAACTGGAGCTTTGCTCTGACTGAATCATTAGAATCACTGAACTCTTAACTGGAGTAAAAAGTATGATATTTTGCTTTGGAATATAGTGAATTAAAAGTTGATATACATAAATAGGATATACACAACTGGACATTTGCTCTGACTGGATCATTTGAATAGATATACATAACTGGTCATTTGCTCTGACTGGATCATTTGAATCACTGAACTTTTAACTGGTGATTTGATTACGGAAGTCTTAACTGGAGATTTGCCCTGACTGAATCATTTGAATCACTGAACTCTTAACTAGAGATTTGCTTTGACTAAGTCATTAGACTCACTGTACTTATAACTGGAGATTTGCCCTGACTGAATCATTTGAATCACTGAACTCTTAACTAGAGATTTGCTTTGACTAAGTCATTAGACTCACTGTACTTATAACTGGAGATTTGCTCTGACTGAATCATTTGAATCACTGAACTCATAACTGGAGATTTGCTCTGACTGAATCATTTGAATCACTGAACTTATAACTGGAGATTTGCTCTGACTGAATCCTTTGAATTACTGAACTCATAACTGGAGATTTGCTCTGACTAAATAATTTGAATCACTGAACTCTTAACTGGAGATTTTCATTGACTGAATCATTTGAATCACTGAACTCCTAACTAGAGTAAAATGTATGAAATTTTGCTTTGTAACATAATGAATTAAAAGTTGATAGTAAAAATACGTTCTTTTTGAAAACACACATTCACACGCACACACACACAAAGCAAACTTTTACAATTTTTGTTTCAACTTGTTCATTACAGTCAATCCCATATCTATACATAACATCAGTAAAGGGAGAAGATTTCCGCCCCTAAATTTAATCTCCGGGGTGAAATGGGAATTGCCTGCGCAAGCATGTAGCGCTTAGCTCTGGGAGACTTTTGTCAAGTAAAATCGCCCAGTATGTTTTAATACACACACTTAAAAATAAAAGCATCTATTGGCTCCATTAAGATCCATTAGCATCTATGGGAAATGTTTTATATATAGCAGCAGTTACTGTATGAATAGCAGCAGTTCTCAACCTTTTTCACTCATAGACCCTGACTGTCAACAACGATATTCAAGATTTTTATTGGAGAATTTATTGGATAAGGATTGAAATAGAAGGAGGAAAAAAAGATTCACATCTTTCACTGGGTGAATGCTTTTTCTGAAGGCAAATAAATCTTTTATTAATATGTTTGGTTAATATATAAAGCCAGCTGAATGAATGGGAAATATTTATCATGCTCATTTAGTTTTTAATTGGTTTAGCTTATATTAATGCTTGGTATTTCCCTTAGTATACCCCTGATCTATCCTCATTTTTATGTCCCTTTGAATAAGTGACTAAATATAGCATGATGTACACTCTCAGAAATAAAGGTACGCAAGCTGTCACTGGGGTGGTACCTTTTCAAAAGGTACAAATTTGTACTTAAAGAGTCCATATTGGTACCTCAAACGTATACATTAGTACCTAAAACATTTTATATGAGGAACACTTTTGTACTTTTTAGGTACCAATATGTACCCTTGAGGTATTAATATGGACCTTTTAGGTGCAAATTTGTATCTTTCGGTACCACCCCAGTGACAACTTACGTACCTTTATTTCTGAGAGTGTATGAAATTAAAATTTTAGCATGTTGTAAATCTGTGTTTTATAGCACACCTAAATGTGGTCTCTTTTAAATATATACAGTTGAAGTCAGATTTATTAGCCCCCCCTTTGAATTATTTTTTCTTTTTTAAATATTTTCCAAATGATGTTTAACAGAGCAAGGACATTTTCACAGTATGTCTGATAATATTTTTTCTTCTGGAGAAAGTCTTATTTGTTTTATTTCGGCTAGAATAAAAGCAGTTTTTAATTTTTAAAAAAACATTTTTAGGATCTGAATTATTAGCCCCTTTAATCTATATTATTTTGATAGTCTACAGAACAAACCATCATTATACAATAACTTGCATAATTACCCTAACCTGCCTAGTTAACCTAATTAACCTAGTTAAGCCTTTAAATGTCACTTTAAGCTGTATAGAAGTGTCTTGAAAAATATCAAGTCAAATATTATTTACTGTCATAGAAATGAGTTATTAAAACTATTATGTTAAGAAACGTGTTGAAAAAATCTTCTCTCCTTTAAACAGAAATTAGGTTAAAAAAAATAAACAGGGGGCTAATAATTCAGGGGGCTTATAATTCTGACTTCAACTGTAAGTGATAAGTAAAAACTGTAAAAATGTGAAATATTATTATAATTTCAAATGACTTATTTTTTATTAAAATAAGTTTAAGCTTTAATTTAATTCTGTGATTTTAAGCTGGGTTTTTGATCTATCAGGAATCAATTCAATATGAGGATGTGATGTTGTATTATAATCATTTATTATTAGTACTCAATCATTAATGATGATTCTTTTATTCAAAAATCTTGAAAGAAAATAATTTGCTTTATAATTTTGGGGAGGGCTGCACGGTGGCGCAGTGGGTAGCACGATCGCCTCACAGCGATGGGTGTTTCAAAATACTGGGGTCTAGCTGGAAGGGCATCCGCTGTGTAAAACATGTGCTGGATAAGTTGGTGGTTCATTCCGCTGTGGTGACCCCTGATAAATAAAGGGACTAAGCCGAAGGAAAATGAATGAAAAATATTTTTAAATGTTTCATTTTACACTGTATTTATGATCAGATAAATACTGCATTGGTGAGCAAAATAGGCTTCTTTTCCAACATTTAAAATACATATTACTGATCTCTAGACTATTAAAGTATGTTTACTTTTTTTATTATATTTAAATCAGTTTTAAGAGTTTATTAATTTCTCCAGGTCTGGAAATCACATTTAATTTATTCCTGTTTTTTCTTTCATGATAAAAAAGGAGAAATAAAAAAAAGTTGTTTAGGGGCTTAATAAAATAAGTAATATGAATAATTTTAAATTACATATTTGGTTTTTAATGAAGTAATTGTTTTGTTTTGTTTTTTGTTTTTGAGAACTACTGTTTATAGTTACGCAGCAGAGGTGTGAACCTACACTGGTCTCACGGTTTGGCCAAATTAAGACTTAAAATCGGATGAAAACGTCCCCAACAGCACATAAGCGTTAAACTGAGGCCCCATTTACACTAATACGTTTTAGTTTTAAAACACGTCCACACTGACGTTTCATCTAGCATTATGGGCATTATGCCACGCGCTCGTGTCTGCATCCAGAAGTATCGATGTAAGAGCCGAGATGAGAGGAAAAGTCACACCAGCATGGTCAAACGGGCCATAGTGTGAGAGAGAAAAGGAGTACTTTCATTTTCGCAGTAAAATAATGCTGTTAATGTCAGTGAAAGCAAACACACACCAAGTGAAATTGTGCAGTTTCTGCGTTTTTAAGTAGTTGGAGCGTTGTAAATACTCGTGCTCGCCTCCCTCGCCATAGTAAGCTATGGAGACATAGCACAAATGAGATAAATGACGTCAGTACATTATAACCGGTTATGATTATTACTGAACCGATACCGAATTGTCCGCGTCTGCATTGCGGTGCACCGAAGAATTGTATTAATTTTGACACCCCTATTACACAGCTAATTCAAATGTTCCTCAAAAAAATACAAATAAATAATGAAAAATCAATCAATCAATCAAAAATCACAGATTTTTTAAGGTTTTAAGGTAACCAAAAACAACTTTTAAAAAATTGATTTAAAATCCTTTGTTTTAAGGTTATAATTAACTGCTCAAATGTAGGCTAGCAAAAAAAAAATCAACTGTTAACCAAAATGATTAAGCTAGAAACAATCAAATAATAAAATCAAAATAACCGGGAGCAAGCGAACCCCACTAGCCAACATTGCCGGTGCTTTATAGAGGGGAGAACAGGTGTTCAGAATTCTGCAGATGAGTCTCCTAGTCCCAACCACTGGCCAGTCAAATCAGGAAGAATAGAGACTCATCACACAAGATGTTTTCCTCATGAACACCAAGTTAACTTTTATTTTAAGTATTTATGCATATTTAAAAAAAAAAAAACCCTTTGACAAAGTATCAAATCGAAGTCATTTCCCGTTGCCAACTAACCAACACTCAACGCAATATTACGGAAAATGATTAGACCCCAAATCCACAAATTGCATCTGACAAGTCCCAAAGACATGGGCAGACACGAGGGGCCTCTTTCCATCATCTTATAACGATAATGAACAGTAAAAAATCGAGGGTCCGGGGCCAACAAAATCCTTGGCTGCGTTTCGGCTGGCTGTTTATTGGCGCTTAATGAAAAACAATTTATCTAAATCACCGCCCCGGAGGATTCGTAGTTAAAGCCTCGTGGAGAGAGGGGTGGGATTTCTGTCAGTGACAAATGCACCGCTTGTTTTTTTCCAATTCAAATCCAGTTGAGGGAAGAAAACAGCCGTTTACATTTAGGGCGGATGGAGACGAGAGAGAAAGAGGTGTTGGAGGTTTCGCTTTGCTAAATATGATCACGTCTGGATGTCAACCATAAGCGCGCACGATGAAATTAACATCCACCGAGATGCTTTAGAGCCACTTAAACTTCCAAAACATATGCGTCATACTTTTTTCGAAAGCTCTAAAAACTCATAATGGAAATGTGCGCGAGTGTTTTTAGACTGGCATTCAGGTGCGAGCTCATTTAGCGAGCAGGCAGATGTACTCACTCTTTAATTATCACGCAGATCAGATGCAGCCGCCCAGTCAAACGCAGACATAAAAAGAAACGCTTTCCATAATGCTGCATATTCGAAGAGTTTTTTTGCATTGGCGATTTAATTAAGGACTCCGGCCAGGCATGGAGTTGCCTTTGTGCGTGTGTGTAGTGGAGGAGCGTGAAACAAAGCCAAGGTTGGTGTTAAAGGTGGACTAGTTAGCTCATTGTTGTTATTAGATTGAAATATGGTCAACCTTGACCTAGCATGAGCTTTAATTGGTGGTCTAAAGGCCTTCAGAAAAGACATAATTCACCTGAAAATTAGATGGAAGAAAGAAATAGTGTGTGTGTGTGTGTGTGTGTGTGTGTGTGTGTGTGTGTGTGTGTGTGTGTGTGTGTGTGTGTGTGTGTGTGTGTGTGTGTGTGTGTGTGTGTGTGTGTGTGTGTGTGTGTGTGTGTGTGTGAAATATTCTATTAAATGTGGTTTATATAAAGCTGCAGGGATGCAGACAGTCGAAAGTTCACTGAGATGTTATATATATACATTTAAGCATTTAGATGTCATCTTAATAAGATATGATACTTAAGTGAATTGTGCATGTAAGTGGTATCTTATACCATATTAAGATCTTATTATGGTGGCTTGAGAAAGCCAACATACTGTTATACTACATAAACTTCTTCTTCTTCTTAGACTTATTTAAGAACGCATCTCCTCCTAGACTGTTCATACTACAACCACCAAACTAACTCCAAACCTTCAAACTATACTGAATTAAGTTGCTATATCTTTACCAACTGATCCGACATACCGTTTTCCGAAAACTGACCTGGAGAATTTGGAAAAGTCCCATTGACTTAACATTGTAACCTCATAACTTTGCACCAAACTGTCGTACAGACTTAAGGTTACGCTCATTTAACTCAGACTACCAATCTGCCAATCACTGATGACCTTTCAACTTACTTGCCACACCCTAGCAACCACTTATGGCACCCTAACAATTGTCCCATAGAATTCCACTATAAAAACTGCCATTGACTTTAAATTGGACATACTGATAACACACCAATTCATACTAACAACATACTAATCCATACTGGAACCATAAATAATCATTTCACCCTCACGCTCCATCATAACATCACAACTCACAAGACAACTTTTCACCTCGACGAGAAATCTCGTCGTGATTTAATCTCGCGAGGTCTCGTCATACAAGATCTTGTCACATCCTTAGTAGCTACATATTTATATGATCGTCATCTTCACTGTATGCATATTTGAAACAAAACGGAGCCTATAACATAACTGCCTCCTTTCATTTTCATTGAAAAATATGAAACATCCCCTCTCTTTTGCTGAATATCAGTTTTAAGCATCAATAATGGCTATTATAAAAGTATAACATACGATAAGTTTATACAATATAGGAAATAAAGGCAAGCAATCAGTCAAATGTGCAGAATCAGTGTACGTGGTTACATTAATTAATATATTAACTTGTCTTCCCTGCTGAAAAAAACAGCATATGCTGGTAAGGTATGTTTTGATGCTGGTATGCTGGTCTTGCTGGTTTTAGTGCTGGTCTTGCTGGTTTTAGTGCTGGTCTTGCTGGTTTCAATGCTGGTTGATTTTTCCTGTCTATTACAATTTTATTTAATATCGTTCTTCATAACATTAATTTGGGTGTACTAACTTTTGGACTGTGATCTTAAGTTTTTTTTTGTTGTTGTTGTTGTTGTTGTTGTTGTGGTTAGATTATACCAGTTTTGTCTTTGGTACTTACTAATCCTATGTATATGGACAAATACACTATTGTAAAGAAAAATAGAAACATTTAAAAGAGCACTGTATATAGACTAGAGTTTTCTCCATCATGGTTCAACATCTGTGTTTTTGTGTCTCGTCTTAGATAATGGTGCTGACGGACCCGGAGTTTGAGAGCAGTATTCTCATCAGCTCAGATGAAGGTGCCAGCTATCAGAAGTACCGCTTGAACTTCTTCGTCTTGAGTCTGCTTTTCCATCACACGCAGGAGGACTGGGCTTTGGCCTACAGCCACGACCAGAAGGTAACGGAGCCTGTAGTAGTGTATATATCCCAGTTCACTCTATTCCTTTTTCTTTCTGCGCATTCCTGGACTGACTGAGAATGATTTATGAGCACATTTTATTCCAAACACTCTTAATACTTAAAAGGAGAGCTCACCCGAAAATGAAAATTCTGTCATCATTTACTGCATTCATTCCAAACCAGTTTGAGTTTCTTTCTTCTGCTGAACACAAAGAACGATATACTGACAAATGTTGGAGAAAAAAGACATAGTATTTTTTGTTTCCTACAATGGAAGTCAGTGGCTGCTGGTCTTCAGCAATCCTCAAAATATCTTGTTTTGTGTTTAACAGAAAAAAAAGAAATTTGTTTAGAACCACTTGCGAGCAGTGTTGGGGTTAACGCGAGTAATGTAATAATACTACTTTTATAAGTTATAATAATAATAATTATATATAGTGTTTTTCTGGGCACTCAAAGCGATTTACACATAGGGGGGGAATCTCCTCATACACCACCAGTGTGCAACGGCAGCCATTTTGCGCCAGACCGCACACCAGCTGATTGGTGGAGAGGAGACAGAGTCAATTATGATAAGGGGATGGTTAGGTATGATGAACAGAGGGCAGATTTGGCCAGGTTAAACCCTTACTCTTTTTCGGCAGCAACCTAGCTTTCCCATGTGGTCTCCCATCCAGGTACTGACCAGGCACAGCCCTGCTTAGCTTCAGTGGGCGACCATGTGAGAGTTGCAGAGAGCTAGCTGCCGGCCTAAGTAACAAGTATAGTGCAGTGCTTAAAAAATAAGCAGTGTTGGGAGTAATGCTTTTTAAAAGTAATGTATTACAGTAACGTATTACATTTTCCTGTAACGCAGTAGTGTAAGGCATTACTAATACATTTTCAGTAATATTTTACTCTGTACATGTTCAGTAACGCATGTGTTACAACAAACTTTTCGCCCGCAAGACATTAACAAATAAAAAATAACGCAGTTCTATTTCCTGTTCGTGGTGACTGGTGAGTGAACATACATGTATGTTGTCATTAATCTCCCTCTGGCTATTGGAACTTTTTACTTTAAACACGGAACGATTTCAGCCTCTGAGCTGGAGGTCTGGGACTATTGGCTCAGCCCGGTTCGCAGTAAGCACTAACGCACAGCGGAAAAGCGGCAAATAGATGAAAATGACAGAAGACAGTACATTCGCGAGATGGAGGTACATGCATATGGCTTTATTTCACTGACAAATGTCGTAAGCGCAGTATTACAAGTCGAGAGCGCATTCATGTAAGACGAGCGAGCGAACGCTCCGGCGTTACTTCTGTCCGTGGACAAAACTCCTCGTGTGCACTCAAAACACTGTCTGGGCTGCTCACGTGCGAATGATCTGCTCTCGCTCCGTCAGATGATGCAGACTTACAATTTGTGCCTTGTGTTTCCTCCTCTTTTCGTGCCTTTGCTCTCGAGAGATCCTCCTGTTAAATTGTTATCCCAAGAATGTCTATATGGTTTATATATTGCTACACTATTTACCTACAGGTTAAGGTAAATTCTATCATAAATACTAGTGTTTTTGAGTGTTATGTATACTGCCTATATTTTAGGCTAGTATTATTTACAACTTGTTAATGAATGCTTCAGCATACTGTAGTATTAAGAATAGTGAACTCATAAAATGAAATACAAAGTGTAGTTTTACTACAGTAAAGTGTTGTGAATTGTAGTATAATATACCATATATTGTAAAACAACTACAGCATTGGGTCATTTGTTTATATTACACTTGTTGTGTTACTATAGCAACTACAGTATAGTATTACCACAACAGATTAATTGAAGTACTTTACAGTACTGTTCAAAACACAGTACATGCCACTATGTGTGTTCAGGGGCCCTGTGGAACAGCTTCTCCTCAAAATGAAGAGGATGACAGGCAAAATGTCCTCCAATCTCATCAACAATGTGAAGACAGCAGAGACTAGTTCACTTTATTTTAGCTGCCATGATTAAATGAGATTGATAGTGAGATTTATTTGAAGAGTGAATAGTACAGTAGGTATACTGTAATACCATATCAAGTTCCATATTTTCTATCACAGTTACATTTCTGCTTGCGTTTGTTATATTTTAGTTTAAATGTTTTTTATTTGATTAGTGTGGTGCACCTTTTAGATGTTTAATAAATGTTTTTAAAATAAAATGTATTTTGTACATCTAACGTCTATTCTCTGTGTCTTTAAGTGTTTAAAACTGGAAATATCTCATCATATAACATGCAGCCAAAAATGTTATGGTTTAATAGATAACAAATTATAAGTCTATTTTAGTGTTTTGGTTATTGTTAATAAATAGTGCACCAATATAAATCATATCAAAAAGCACGAAAGGAAGAGGGAACACAAGACACAAATTGTGAGTGCATATAATCTCACTGAGAGAGCAGTGTACTGAGAGCGCGCAGGAATATTTGTGCGTGAGCAGTGCATATTTGAGAGAACGTGAGAATTTGCACGTGAGCAGCGGATATTTGAGAGCTCGCAAGCAGTTTTGTCCACAAACAGAGGAAATCGGTGCACGAGCATTATATTGAGAACTATGTTCATCATGCTCACTTTGTGCATGACAGTTTTGTGTTGTGAGCCACTTGAATTTAAAGTGAATACAGTAATGGCAACAATAAGAAAAGAAAAGAAATCTGCATTTTGTCATGGCATTGGAGTTTACATATAGGCCTGTTGTGTCTAATATGAATATCGTCAAGCTATTCACAGATATTGCCAGATAACCACTTTACTTTTAACAGATCATTTGTGAATCTGACTGTCATCCTTTCTTGCATTGTCTTGAGCCTTCACGTTGCCAAATATATACTATATTGTTAGTAGCCTGGATAGGTCACAGTCATGATGTTACATCATATCGCTTTCTACTGGATGTAAAATGCTCTGCAGTACATTTGGTCGTTTTAGAATGTTAAGTTCTAATTTTGTAGTTATTTTGGTGAAAGTAACTAAAAAGTAATATAAGAGTAATGTAACATATTACAATTTTGAGACAGTAATATTGTAATGTAAGGGATTACTTTTAAATAACTGTAACAAGTAATCTGTAATGTATTACAGTTTGGAAGTAACTTGCACAACACTGAAAATAAGTAATACTATTTTAGTTTATTTAAAAAAAATAAGAGTAACTCAAGTTACTTTTTAGATTAATTAATACACTTTTAAAATAGTTTGCTGAATTAAAATGAGTATAATCATGTTCAATCACACTCAATGAAAAAATGAGCTCCCTGTGGAAACAGACAGACACCAAGATGGCAGAGCCTTACATTTCTGTGAGGGAAGTATTCTCTTTATTCTGAACCCATGGAAGAAAAGGTGATTATAGTCTCAATGGACAGTGATTTGACTGAACAAAAAAGACAAAAATACAAAAATAGCAAACACATTGCTTTCAACTTTCATTAATCTGTTTATACGACATGTAGAGCATCAGGAAGTTCTCAGAAGGTAACATTACTCTAATTTGTTTATTACTTTTTTAAAGGTAAGTGAAGATGTTGGTTATACAGCATGTCATTAAATGCAGAGCTCCTCTATTTAAATGAAGAAAAATACCCTTCAAGTTCTGAAAAAGATCAAGCCTCAGGCAGGTATGAAAAAGTAACTCAAAAGTAACTCAAAGGTAACGTAACCCATTACTTTCCATAAAAAGTAACTAAATAATGCAACTAGTTACTTTATTTAGGGTGAAACCCAATATTGTAATGCATTACTTTCAAAATGATCTTTCCACAATGCTGCTTGTGAGTGAATAAAAATGGTGAGGATGTTTTTTTTTTTTTTTTTTTTTTTTTTGGTCGACTAATACTTACCCTTTTGAGTGTGTTAATAGGGTCAAAAAAAAATTGCTTGTTCAATCTACTTGTTTAAAATGAGCTGAAACAACACAATTCTTGAGGTTTTTTTGGGCCAACTTAATTGTTTTATGTTCAATCCACTTAAATGTGTAAACACTAATAAACTAACTTAATCCCTTCATGTTACACAAATCGATTGTTTGGAACCCAGCATTTTTTGCAGTGTGCTCAAATGCTGCTTGTTCATTATTATTATTATTATTATTATTATTATTATTATTATTATTATAATTATTACTATTATTATTATTATTATTTATTATTATTATTCATTAATTTTTCTTTGACTTACTTTATTTATCAGGTGTCACCACAGTAGAATGAACTACCAGCTATTTCAGCATATGTTTGATGCAGCGAATGCCCTTCCAGCTGCAACCCAGTACTGACAAACACCCATACACTCTCACATTCACACACAAACTCATACACTAATAATAACTATAATAATAATAATAATAATAATAATAATAATAATAATAATAATAATAATAATAATAATAATAATAATATTGTTAATAATATTGTTAATAATAAATATAATAATAATACTAATAATAATACTAATAATAATACTAATACTAATAATAATAATAATATTGTTAATAATAAATATAATAATAATAATAATAATAATAATAATAATAATAATAACAACAACAACAACAACAACAACAACAACAACAATAATAATAATAATAATAATAATAATAATAATAATAATATTAATAACAAATATACAGTAATACATATAATAATAATAATAATAATAATAATAATAATAATAATAATAATAATAATAATAATCATTTGGAATTTTAAATATGTGAAAAAGCAACAAATTTAATTCAAATTATTTTAAAGTATTAACAAATACTCAAAGAGTTCAGTATTAATCATTAATCTAGAGTACAGTCATCTATTTTTTTTTTTTTTATTTAGTCTATATATGAAAAAGAATGTAAAAATGTATTTATAATTTATAATATATTATTCAAAAATATTTGTAATATGTTATTTGTCATACTGTTTGTTATTTGAGTGCTTTTTTAACATGGAGACACATTAAAAACCATTGATTATCAAGCCATTACCAGTATCAAGTTCATATAAGTGTATAACTGTATGATACTTAAAATGATAATCAGACTTGACAATCAATGACTTTCAATGTGTCTCCATGTTTAAAAAGCACTCATATCTACAAGCCTCAAAATCTGTCCTTGCATTCCTGTCACTGAATGTCAATTGTAAAGTAAATACTAACTAACTGAAAAGTGATGGGTATTCTGTGCTCGATTGTCCCACACAGAGCTGACTGGTTTATATCAGCATATTATATTATGTGGTGTGATATTATTTGGCAAAGGTATCCACACTATGTAATTTAGTTTTTTTTTTTTTTGGTTACCAGTACATTTTTGCTCCCTGGAATGCTTTTCAGATAAAATTAGTAAATTCTCTAGAGTGCTGGGAAGAAATGTAACATTTGATAATCGCTTACCAAGGACAGGCCTTCCCACGAGAGTAAGAGTGAGAACGAAAGATGAAGAGAGCAAAGAAGACAAAGACTTTTGACTTTTAAAGGTCTTCTTTTATTTGGCAGTGATTCATATTTGTAGACTTGCCCATAAATGAAACCCAATGAAAGTGTGAGCTAAAGCTTGTAAATACACTCAAACTGTGTATCAACAACATCACTGTCCAGACTTTGAAAGAGTTCTTTGTTGTATAGAAGGATAATCTGTTTGGGATTTGTGGTTTTTATACTGAGCACTGCCAATTTCTGTCGTCATCATCATCATCATCATCATCATCATCATCATCATCATCATCATCATCATCATTATTATTATTATTATTATTAGTAGTAGTAGTAGTAGTAGTAGTAGTAGTAGTAGTAGTATGATTATTATTATTATTATTATTATTATTATTATTATTATTATTATTTTTTTTTTTTATTATTATTTTTATTATTATTAGTATTACTATTATTTTCTATTTATTATATGTAGATGGTATCAAGGTTATTTCACCTAATATTGATGTTTTAACTCTCCTGAACATTGATATTGTGTTGTCTAAATATAAAATTGTATTTATTTATTTATTTATTTATTTATTTATTTATTTATTTATTTATTTATTTGTTTGTTTAAGCGACAGAGCTGATGTGACGAAGTTGTGCTAACAAAACAAATAAGCAAAAAGCTAATACAAATGAAAATAAACAATAAATAAACAATGAAAATACAAAACAAATTAAGCTAATACAATTAATATATTTTCTTTTCAAAAAGTTTTAATAATATATATTTATTTATAAATAAATAAATGAACAATATTTACATAGTCTAGGATAAACAATTATGTATAAATAAACAGTACACAAATTACAAAACAAAACAATTAAAAATGAACAAATAAACAAACAAATAAATAATATTTATTTACATATTTATTTATAAAAAAATTATAAATAAATAACAACACAAAACACAAAACAAAAAATGTAAATAAGCAAACTAATAAACAAACAAAAAAATGCATTAAAAGCTATTTATTTATTTATTTATAAACAATATGTATTTTATATTATAAACAATTTATTGATAAATCAATAAAAACACAAAATACAAAACAAATAAAAACAAAAAAACAAATAATTACAATGTATTTATTTACAAATAAAAAAAAACATTTATATATTTATATAAACAATTTATAAATACATACATTTTATTTATTTTTTGTTTATTTTTATTGTTTTTGTTTTGTGTTTTGTGTTGTTTATTTATTTATCAATATATTGTTTATAATTTGTAATATGTTGTTCAAAATATTTATAATTTAATATTTGTCATACTATTTGTTATTTGAGTGCTTTTATAAACAATATAAACAATTTATAAATAAACAACACAAAATCTAAGACAAAAACATTAAAAACAAACTAATAAACAAATAAATGCATAATATTTATTTATTTTAAGCAAAAAAGAAAACTATATTAATATTATTATTGTTATTATTATTATTGTTATTAATAATAATAATAATAATAATAATAATAATAATAATAATAATAATAAAGCCCAAATTGTAGCATTTTTATTTTCAATGTGAAAAAATGCAGCGAATTCAAATTTAATTTAAATGAATAAATAATAAATATTTAAATAACTAATTAATAAAACAAAGACATACATATAAATCATAAATGCAGAGGAAAAAGTGATTAATTATTTGTTTTCTAACTACATTAAATACAAAAATATACATGAATAATAAATAAAATAATTATAATATGTTAGAAAAATATTCACAATTTATTATTTGTCATATACTGTATATATGTAATTAAATAAATTAGTTTGATAATTGCAATGATAATCAGATAATCTCCAAACTTTTTAATGCACCAATGCAGAATGCAGTTTTCACATCTTCCCCAACATTTTTAGCACTTAAATATGGAGCATCTCAGTCACCGCACTCTGCACTCTCATAATGATGTTATCCCCAACCATTCTATGATGTGCTCATAGACAGCCATGCTTACTCGCTCCAAAAAAAAAAAAAAATGACACACATTATAACTGTGGCGACATGGGACTAAAGTGTCTCATTTTGTGAATGGACAAGGGTGGCTGACACGGTGTCCAGACTCATCACGGCCAGAGCAGAACTGTGGATTAGGTCAACACCTCTAGCATTGTCTTATCGAGAGGTGTCAGGCTGGCCAGGTCCACCGCCGGACCATTCATTAAAAAAGCAGATGGAGGTTTAGGCCCAGATTTCTCTCTTCCCTCAGATGAACTCCAGCTCAGGCCTCTGGGAATCTGGTGAAAAAAGAAATAGCAATTGATCCCTGCCCACCCTCTCAGTCTGGTTAACGGAGGTTTCATTGACCAGCGAAAAGTCCACAAAAGCCATTCGATGTCTTTAATGATACTAATAGCTGCCTCTAAATGGCCCTTTTATGCAACAACGAAGGAAGGAACTGAGATTTTTTTCCTATATATCAACTAGTGGATGCGATCAAGGACATAGCTTTGATGTACATCAAATAAGCCTAGCTTTTTATTGATGCAAATGGCCTGCTTTGATTGAATCATTATTATGGGTTCAGATTATATTAAGTGCATAATATTTGTGGCATATTGTTGATGATGGTAAAAAGGGATGTCAGTCTGTTTATTTGTGCTATATTTGTTAATTGTCTTCAAGGTGAGGCAAGTTCGATTCCTGACTCTGGGAACTTTGCTGGTAATGGGCATTTTCTCTAGTCCAACTTTCCAGTCATTTCATACTGTCCTTTCTACAAAGCATAAATATGGTAACAAAAAAAGAAAAGAATGGTAGCTTGTCAGTTTTTTTTAAAGCTAAAATGTTTTTGAGGCATTTTAAATGGAGATTAATGCAGATAATTTTTATAAATATTTTTTGAGCTTCATAATTAGCATTTTATCCCATGGTAGTTCCCTTAATAATAGTTTTTAATAATTAAAATTCAATACAACCGCACCAAAAAATTAATTTGTCTCAATCAATTTGTATTGATTAAATTATGTTTGCCATAAAGCCATTCAATGTCTTTAATAGCTGCGGCCATTTTATGCAACGGTCAAGGAAGGAACTGGGATTTCTTTCCTACAGTATGTATCAACTAGTGGATGGGACCAAGGACATGCTTTGATGTACACAGAATAAGCTTTGCTTTATTGATGCAAATGGCCTGCTTTGATTGAGCCATTATTATGGGTTAGGAGGAAGTTCAGTGCTGAGACCCCGCCCATTGACTTGTGTCCTCTGTAGTGGACATTGTGTTTTCATGAATTTTCTTTGAATCTTTTGAGCTACACTGTCAAGTCTGTGTTGTACTGTTCAGAGGACATCCTGGGCTTTCTAGTGATATGTCATTTGATTGGCTGGCATGCTAGAAACCACTTCTTATACTGCATCCATAATGGCCGGCATACAAACAAGCACATTTTATGGGAAGGAGAGATGTATGTAAAATGTAGCTTTTTAAATGTTTTTTTCACTATTATTATTACACATATATATAGATATATATATATATATATATATATATATATATATATATATATATATATATATATATATATATATATATATATATATATATATATATATATATATATATATATATTGAGGGAGACTCTGACTTAGAGTCTGACAATCAGACAATTAGAGAATGACAATCAGTTTTAAATCACATTTATGTTAAATTTGTTTTAAATTAAAATCACTTTTTTTTTCTTTCAGACTAAACTGTTTCAGGAATTTCAATACAAAATGAAAAATGGCTTTTGTTTAGTTTTTTTTTGTTTAGCTGTCTGAGTTTGGCGGTCGTTTTGAACTAAAATGGTCCTGTGGTCCACTACAGTGGACATGCTGTAAAATTAAAAATAAAAACAAAATATAAAAACTCTAAATTGTAGATTTTCTTTTAACCTAAAGAATGTAGGAAATTACAGAAAGAGAGAAAAAGGAAAAATATTTTATTTGGGTGTCAGGAGGATAGTATTTATGGCATAATGTTGATAATGGTACAAAAAGAATGGCAGTTTGTTGGTGCGTTTATTTGTGGTTAATCGACATGTAGCGCAATTGTGTTCAAGGTGAGCCAAGTTCGATTTCTATCTCGGGGTTACTTTGTTGTTACCATTGCATTTTCTCTAGTCATTTCATACTGTCCTAATTACAAAGCATAAATATGGTAAAAAAAAAAAAAAAAGTAGAGTGGTAGTTTGTCAGTTTTTTAAGCTAAAATGTTTTTGAGGTATTTTAAATGGAGATTAATGTGGATAATTGTTTATAAATATTATTTGTAAACAATTATATAAATATTTGTATAATAATTGTATAAATATTAATTGTATAAATAATAATTGTATAAATAATAATTGTATAAATATTATTTGATCTATATAATTAGCATTTTAGCAATGATAATTCCTGAATAATTGTTTTCGATAATTAAAGTTTATTACAACCACACCAAAAACTGAATTTGTCTCTTAAAATTTGTCTTGACTGAATCATATTCGCCATAAAGTCATTTGATGTCTTTAAAGATACTAATAGCTGCCTCTAAATGGCCATTTAATGCAACGGTCAATAAAGAACCCGAGATTTTTTTTCTACATATCAACGAGAGGAAGGGACCACTAGTATAGCTTTGATGTACACCAAATTAAACTTATCTTTTTATTGATGCAAATGGCCTGCTTTGATCAAAGCATTATTATGGGTTCAGAAGACATTAAGTGCATAGTATTTGTGGCATAATGTTGATGATGGTAAAGCATATGAATGGCAGTTTGTCTATGCGTTTATTTGTGGTTAATCGACATGTAGCGCAATTGGGTTCAAGATGAGCCAAGTTTGATTCCTGACTCTGGGAATTTTACTCATACCATTGCATTTTCTCTAGTCCAACTTTCATTTCATACTGTCTTATCTACAAAGCATAAATATGGGCAAAACGTTTTTTTTAAAGCTAAAATGTTTTTGAGGCATTTTAAATAGAGTTTAATGCAGGTATTTTTTTTTATAAATATTGTTTGATCTCTATGATTAGCATTTTAACAATGGTATAATAATTGTTTTCAATAATTAAAGTTCAGTACAACCACACCAAAAAGTGAATTTGTCTCATTAAATTGGTCTTGATTGAATCATATTCGCATTTGTCATTTGATGTATTTAATGATACTAATAGCTACCTCAAAATGGTCATTTTATGTGACGGTGAAGGAAGGAACTGACATTTTTTTTCTTCTTCTTATATATCAGCTAGAGGATGTGACCAAGGACATAGCTTGATGGACATCGAATATTTATTGATGCAAGTGGCCTACTTTGATTGAACCAATATTATGGGTTCAAATGAAATTAAGTGCATAGTATCTGTGGCATAATGTTGACGATGGTAAAAAATAAACATGACAGTTTGTCGGAGCGTTTATTTTTGGATAATCGACATGTAGCACAATTCTGTTCAGGGTGAGGCAAGTTCGATTGCTGACTTGAGGTATTTGTTAATACTATTGCATTTTCTCTAGTCCAGCTTCCAGTCATTTCATGCTGTCCTTTTCACAAAGCATAAATCTGGTAACAAAAAAAAGAAAGAATGGTAGTTTGTGGTAGTTTTTTTTTTAGCTAAAATGTTTTTGAGGTATTTTAAATGTAGATGAATGAGGAAATTTTTTCTAAATATTATTTGAGCTTTATAATTAGCATTTTATGCCATGGTAGTTCTCTAAGTAATTGTTTTAAATTATCAAAATTCAATACAATCACACCAAAAAGTGAATTTGTTTCAATAAATTTGTCTTAATAAAATCATATTCGCCATAAAGCCATTCAATGTCTTTAATGAAACTAATAGCTGCCTCTAAATGTATATAAATGGCCATTTTGACAAATGAAGGAACTGAGATTTTTTTCCTATATATCAACTAGTGGATGGGACCAAGGACATAGCTTTGGTGTACACCGAATTAAGCTTTACTTTATTGATGCAAATGGCCTGCTTTGATCAAAGCATTATTATGGGTTAGGAGGAAATTAGGAGCATAGTATTTGTGGTATAATGTTTATAATGGTAAAAAATGGATGACAGTTTGTTGGTGCGTTAATTTGTGGTAAATTGACATGTAGCACAATAATGGTCAAGGTGAGCCAAGTTCGATTCCTGACTTGCTGATATACTATTGCATTTTCTCTAGTCCAGCTTTCCGCTTATTTAATACTGTTCTATCTACAAAGCAGTTTTTTTTTTTTAAAGCAAAAAACTTTTGAGGCATTTTAAATGGAGATTATTCTCATCATATTTTCTGTCCAATCAAATGCTAATTAGAATGTAACGTGCCCCGCCCACTCCACTATAAAAAGACACTAAAGGTACTTTTTGTCATGATCGCCAGTGATCTAGGCCTTGCAGACAGCTGAAAAAAAATCACCTGGACTACAATTCAGCCACTGAAATTAACTACAAATTCCATCATTCTCTGCACACACCTGACCCAGATCCCCCTTGATTGCAAACACACAGCTGAAGCTTGTGAAGACTGATTACCAGGACTATAAATACACCTCATTCACACACACATTGCTTAGTTTTTTTTCTCCCACAATCATTACAAAGTGTTTTTCCTGTTTATCCTGCCGTGTTTTTGATCCTTGTCTTGTTTACCATTTTGATTGTTTTGCCGCCTGTCCTGAGCATTAGCCTGTTTTTGACTACACTTTTTAATTACCCTTATGCTCCTGTTTGTTCCTGTTTGACCATTGCCTGTTTGACTATTCTTTATTAATGTGAAATATTATAAAAATGAATTTAAATCCGTAGTACCCCGACTGCCCGTTACAATTCTGAAATTTGGTTACCTGTACACAAAGTGGATGAGTTGTGATATAAGCAATAACATAATTGCCTATTCAAAAAAAGGGGGAGGGGCTACTCAATACACCCTGCCCTATCTTCCTATTTTACTAGAACTTTTGTCAACTCTATTATTATTATTATTATTATTATTATTATTATTATTATTATTATTCGTTCATTCTTCATTTCCGGCTTTGTCCCTTTATTATAGGGTCGCCACAGCGGAATGAACCGCCAACTTATCCAACACATGTTTTGCGCAGCGGATGCCCTTCCAGCTGCAACCCATCTCCAGGAAATATTATTATTATTATTATTATTATTGTTATTATTATTATTTGTTATTATTATTATTATTATGTATTTAATTTTTTTATTATTATTTTTTTTTTCTTTTTCAAATATTTCTCAAATTTTGTTTAGCAGATCAAGAATTTTTTTCACACTATTTCCTATAATGTTTTTTCTTCTGGAGAAAGTCTTATTTGTTTTATTTTGGCTAGAAAAAAGCAGTTTTAATTTTTTAAAGCTATTTTAAAGTCAATATTATTAGCCCCCTTAAGCAATATATTTTTTAGACTGTCTACAGAACAAACCATCGTTATACAATAACTTGCCTAATTAACCTGGTTAAGCCTTTAACCCTTAAAGACCTAAAGCAATTTTTTTATTTTAGCAGTCAGCCGGAAGTGTCATATATCATTTTAAACAGGAGAACCAGAAGTTTCAGTCTGTATCATTTAAAAGTCCAATTTAAAATATTTTTGGTCTTAAAACATACGAACAACAGAAAATTCTTCAGAATTTTAAGAAAAGCTATTTTTTTAAAAAAGTGGCATTTTTAAGTTAATGCAAACAAAACCTCATGAAGTGTTTTTTTTTTTTTTTTTTAGAAATAAATGGTAGGATGTTTTATACTTCCAAAATAATAAATTTTGTCTACATCTAACAATCTCTGAGCAAATTATAGCATTTTATTTGAATGTTTTAATGTTTTAATGTTATTTTAAAACTGGTACATTCTATTTACTGACAATGTAGATGCCCAAGATGCTTGCATTTTTAGTTTTCTCTAACTTATTTTAGCAGTCAGCATCAAGTGTCATATATTATTTTAAGAAGAAGCTGAAGTTTCAATTTTTATCCTTAAAAATTCAAATTTTTTTTTTTTTATGACTAAAAAAAGATGAATTTTCCAGAACTCTAAGAAAAAAAAACGACTAAAAATGTATCATTTTCCACAGCTAACACAAACAAAATCTCTTGAAGTTTGTTTTTGTTTCTTTAGAAAGTTATGTTTTATACTTTCAACATACACAGCAAAAGTTTGTAAAATTTACTCAGTTTAGATAGTATTTGGTCTCTCTCTAAATTGAGTTAAAGTTGCTCAGGTAAATGAGACAATGAAAGGATAAATTAGGAGAGGATTGAGCACTGATGATGAACGCTTGCTGTTAATAAACAGAAACAGGGAAGAGAAACACAAAATACAAGTGACTTCAGTAACATCCTTAGACAAAATCAGCTGAAATATAATACATTGAATCTCTCAAAATCTCAGCAGAGGATCATTAAGCAACTCCACAAACAGCAGCTTTACTTATTATCAACCTGTTTGTCCTTATTTAAAGAGGACTCTGAATATTTTGCTCTGTACATTTTGTCTACATCCAACATTCCTTAAGCATGGTATAGCAATTTATTTCAATGTTTTTCTAAGGCGTTTTTTTTCAGTGGGAAAAACTAGTGCATTTTATTTATTGACAGTGTAGATGGCCAAAAGTTCTGGGAATGAACTAAACAGAAAGACTGTTACATAATAACAGAACACTAAAG
Organism: Danio kyathit; assembly: GCA_903798195.1. Classification (NCBI taxonomy): domain Eukaryota; kingdom Metazoa; phylum Chordata; class Actinopteri; order Cypriniformes; family Danionidae; genus Danio; species Danio kyathit. Next base: position 59,905,537 of record LR812519.1, read on the forward strand.
CAAGTTTGACTTTTTCCAAATAATATATTTTCAGTTACCATAAACAACATCTTCGACAACGAACAAACAAAAAATTAAGTAAATAATGCTTCAAAGTCCATGGTGCAAATTCTCACTAAAAACTATAGATATAAACATTTACTATACTAATAATATTTACATAACTAAACTAGATTACATATGGCCCATCCTGAGGTTTTATGTGCCAGAATGGATATGGTGTTGGCTCTGTGCTCCTCGGCTGGAACGTTTGACCATCATGGGCATCCCTTTTAGCCTCAGTAAACCTGCTGACTTGCCTAATTAACCTAGTTAAGCCTTTAAAAGTGACTTTAAGCTGAACACTAGTATCTTGAAACATATCTGGTAAAATATTATGTATTGTCATCATGGCAAAGATAAAAGAAATCAGTTATTAGAAATGAGTTATTAAAACTACAGTATTATGTTTAGAAATGTGTTGAAAAAATCTTCTTTCCGTTAAACAGAAATTGGGGAAAAAAATATACAGGGGGGTTAATAATTCTGACATCAACTGTATATTAAGTTTTTCATCTTATTTAAAGTCACAGCTAGTCACTATAGGAAAGAGCTCGAGGACTGTTTTTTTCTCCAGGTATTATAGAGCCCTCTTCCTGAAACATATGTTCGGTGTGCCGATCTTCCAGCTTTGGGTGTTTCTGGAAGAGCCCAGCACTGATTCATCAACGGCGTAGAGTTGAGAATAAAAATCAGCGGCTAAATTATGCATGGCAGATGGTTCGGGAGATGACAAAACTTTCATTATCCTTCAGGCGCTGCTTTGGCTTCTCCCGTCTAATCTTCCATTTTAAATTGAAGCAAAAATAATGTATCATCAGTGTCTCCGCGAAGACATTCGACTGTTGTTTCTTGTTGCAGGAGTTGTCTAAATAAATGACAAATAAATTATGCCTGCTTTCTATCCCGCCAGCGTTTTTGCTCTCGATAACAGACGTGTCATTCTCAAAGCTCTGTGTACCGTCAGCCTTATCATTCCCGTTGAATGAGATGCCAAAGTATTCATTTCGGCTTCGGTGACTTTTGCATCGTCACAATATTTATGTAATTGTCTGTTTTGGCATGTTATTTATATCAAATTATTTCATTTGGTGATTATGGGCTGTTTTGAGCACCCGTCATGTTGAAACAATGCCCTGACATGTTTTATGAGTAAAGAAAAATGAAGTTTGTATGACTGTAAAATGTATTTGCAGGTTTGAATGACTCATTGTACAGTAGAAACTTCAACCAGTGTCGTTGCTAGACATAACGCTCTACTGGGACACAGCTCCCCCTCAAAAAAAATAGTAATAATAAAATAAAAATTTGACATTATAAAAAAATAACTGTATTATTGTTATTATACAATTATATTCTAATAACAATCCTAATTTTAATTATTAATAATAATATTAATTTCATTTAAATGAAAATCTCTAGACTGCTCTATAGATTACAAATTAGGTTTATTAAATCTTACCTTCCTGACTCATCATCCCTCCTTTTTGCTTCATACAAAAAATATATCAGGAGGCATGCTTAGTCTAAGTAAGATCACCATCATATTATTTAAACTTTAATTTTGTCGACTTGCACTCACTGTGTGCCGACACCTCCACATAAAGGACTGTTATGGTGGTTTCACAACGCATGAGCGGTGCGGCTATTTTTCCGGCATGCATGTTCACAACCAGGACTTACACCGGGAGCAGAGCAGCGTGTCAGCGTCAAGCAGGAGCGGTACGTGAGGCATGCGGGTATGTTTTTTTTTTGTTGTGCACATGCTCAGTTTTGTTTATGAGTAAACTACATTGCTTTCACCAGCATTGGTTCAGTTGCACATAGAGAATACCGTGTTTATTCTAGGATTACCACTCTTAATAAATACACTTGCATATAAAGTAAATCGTATCTCAAAGCATTTACTGGGGCACTGGCGATTTTTACTGGGGGATGTGCCCCAGTAAATGGGGTCTAGCGATGCCCCTGACAATACAATATACAGTGGTGTGAAAAAGTTTTTGCCCCCTTACTGATGTCTTTTTTTCACGTTTGTCACACTTTAATGTTTCAGAACATCAAACTAATTCAAATATCAGTCGAAGATAACACAGGTAAACACATTATGTGGTTTTAAAGTAAAGATTTTGGTTATTATGGGAACACAAAATGCAAAATAGTCTTGCATGAGAAACTTTTTGCCCCTAAACCTAATAACTGGTTGGCCTACCCTTAGCAGAAACCACTGCAATCAAGCAACTTGGAATGAGTCTTTGGCCCACTCATCTTTGCAGAATTGTTGTAATTTTTTAACTTTTGAGCATGAACCACCTTTTTAAGGTCATGCCCCAAAATCTCAATTGAATTCAGGTCAGGACTTTGACTAGGCCACTCCAAGTTATATATAAATGCCACTAGAGACATTTATACATTTACAAAACATATGTATTAAAATGCTGTTCTTTTGAACTTTCTAATATAAATAAATAAATTAATAAATAAATAAATTAATTAATAACTAAAGTTATTTTAACAAAATAGCAATTTAATATTGCACAATATTACTATTTTTTGCACATATTTTGATAAAATACATGCAGCCTTGATGGACATCTTGGGATTAATAATAATAATAATAATAATAATAATAATAATAATAATAATAATAATAATAATAATAATAATAATAAATATTATGTATTATTTATTAAATATATTATTATTATTATTATTATTGTTATTATTATTATTATTATTATTATTATTATTATTATTATTATTAATATTATTATTATTATTATTATTATTATTATGCAAGTATCATTGCACAGAGAATAACAATTATACAGGGCTGGCATGTCCATAGAGGTGACCCCCTTCCGTTCTTCACTTTTGTCCGCGAGACCCCCAGGATGGGTAGCATGATTGTCATTTGCCTAGAGCGGCAGTTGAGCTTGCGCTGGCCCTGATTATGCCTAATTATACCAAATAATCCTAGCCACATCAGACGAAAAAGCATATTTACATCTACCATTAGGTTTCTTTCTTACTTCTATTGAATTGTTTTTAAATGAGATTGACAGTAAAACTCTGCATCACCTTCCATTGTACAGAAGAAGAAGAAGAAAAAAAAGTCGTAAAAGATTAGCTTTTTAATAACCTTATCTGAAAACGGCAGCAGAGTGACATTGCAACGTTCTTGGATAAAAGCCACTGGAGTGATGTTTTCATATGAGCGCATGTTGCTTTGTTTCATCAAGAAAAGCATTAATCTGTTGAGCCGCGCATGTCGTTGTCAGCTACTTGTGGAAAACCTGACACATCAGATAAACACTCTGCTTTATCACTCTGACTCACTTCAAGCAGCTTTTGTGTCTCGTCTTGTGGAGTCGAAAACAAACACCTGTCTTCCAAAAGACACTCATTGTTTCATTTCATTGGCAGGTTTTGTTTCCTATATATATTTTTAATACAGAACTTGACATTTTGCAGCATTCGCTTTACAGTGATGTTCCTTAGAAAGAGATATTAAAAAAGAAAGAAGAGTAAAGTATGTGCTAAAAAGTTTAGAAGGGGAAAACACATTCAATGCATGGCTCTCTGAAATAAAGAGATAAACACAGTAGGTCTAAGCAGAATTTTACGTAACAGAAACAGCAATGAGTGGAAAAGCATGTGTGCATATTGAGTAATTTATGTGACTCTGGCTATTTTCAGGATGAAATATTACTTACCGTGCAGTATGCTATTAAAAAAAAAGTTATAGTACACGAAACACTTTGCATGTATTTGCATTTTGCATCACATGCACTCTTAAGAAACTATCTAAGATTATATATCACACAGTGTGCTTTTAATAAATACTGTATGAGCAATACTACATGAGTAGCTCTGCGATATGGCTGCACTATATTGGTACTGGTGGGAGGCGTGCGTTGGCCGCAGGCTGAGTGCCTTAGGCCCCGTTTACACTAATGCGTTTTCGTTTTAAAACGCATAAGTTTTGCTACGGTTACGCCATCCGTGCACACTACGGAGTTTTCGAGCCCCAAAAACGGAGCGTTTTGAAAACGCTGTAGAGGTCGTTTTCATTCTAAAACGCTGCTGCTCCGTCTCAGTGTGGATGGGGGAAAACGGAGACATCTGAAAACGGAGGCGTGGCTGCTGAGATTCGCTACCTGATTGGGGCTTTTGGGTCATTGCGTATCCTTACCCTTATTCGTCAAGCCCCTATCACATGACTATAACGCTACCGGAAGACGGCAGACCAGCCTTCACTGTAAACAACAACATGGACACAGAAATGGGAGCGTTGTTTGCACTATTGTCCGTTTCAGGCGCCATTGTGCAGTTAAACTCTGCCTTTTTTACTACAGCAGCTGCATATATTTGCAAGAGGCAAGCTATTGTTCGAGCACTCGCTAATCGCTCGCGTTCATCGCTCAACAAGCATTTGTTGACTAACAATAACCAAATGCCGAGAGAGACACATGCTTCCTGTTTATACTTGAACGCGCATGCCCAGAGTGCTCGAATGGTCAAGTGATATACGTTTTTGGTGGAGTAGTGTGGACGGAGATATGTTTAGAAACGCTAGAGGAAACGCTAGTATGGATGCGGATCGTTTTTGATCTAAAACGCCGTTTCAAAAGGAAAACGCATTAGTGTAAACGGGGCCTTAGTGTCCCACCATTGACAATATACAGCCATATCACACTTCTACGAGTGTGATATTGAATTTATTCAACAATTTGATAGCATAATTGTCTATATAAAAGGAAAATCAAACATGGAGCTCTTTTGTAAGAGGAACTACTTTCTTCCACCGTTCATACATATTTGCAGCTGACTTAAGCTAATTCACCAACATCACTTTAGAGCTAGTATTTCAATTATTCTCTAGCATAATGTCTAAAGTGATGACAAAACAGGTGATTTTGCTCACATTTTAAGATTATAAGGCTGAACATCATGAAATGCCATCAGTCTACAGAGTTTTTCCAGTATTTCTCTGTTGCAATCACAAAAATTAACCTCGAAAAAACCAAAGCAAAGCAAACACTACCATATTACTATGGTAGAAATACAGCACTACAGCATACAAGAGAGAGAGAGATCAACTTAGAATGTAACTTACCAGTTTTATAATGATATGATCTGCTGTAATTTAAAATTTAAGCTGAGTTTTTCCTCCCCTCAGCACTTATTATGCGGTTTCTGTTGCCATCTTGTGTTGGCATCTGCTATATTTGTGTTTTGCAGCTGTGTATATGAGTTTATTGATCTGCTGTCACGCTATGTGGGAGGAGTAATACACAAGGGTGAAGAGGCTTCGAGAACCAGATTCGAGAACCAGACAGAACTGTTGTATATATATAGTTGAAGTCAGAATTATTAGCCCGCATTTACACAGTATGTCTGATAATATTTTTTTTCTTTTGGAGAAATTCTTATTTGTTTTATTTCGGCTAGAATAAAACTGTATTTAATTTCTTAAAAACCATTTTAGGGACAAAATTATTAGCCCCTTTAAGCAACATTTTTTCTGATAGTTTAAAGAACAAACCATTGTTATACAATAACTTGCCTAATTACCCTAACCTGCCTAGTTAACCTAATTAACCTAGTTACGCCTTTAAATGTCACTTTAAGCTGTATAGAAGTGTCTTGAAAAATATCTAGTCAAATATTATTATTCACTGTCGTCATGGCAAAGATAATGAGTTGTGATAATGAGAAATGAGTTATTAAAACTATTATGTTTAGAAATGTGTTGAGAAAATCTGCTCTCTGTTAAACAGAAATTGGGGAAAAAATAAAAGGAGGGGCTAATAATTCTGACTTCAACTGTGTGTGTGTGTGTGTGTGTATATATATATATATATATATATATATATATATATATATATATATATATATATATATATATATATATATATATGTATGTATATATATATATATATATATATATATATATATTTATATATATATATATATATAGGGCAACCCAGTGGCGCAGTAGGTAGTGCTGTTGCCTCACAGCAAGAACGTCGCTGGGTCGCAGGTTTGAACCTCGGCTGGGCTGGGTCAGTTGGCGTTTCTGTGTGGAGTTTGCATGTTCTCCCTGGGTTCGCGTGGGTTTCCTCCGGGTGCTCCGGTTTCCCCCACAGTCCAAAGACATGCAGTACAGGTGAATTGGGTAAGCTAAATTGTCCATAGTGTATGAGTGTGAATGTGTGTGTGGAAGTTCCCAGAGATGGGTTGCGGCTGGAAGGGCATCCGCTGCGTAAAATCGTGCTGGATAAGTTGGCGGTTCATTCCGCTGTGGCGACCCCGCAAGGGACAAAGCCGACAAGAAAATGAATGAATGAATGAATAAATATATATATATATATATATATATATATATATATATATATATATATATATGTATGTATACACATATACATACATACATATTTTAGAGGTGTTTTTTTTTGTTTACATCACAAAACAGGGAACAATCAACATCGCAAGGCATGTTTACTATATATAAAATAAAATAAAATAAAATAGTTACAACTGCAACAGCAACAAGGAGCAGTACAAAAGACCTACAGCAAAGGAATAAAAAAACATTATAACAATAAATATTCTGAAAATGAAGTACAAAGAGCTTCAGTTATTTTATTTTGGTTTCTGAAGTATTTGAAGCTTTGAGCCACTTTCTCTACCTCAGAAAGAAAACATCTAAAAGAGGGCCTGCACTTTTTCCATTTACTGTACAACAATGAATATGAAATTTACCCATTAGTAAAATAAAGTTCACAACATCAGAGAAAGAAAAATGTAAATCACATTTGTAAAAGAAAATATCTTCTAAAACAATAGGGAGGACTGAAATCATCTTTAATCAAAGCCAAGTATAAATGTCAAACCAGAATTTAGAAGTAAATTCCCAAGAAAAAAATATGTGATCAAGTGTTTCTGGAAGATTTGAACAAAAGCTACACACGTCAACCTCAAAGTTGAATCTTTTTTCAATAAACTCATTCACAGGATATATCCTAAATAAAATTCTGTAGTGAGTTTCCTTAACCTTAGGTGCTACAGGATATTTAAGATAAAAGGTAAAAGCTTTGTCCTCTACTAAGGGTTCAACAACTCCTAGATGATAACACTTACAATCTCCCATGATAATGCGTTTAAATTCTTTGTAAATAAGCTTGTTGTTACATTTACTATCAAAAATATCAACATTTGATATTTTTAAAGACGGAAGAAAAATTACATATGTACATCGGGGATCAAAATAATTACTTTGAATTAACCTAAACAAAGCAATAGGTATAGCCTCACAAATTTTAGTATAACCTTTATCTGTGATTTTAGCTCCATAATATTTAAAAATTTGTTATGAGATAGTAGCAGTCCATTTTCATCTAACAAATCATTAATAAATATAATGCCTTTACTGTATCAGTCACTTTTAAACAATGATTTTCTGTTAATAAAAACAGCCCTGTTATTCCAAAGAGTGGATTTAGGGAAAAAAATTGGGGTCTAAAATAGTAGTGCTTGCTTATGAAAATTAGACAGCTTCATATTTATATAATTTATATATATAATTTTTTAACAGCTCTGAGTGTTTTAGTGTTTTGAGTGTATAATAAGTTAAGACTAAACTTAAAAAGATAGACCACCCAATTTATTAATTTGTCAGAATGACAAAAGTGGGTAACACTTTAGTTCAGGTCACAATGCAAGCTAACCACTGACTTATTAGCTGCTTATTATTAAGATATTAACTGTTCATTAATACTTACAAAGCATGATCATATTCTGCATCTCTAATCCTCCTACCCAAAACCTAAACCCAACTACTACCTTACTACTACCTTACTATTAATAAGCAAATAATTTGTAGTTTATTGAGCTAGTAGTGTTAGTTAATGATTTGTTAATACCATGAATTGTGACCTAAACTAAAGTGTTCCCCAAAAGTATTTCTATTTGTTGTAATTGAAACATCAGGGTTGTTCCACCAAATACCACTTTTTAACTCGTTTTATAATTTAGTAAAAAGAGTATTTAATTTTTATAATTTATAAAACATCCTATTATAATTAAATATGAATATAAACATGTGTAAAACACTTTATCTTTGTTATTGTATTTAATGCAAAACAATAAAAATCTGCAAAAGACAATATTTTCATTTTAAATTAGGAATAAATGTCAGTAGTTGTTCACAGAATAAAACAAAACAAAAATGTTTTACCCAAACGCATAACTGTAAATTGTTCACCAAGAGAAACTGCGAATTTTCAAGTTGTCAAGTTTGTGTGTAAGTGTGTGTGCATGTGTAACCTGTGCTAGCTCCCAGTTAGTCTTCGTGTCCATGTAAAAAACTTCCAGCAAATTTAAAGCTCAGGCCTGCAGCTCTCCATCTCTCTGACCTCCCTCCTGGGGTTTCAGCCTCATGGGACGCCTACTAAAAGCCTCTCTGACCTCCCGCATCAGTCAGAGTTGAAAACACCACCTCGCAGACACATGGAGAAACTGTAGGGATTCACAATTTGCTGAAAGATACTGTACAGGGAGAACCAGAAGGGACAGAGCTGATGTGATGAAGCCGGGCTAACAAAACAATCAACAAATACAAATAAGTAAGAAAAAAAGTGAATAAAATTGAAAATAAACAATAAAAATACAATACAAATCAAATAAATAAATAAATGTTTTTCTTTTTGTCAAAAAGCTTTAATATTATTTATTTATTTATTTATTTATTTATTTATTTATTTATTTATTCATTAATTTATTTAAATAAACAATATATAATACATAAAAACAATTAAAAATAAATAAAGAAATAATTAGCAATATTTATTTACAAATAAACAATATTTATATTATAAACAGTTTATTTATAAATATTAAACAACACAAAATACAAACAAAAAAGAATAGACTTTTTAACTGCATTAAAAAGTATTTATTTGTTTGTTTGTTTGTTTGTTTGTTTGTTTGTTTGTTTATTTATTTATTTATTTATTTTTAGTTTATTTATTTATCAATACACATTATGCATTTTATATAATAAACGTTTTATCAATGAATATATAAACAACACAAAATACAAAACAAAAACAATAAAAAAATGTATTTATTCATAAACAAAATGTATATATTTATATAATAAACAATTTATTTATAAATAAATAAACAACACAAAATACTAAACAAAAAATAAAAAAACAAACTAATAAACAAATATATAAATAGCATTATTTATTTATTTATTTATTTATTTATTTATAAACAATATTAATATAATAAACAAGTTATTGATAAATAAATAAACAAGACAACATATAAAGATAAACAAATAAATAAATAAATAAAACGTAAACAATATAAACAATATTTATATAATAAATAATGTATTAATAAATAAATAAACAACAAAATATAAAACAAAAAAATAAAATAATAAATAAACTATTTAAAAAATAAATGCATAATATTTATTTATTTATTTATTTATTTATTTATTCATTTAAACAATGGTCACTCTTTAGTTTATGAACCAGTTCGCACTAATAATAATTATATAATTTGCCTCAACTATACATCTAATTTGCTGCTTATTAATAATTTGTAGGTGTTATTAAGTGAGAACTAATAGTGAGATTTAACAAACTAAACCAAAACAATACTCTTTAAAAGTCATTTTTTGTAATTGATTTCAGTTATTACATTTTGTGAATAATAATAATAATAATAATGAAAACAATAATAAAAAAAAAATAATATATTTCTTCTTCTTCTTCTTCTTGTTCTTCTTCTTCTTCTTGTTCTTCTTCTTCTTCTTCTTCTTCTTCTTCTTCTTCTTCTTCTTATTATTATTATTATTATTATTATTATTATTATTCATTCATTCATTCATTCATTCATTCATTCATTCATTCATTCATTCATTCATTCATTCATGTTCTTTTCAGCTTAGTCCCTTTAGTAATCAGTGGCCGTCACAGCGGAATGAACTGCCAACTTATCCAATAATAATAATATAAATAATAATAATAATAATAATAATAATAATAATAATAATAATAATAATAATGCCTTAAAGTTTTTTAGTGAGCCCCCTCCCTTTTATCACTTAGCATAATTTACATAAGGGTGACTGTACAAAATGAATATACCATAGTAATAATAGTAGTAGTAATAATAGTAATGCACTTTTTTAAAATAAAACAAAACTATATAAAAATGCAATAGATTACATAATCAGTGTGATGAAGATTTATTTGTTTGTATATTATATTTATTTTAGCTAAATAGCAAATATAGTTCAGTTTATTACTTTAGATATTTCCCCAATGACTGATTTATTTCTGGTTGGTTCTCCTCCAAGTCCAAGTAAATGTAAACAGTAGAGCTGTTTAAATCATGGCTTTATATACGCCGTCGGCCTGTCAGAGCAGAGCTGAAGGTCTACAGCAGTTCAGACGCATCTTTAAAGAGCCAGTGGAAAACAACCGAGCTCTGGATCTTACACTTCTCCAGGGCTTTTCCAAAGCGTCCTAATTGACCGGCCAACGATGAATGAGCGCATGGTGTGAAGTGTCTGACAGAGACTCAATAGCAGCAGCACCGACTCTCTGCTGTTTATTGGTAAACAAAGAGAGTCTTCCTTACACTGTGCTTCAAAGAGACAGAAGAGGAACATGTCTCTTGATGAACTCCCCATTACTGTTTTTTGGAGATAAGTATTTAAGAAATGAAGACAATGAAGTCCAAAAGCCTTCTGCCGATCCTTGGGGAACCTAAATAGAGCAGATCTTAGCCTTCAGACTGATATGTTAATCTGGGCACTTGCATGATACTGAGGTTTCAAGATGGTTTATGGTAGTGCGTGTGTGTGTGTATGTATGTGTTTTTGTGACATATCAAGACGCAAATTTGTATAATGAGATAGGTATAACAGGTATTACAATAAGGTGGTGAAATATGAGGACAAATTTTGATTTGGGTTTGAGTTGTTTGTCAATCATATGTATTTAGAGTCGGAAAAAGATTTGATCCCTTCATTTCTTGAGTCCTCGGTTTGCGTCATCTCTCTTTGCATGCTGTCACGTGATGAACGAACGACTCAAAAACCAGAAGACTCCTAAGGTGAACTAATCATAGCTCTTTTCAGCTCAGACTGTGTGCATTGTTTAAGCTTATATGGGACTGTACGTGTGATGTGAACGAACCACTCAGATTTAAAGACTTGTCAGAAGAAGTGAGCTGATAATCATAGACAAAAGACCAGGTAAACAATAAATGATTATTTTCTCTTTCTTATGGCATTTTAGTTATGACTTGTTTATAGTGTGATCAACGTTTGATGTAGTTGTTGATGAGTTTGGAAGCAGCTCATAACATTTTAATATTATTTTGGAAAAATGAACGAAATGACTCGAAAAAAAGATTTGTTCATCTCAATGAACGAGACTCAAAGGTCAGAGTCAGTAACATGGTCCGAACTTCACTATTCATATATCACTATTTTCCATTGGGTCACATTCAGATGTATTTATTTATTTAGTTTATTTTATTATTGTTATTATTATTATTATTTTTTATTTTTTTTTTTTGATGGAAGACAATCCATTCCAAATTCAAATCCAAGATCCATTTATTGTATTGGAAGAAGGCACAAAGACAGAGAAGTGTAACAATCTGTTTGTTTGTTTGTTTGTTTGTTGTTTGTTTGTTTGTTTGTTTGTTTGTTTGTTTGTTTGTTTGTTTGTTTGTTTGTTTGTTTGTTTGTTTGTTTGTTTGTTTGTTTGTTTGTTTGTCAATAGCGATTTTCTGAAAATTTGATCAACTATGGTTATTTAATTATTTTATGTTCTCAGTAACTCAATAATGTTATTTGTTTATTTATTTGTTTGTTTGTTTGTTTATGTATTTATGAATTTATGTATTTATTCATTTATTTATTTATTGACATTCTCTATAATTATATAACATTTATATATTTGTTTGTTTTTTGGGGTTTCACAAAGACCCATTGTTTTTTATTGTATATACATTTATTTATTCTTTTTTTCATGATTGATTGATTGATTGATTGATTGATTGATTGATTGATTGATTGATTGATTGATTGATTGATTGATTGACTGATTGATTGATTGATTGATTGGACTGTCACAAATGACACATTGTTTATATCGTAAAGTGTACCCTTAACAATAAAATAAATTCATTTCAAAATTCACACACTCAGTACTTAAAAATACAAATGCATTTCTTACTAGTTTAATTTGATAAAATAAATAAGGAAATTATAAATATAATATAAAATATAAAGCATGATATAAATGCAATGCAAATGTAATATAGATGTACACTTATAGATGTTACTTGATGTACACTTGTATATTAAAAAAATAAAAATAAAAAAGACAATCAATGGCCTCCACAGTCACCAGATCTCAATTCAATAGAGCACCTTTGGTATGTGGTGGAACGGGAGATTTGCATCGTGGATGTGCAGCCGACAAATCTGCAGTAACTGTGCGATGCTATTATGTCAATATGGACCAAAATCTCTGAGGAATATTTGCAATAACATGTTAATTCTATGCCACGAAGGATTAAAGCAGTTCTGAAGGCAAACGGAGGGTCCAACCCGGTACTAGTAAGGTGTATAAAGTGGCCGTTGGGTGTATACTGTATATATATATAGTTGAAGTCAGAATTATTAGCCCCCCTGATTGAAGATTTTTTCAACACATTTCCAAACATAATAGTTTTAATAACTCATCTCTAATCACTGATTTATTTTATCTTTGCCATGATGACAGTAAATAATATTTTACTTGATATTTTCAAGACACTTCTATACTGCTTGAAGTGACGTTTAAAGGCTTAACTAGGTTAATTAGGTTAACTAGGCAGGTTAGGGTAATTAAGCAAGTTATTGTATAACAATGGTTTGTTCTTTAGACTATCAGAAAAAATATAAAGCTTAAAGGGGCTAATAATTTTTGTCTAAAATGGGTTTTAAAAAAATTTATAACGGCTTTTATTCTAGCCGAAATAAAACAAATAAGACTTTCTCCAGAATATAAAAACATTATCAGACATACTGTGAAAATGTCCTTGCTCTGTTAAACATCATTTGGGAAATATTTAAAAAAGAAAAGAAAATTCAAAGGGGGGCTAATAATATATATATAATTATAGCACACATGGTTAGTTTTTCTATTATAATTACTTAACAAAACAGTTTTAACTGAGTCCTGCTGTATTACTTTCCAATTTATTTCCATCCCTTTACAAATGAACACCTCATTTGACCGTCAGCATCATTGCAATCATCATTATTATTATCTTGCCATACATCACGCAATACCTGTCGAGTCACTCCGTGCAGTAAACAACACAGTATCCACATCGGCACAATCTAGCTGCCAATAACGCGCCATTGAAGTTTTCCTTTTAAATCCAGTGACACGTACATAACATCTCCTGCCCAACCAGTCCACGATTATCAGAGAAAAGATGACTTTTTGCTTTTAGTGTGAACATTAGCCGGCGTTAGTTGTTACGGCAGCAGAGACAGACTGTCAATCAAATCCCACGGCCTTTTCACTGCGGGCGAATAAAACGACACCGCAGATCAATCGCTCTGACAAGTTCACCATTAATGGCTGTACAGATTACAAATGATTGACACCGGCATAACCACAGAGCACAGTTTAATTACAGGCTTCGAGAAGACATCACATCCGCTGAGAGCAGGTTTCATTTGCTTTTTGCTTCAGCCAGACTAACGTGATGCGCCGAATGTCTACATCTACACAGACACTGATTATAATTCTTCATGATCGAGTCAATCTGGATGAGTTGACTGCTTGAATAATAGAGCGACAACATGTACATAATATGATAAAGTTTTTATTTTCTGCTTTGTCGGCATGATGATGCAAATAAATGAATATACAAATGAAGCTGTAGATTTTAATAAAATATTCAAATAAATATGGCTAGAATTAATGTATATATAAACCATGCAATGAAGTTAGATCATTAATTAGTTAAAGTATACACTGTAAAAAATAGATCTGTTGATTAACCGCTTCTGTGTTTTTCTGTATTTATAGGCATTTTTATGGTTATGAATTGCATTATGGGACCTTTGGTGTTAAAATTTAACTCTGCAGTTTAACAAAGTCACTTACATTCACATTTTGGTTGTTTGAAACAATATATTACATGAGAAGTAATCAGGTCCTCACTGAGCTCCTTTGTCTTAGCCATGACTGTCCACAAACCAACAGCAGAGAGTTTCTGTTTTCTCCTGTTAAGATGATTAAAGCAGCTGTTCCCAGTCAATCAGGGTAATTATGATGGCGATTATTATGGTTTAGAACAGCTTATACTGTTTAGAATGCAGCAGAAGTTTGCATTTTCCCAAAATCTGCGTCAGAAAATGCCTACTCAGTAGGTACTGCATTTAAATTTAAACATACTACTCAGCCAATAGAAAAGTACGTTCTATACAGTATGAATGTCAATAGTATGAATGGAACTTGGATGTACTACATCCGCCATTTTGTCAAGATCACGTGACCTACCCATGACCTTCACTCCCATTCATGAATTCTCTCATGAGGCATCATAGGATAGCATAGCGTTCATCCGATGCGCACTTCAGAATCTCACCAGAAGTAGTAGGTAATCCGGAAACTTCTCACAAACTGTTTTTTTAATTCTACGAATTCGGACATACTACTCAGCTCGCATACAGTTTTTAGCGTACTAGAAGTAAGCAATTTCGGACTTAGCTTGTGACAGTTTGCAAAGGGTATCATATATTCGTATAGAGATATATTCAAGGAGACATAAATGTATTTTTTTTATTATTATTTATTTTTTATTTAGATTTTTTTTGTTAATGCACTTATTTTTTTTCACTCTGTCCCTAAAATAAGTGGATTAAATAACAGAAAAAGTACAGGCAGTTTATTGTTGTAATGTACAACACCAATACAGGCAATATGTCACTTCAAAATGTTAACTTTTTTTAACTTTTAATAAACACAAAAATCATGAATCACAAAATACAAAAAAAAAAAAAATATTTGGATATATTTTATTTTGGATATTTAATATTTAATTTTATGTTCATCTGCTATTTTTCTAATGATATTTTTTAATAACTATTTAAAAACAAAAAAAGTACTCAAACGACAATTATTAAATCATTAACATAATTCTTAAGAATAAATTAAGGTGTCTTAATGTTTTTGATGTTGATTTATATATATATATATATATATATATATATATATATATATATATATATATATATATATATATATATATATATACACACACACAAACATATTCTGTATATATCACTTGACCATGATTATTTATTGACTAATTCAATATTTTTTTTTTTATATAAAACATTCTAATTTAATTAATTGTATATAGATAAGCAATCCAATAGGTTACATCCTTTTTGTTGTAACATTGAACATGTATAATTGAGCAATAAAAAAAAATAAAATGACTGTGAAAACATTGAATTAAACGGCAAATCATTCTTAAAAATAAAACAATACAAAATATAATTCATACAGCCACAACACAATTCACATTTACAAAATCCAATTTGAAAGTTCAAAGCACAATTCATAAAAACACAAATATAATTCCTAAGTTGAAAGCACAATTCGTAAATACACAAACCCAATAACTAAGTTCAAAGCTCAATTCATAAATACATAAATCCAATTTGCAAGTTCATAGCACAATTTGTAAATACACAAATCCAATTCGTTAACTCAAAACACAATTCATAAATACACAAATAAAATTCATAAATTCAAAACACGATTCATAAATACACAAATCCAATTCATAAATTCAAAACCCGATTTAAAAATGCCCAAATCAAATTCGTAAATTCAATATACGATTCATAAATACACAAATGCAATTTGTAAATTCACAACATGATTCAAAAATACCTAAATGCAATTCATAAATCCACAACATGATTTAAAAATACCCAAATCAAATTCGTAAATTCAAGACACGATTCATAAATACACAAATCAAATTTGAAAATTTAAAACACTATTTATAAATACACAAATCCAATTCATTTGGCAAAAATATTTATGATTTATTTTACTTGTGAATTCACAAATTCTGTGTAGTATTTATGAATTGTGTTTTGAATTTACAAATTGGATTTTGTAAATATGAGTTGTGCTGTAGATGTATGCATTTTATTTCGTAAATGTATTATTTTTGAGACTGATCTAGCTCCATACATCACAGCTTGAATAATATCAGGGTTTATACAGAAGAGTTCACACTTCTGCTTTGAAATCAAAACTGGTCCCCATTCATTTCCATTGCAAGTGCTTGAATGCATGCTCAATCTCGCCTTTTTAAAAGAAATAATTCAACTCATTATGCCACGGATGCTCATCTGAACTCAAATTGAATCCTTTAATTAGGAAAAATCACATATTGACGATTAATTCAACAGCAGTGACTGAGACATACAATATTAGTCACAGAGGCAAAGCTGTGCTTGTTAACTAATAAGCAACAGATATAAATAAACTTGAGAAGTTTTCGCATCTATGAAGTCTTGTTTTTTCTGTGGTTGCTGTGGAGGATGCAGATGAAAAAGACGAGTGGATGTGAATGTACGCCTATTGAATCTCTGAAGAATCCAGCCAAACACCTGCAACTCAATCACACCCCGAAAATAAAAGAAGCACAGCTAGAATTAAAGTTATATTAGGGTTCCTATGAAGTGCCATTGCTTTATGCAGGAAAAAAAAAACTGCCAGGAGACAGATGGAATAACACTTGGGTTGGACTGAGAAATTGTGCGCTTGTGTTGTGAGCTTAGCAGATGGTGCATTGTGGGTAAAAAGGCAGCAGAAATGAAAGGTGCTAGTGGATGTAGCAGAAACATTGATAAACAAGAGGGTTCCTTTGGAGATTTCAAATCTATGGGGTTTATTTTTTTTAGGCATAATATCTATTTTGAGTGTGTGAATGCTGTTCTTGTTAAATTGCGTGGCGTGTTTGCTGTTTATTTTGTCTGGATTTAAACTGCGTCCTTTTTTATGGTTGTTCAGCTTCAGAAATTTGCTTCTGATATTTACTTTGATGAAGCAACTGTGTGTAATTTAGACCGGCTTAATTGGAGTTGAAAATGGTGAGTTATATTTGATAACATATTTTTAACATATTAACATATTAATAAGTCATTATTTTGTTCATTAGGTGTGTACTAGAATAAGTTACGTTTAAGTTACGTCTGACCAGAACCAGAAAATCAGAGCACATCACACCTGTCCTCAGGTCTTTACACTGGCTCCCAGTTACATTCAGAATAGATTTTAAAGTATTATTACTTGTCTATAAATCACTAAATGGCCTAGGACCTCAATACATTACAGATATGCTCACTGAATACAAACCTAGAAGAACACTCAGATCTCTAGGATCATATAAACTAGAAATTCCAAGAGTTCAGTCAAAGCAGGGTGAATCGGCTTTCAGCTACTACGCCCCTCGCTGCTGCAATCAGCTTCCAGAAATGATCAGATGTGCTCCAACATTAGGCACATTCAAATCCAGACTGAAAACACATCTGTTTAGCTGTGCCTTTACTGAATGAGCACTGTGCTACGTCCGACAGATCGCACTAGTATGTTTTTCTCTTCTTTTTCATTCTTTTACAACCTGTTTTAACATATTTCTATCTGTTTTTATCTGTTTTTTATTATTTGTTTTTATTTTATTTTTTTTCTTACACTTGTCTTTTTATTCCTGTTTATGTAAAGCACTTTGAATTGTCACTGTGTATGAAATGTGCTAAATAAATAAACTTGCCTTGCCTTGCCTTGCCTTAATATGGTCACCTATGATGACCCTATTTCAGCTTCATGCGTGTCTGATTCTATCACTGACTGCTGTTTATCTGACATAACGCACGAGAGGAAGACACTCACGTTGGTGCGGTGGGTGAGGAGAAGCAGTTAATTTGGATTTAAATAATTGCTACCAATAATTGCCAGTTTCATCTAACAAAACCTTTAAAATAGTTGTTGGCTAATTATATACACTACCTGACAAAAGTCTTGTCGTCAATCCCAGTTGTAAGAGCAACAAATAATAACTTGACTTCCAGTTGATCATTTAGAAAAGTGGCAGAAGGTAGATTTTTCTGATGAATCATCTGTTGAATGCATCCCGATCATCACAGATACTGCAGACCTATTGGAACCAGCATGAACCTAAGATTCTCACAGAAATTAGTCAAGTTTGGTGAAGGAAGAATCATGATTACATTCAGTATGGGGGAATGCGAGAGATCCGCAGAGTGGATGGCAACATCAACAGCCTGAGGTATCAAGACATTTGTGCTGCCCATTACACTACAAGCCACAGGAGAGGGCAGATTCTTCAGCAGGATCCTTCTCATACTTCAGCTTCCACATCAAATTTCCTGAACTCAAAGAAGGTCAAGGTACTCCAGGATTGGCCATCCCAGTCACCAGATATGAACATTATTGAGCATGTCTGGGGTAAGATGAAGGAGGAGGAATTGAAGATAAATCCAAAGTATCTTGATGAACTCTGGGAGTCCTGCAGGAATGTTTTCTTTGCCATTCCAGATGACTTTATTAAGTTATTTGAGTCATTGCAGAGATGTATGGATGCAGTCGTCCAAGCTCATGGGAGTCATACGCAATATTAATTCTTTTTCCACTGCACCATGACTTATTATTCAGTACTGCACATTATTTTTGTTAAGTGGCAAGACTTTTGTCTAAGCAAAGTCAGACCTTACTGTCCTAATTAAATAATTAAAAATTAAGACATGATCATATTTTATTTTGATAAAATAAGCGTAATCTAGAGGCCTTTGCCTTTCATATAAGCCACTTCTAATACCAAATGATCAACTAGAAGTCAAGTTATTATTTGTTGTTCCTAAAACTTGATAGGCGACAAGACTTTTATCAGGTAGTATGCTAATACACTGAAAAAGATCAGTCATCATGACTGCCGCAACTTTAAGCCCTGAAGTGTCCGGCTGTCCGGCTTGACGGCTTGGTTTTCAACTCCGCCCCCGCCTGCGCTCGGCTAATCTCGTTGATCACCGGTTGCAGCCATGGTTCAAGTCGAATGCACCTATTGTCTTTATGAGCTAATCATTGAATCAGCTTGTTTGATTCATTCACACCAGAATCATTCAGCAACAAAACATTGAAATTTTGCTCTGACGAATGATTTGATCTAGCTTTGTTTACATGTATTTATTTTGGCAAAACAGAAAATGAAAAAAAATTGGCATCATGTAAACAGAGATTCATTCATTCATTTTCTTGCAAGGATACTGTTCATAACAACACCAATCTACATGAAAACATGACCTAAAAGTAAATTCCTTTGCTAAATCCTAAAATCCAAAGTGGAATGTGAATGAAACACACATGGAACATAAGTGGAATAGAAGTGCAACACATGTGGAACACAAGTGAAAAATGACATATTGTCATCACTGATTATTTTTATGTTCCAATACATTTCACTTGTGTTTCACTTATGTTCCATATGTAATTTGAATGTGTATGTGGCTGATTTAATCTTTTCAGAAGCTTGTTTTCCAAAGAATCATGTTTCTGATGAAGACCAACCACTCTTACTCTTGCTAGACCCGTCCCTGCCTTCTGAGAGTGTTTAAAATTCAGATCTCCAGCGGGCACGTTGCTTTTTCATCTGCACGCTGACCTTTCGTTATTATTATTTATTTTTGACCTGACCAGTTCTCTTAAAGGTGGGAGCTGTCATTTAGCCTTTGTCATCTTGGATAATAACAGTTAGAATGGTGTGTGTGTTAGACAGAATGAGTAGAGACCCTGCTGAGAGGCATACTAAGGAAATCAAAAAAAAAAAAAAAAAAAGGAAAGCCAAATGAAAAATCTAGCCTGGAAATCCATGTTTACTATGATTTACTATGATTTACGGCAAGTAAAATAACTAATATTCTCAAACATTAAATTAAAATAGATTTTATTTTTGTTTACTTCATGCATATACCATTATTACCTTTAATCACTTGAATAGTATTTGAAACCACTTTGTTAGTCCTTCAAATGTGAACTTAGTATGAAACTGTAGTATTTTATGTATGTTATATGTTGAATACTGCAATGTATGCATGCCCATAGCCAGCTATGAGTTCACCAAGGTCCAGACAAATCAGATTTGTAAATGTTCAAGTATACAATTTGAAGTTTGATGAATGAAGCACTATTTTAAATCATGTTGCCAGATAAATTCACATCCCTGTCTAACAGCAATTCAGATGCAGACTGCATAAAGGAGCTCTAGAGGGCGCATATACATGTTGCCAGATGTCGTCATTATAAGCATTGCATCAGAATCAGAATGCCAAGTATGCGTCACACACACAAGGAATTTGTTTTGGCAACAGAAGCTTCCAGTGTACATAAAGTGACAAGTGACAACACAAAATTAAATATGAGAAGAGAAAAAGGCGATAAACATTAAACATTAAACAGAGATGCAGTTAGTCAAAAAGATCTGGGTGTTGAATTGTATCTACAGATATGTTGTAAATATACAGGTTATAAGGTGTTGTGTACCAATGAGAATGGAGAAAGTATTGCGTTGTATATTGTTATAAGGTGCTGTGCACAAGTGCGTATGAGAAAGTATTGCACGTTTATTGCACAGTAGGAGAATATTTAACTGTTCATGAGGTAGATGGCCTGAGGAAAGAAACTTTTCCTGTGTCTGGCTGTTTTTGTGCTTGGTGCTCTGTAGCGCCGTCCAGACAGTAACAGTTTCTAACAGGTAGTGTGCTGGGTGCGAGGCATCTAGAGTGATTTTGCGAGCCCTTTTACTCACTCTGGAAGAGTACAGTTCTTGAAGCGTAGGAAGGGTAGTGCCAGTGATTCGTTCAGCAGTCCGGACTATTCGCTGTAGTCTACGGAGGTCAGTTTTGTACTTGTACTTGTTTTAAATACTAAAACTGACAGCATTAATAAAGTATTTGGGTGTTAATAAAGTGAGAAGATGCCATTTGGGGTTAGGAATTTCATATACTGTTTGCAAAATACAATATTTGAACTTATTTGATACATTTTCATTAATTTTGTTCATTTATCTGGCAACATGAGCGGCACGGTGGCTCAGTGGTTAGCACTGTCGCCTCACAGCAAGAAGGTCGCTGTTCGAGTCCTGGCTTGGTCAGTTGGCATTTCTGTGTGGATTTAGTATGTTCGCCCTGTGTTGGCGTGGGTTTTCTCCGGGTTCTCCGGTTTCCCCCTTAGTCCATAGACATGTGGTGTAGGTGAATTGGGTAAACAAAAGTGGGCACAGTGTATGAGTATGAACTTGAGAGTGTGTGGGTGCTTCCCAGTGCTGGGTTGTGGGTGCAAGCGCATCTGCTGCGTAAAACATATGCTGAAATACAGTGTTAGGGAGTAACCATAGTTACATGTAACGGCATTACGTATTTTAATTACAAAATAAATGTAACAGTAAATCGTTACAGTTACTGAGAAAAAAATGTGTAATTAAATTACAGTACTTATGAAAAATGTTAAAGATTACAAATGGGGTTGCATCTAAATAAAAATCTGGGATATGTTGAATAATATTAATCTGTTGCTTTGCCTGTTTTTGATGTGCACAATGCCTTCTGCTAAGGCTATTTATTAAAGCGGTGCTATTCTGATGCTTTTGATTTTTGCCACTGAAAGCATTATGCTGCGTTCACACCAGACGCGGAAGGAGCGTCAAGCGCGAGTGATATACATGTTAAGTCAATGCAAACGCGTACATAGGCATCCTGCAGCGCGATACACGTGAATGGCGCAGCGCGAATTGCGCGGCGTGGATGGCGCTATAAGCGAATGGCGTGGGAATTGAGCGTTTTGCGCGTTTGACGGACATTAACTTCTGCGGACATTCGCGCCGCGTTAACCAATCAGGAGCTTGTTCTTGTGGGGGCATGATTGTGATGTAGCACCTGTTGCTGGTGTCCCGGGGGAAATCCTCCAGCCGACACCAACAACAGTTCATCAAACTGGGCTTGGCTCAGTCAGAAGCACCGCTGGAAGCCTCCGTCATCCAGGTTAAGTTTCTGGAAGAGTTTATGAGCTCACAGAGTTGGGTGCACCTCTGAAAGTATGTAGTGGACTCAGACACTGCTCCAAACGTATCGACGCTGTTTTACAGCCTTCATAAAGCACATAAACACAGTTATTTTATCAATAAAATCCATGTTGGCCATTTAGCTGGAAGCCTCCGTCGTCCAGACTAAGTTTCTGGAGGAGTTTCAGAGGTCACAGAGCTGGGTGCACCTCTGAAAGTATCTAGTGGACTCAGACACTGCTCCAAATGTATCGACGCTGTTTTTCAGCCTTTATAAAGCACATGGACACAGTTATTTTCTCAATAAAATCCATGTTAGCCATTTAGCAACGAAGCTACAGTCACCGGGCAGACAGAAACCTGGCCCATGACGCGAATCCGCGTCTGTTCTGAAGCGGAGTTTGACGCGCGAATGAAGCGGAGTTTGACGCGCGAATGAAGCGAGTAAACTCAAATGTTCACGCGTCTATTTACTCGCGAATAGCGCGATTTAGCCACCCGTTCCGCGTCTGGTGTGAACACAGCATATGGGTACTACAACTATCTGAGAGTTGTCACCATGGATAGGGATATTTTCATTGCTGGAAATTTAAAAAATAATTTCACCCTGAAATCCGAGAAGTGCACAAATATAACAGTTCAGTGCAAAATTTGTTTGCCAGCTGTTAAAATACTTTTGACATCAACGGCTTCAATGTTGAACCTGAAGCATCTGCAGGTATGTAACCTTACGTTAGCCTTTCTTTATTTTATAAAAGCAAATGCATTTTGTCGTTATAATGAGTGTACAGAAATAAAAACAGACCCTTTCATTTCAAATGATATAATATGACTCACAAACTTATCGATTTGTGAAATTTAGTGCACCAACAAACTCCTCTGGCCAAAGCCATTTTATCACATTACCAGTGTTGGGCAGTAGTAGTGTCGCTACTAGCTTAACTACATTTCTCAGTAGCGTGGCGGTAGCGTCACTACTTTATAAATCAAATAGCTTTTCAGTCACGTCCACACAAGCTACATTTACCGATCGCAGATCAATAAGTGACGGCACCGACATTGATGGAGCTGTGAAGCTGGTGTCTAGCTGGTAAAAGTAAATCCATATGATGGCGAGAATGACGCTTCTTCTACATGTATTTTTCGGTGGTCAACAACAAACATTTTGGTGCATTACTGCCACCTCTCGCTCTGGTCGGCGATGTCGCCAATCAATTAGGCGAACGCGAGAAATTTGCTTGATGGAAAGATGACTTTATAAATATAACTATAGTTATAAAGATAACTGTGTATATATATATATATATATATATATATATATATATATATATATATATATATATATATATATATATATATATATATACAGTTGAAGTCAGAATTATTAGGAAATTTTCACAGTTTGTCTGATAATGTTTTATCTTCTGGAGAAAGTCTTATTTGTTTTATTTTGGCTAGAATAGAAGCAGTTTTTAATTTTTTAAAAGCCATTTTAAGGACAAAATTATTAGCCCCTTTTAGCTATATTTTTTTCGATAGTCTACAGAACAAACCATCATTATACAATAACTTGCCTAATTACACAAACCTGCCTAGTTAACCTAATTAACCTAGTTAAGCCTTTAAATGTCATTTTAAGCTCTATAGAAGTGTCTTGAAAAACATCTAGCCAAATATTATTTAGTGTCATCGTGACAAAGATAAAATAAATCAGTTACTAGAGGTGAGTTATTAAAATTAATATGATTTGAAATGTGTTGAGAAAATCCGCTCTCTGTTAAACAGGGGTGCTAATATATATATATATATATATATATATATATATATATATATATATATATATATATATTTATATATATATATATATATATATATATATAGTTTACTTTAGTAAACCTGATGATAGTTACTAATGATACTACATTATGTTGTGTAATTTATTAACGAAGAGTTGTAAATATATATACAATATGCAAAATTTAGATTTTGTAACAACAGTAAACTATTTTTTTGTTATAAGGTCTGGTTTTGTGGTTGCTGTACTTCAAAATTAATTTAATACTGTATAATCTTAATTCAAGTGATGAAAGATTTTGAAATTCTAACAGTAAACAGAGCTACTGTGAGGTCATACCTGTTTGGTATAAATGCTTGAAAATGATTTAGTTGAAAATATCCATTAGAACCTAAAAGTAATCAAAAAGTAATCAGATGTAATCAGTTACTTTACTTTTATAAAGTAACTGAAAAGGCTCACAACTTACTGCATTGTAATCTATTACATTTCCAAAGTAACCTCTCCAACACAGCTGAAATAGCTGATGGTTTATTTCGCTGGCAACCCCTGATAAATAAAGGACTAAGCCAAAGGAAAATGAATGAATGAATGAATGAATGAATGAATGAATGAATGAATGAATCTGGCAACACTAAATTGGTAGTACTTCAACTGGCCCTTAGAAAAATAAGTGCCAATATAGTTTATTGCTGAGAAGACCACATTTGGTAAAACAAACACTATAATCATCATGATATTATCTGTAGGAAACTGTGCCAAGCACTGTTAAGACGGTATAATAATCAGATCTTTAGAACAACAGAAATGAAAATGGTGGGCAAGATGTAGGCTATGCTGTATTATTTCATTAAGTTCAGCAGTTAGCTAACCGTTTATATTTGCGAAGCTGTCCTCGCAGTTTGCCATCAATGAGCAGAGGCTTCTGACAACTCTGACATTTACTTGTGCAAACAGGAGCAGCTTGGTGTCGCCACTCTGAACACACAGAGAAGACAACAATTTCTCAACAGCTCACTCATGGTTACAGCAGTTTCGTCCATGGTTTTAACATTGTTGATTTATTGTTTCACCAAAAACTTTTTTGTCATTGTTTCTGTCTGCATTGACAGACAAGAGCTCTGCAGGTAGATTTATACTGAAAATGCACAACATAAGCATTATTTATAAACACACATTCATTATTGTCTGACTTTCTACTTTTCTGTGAAAAGAAGATCATTTTACTAATTGTGTAATGTTTATTTTTAAAGGTCAGCACATCAAAACAGAGCATTAGCATGCTAGTCAATGAGTTGAATCAACTTTACTTCAAAACAGCTAAATGAATGTTTTCACTAACCATTCAGAAACGTCCTGGTGCTGTCAAGAAAAAGCCGTTTCTTCCCCTATATCAAGGTCTTAATGCAGTTTAAAGATGTAATGCCTCATTCACACTAGTAGTGACTTTGCAGCTGTCTGTCGCGCTGTGTGGCGACCTGCTGCAAACAGGTCTGTTTAGGTCTACAGCACAGATAATACAACCGGCCTCTGAGCGAGCGCAGAGGATTCTCAACTTTGTCCCGTCGCTTGACGCACCCACCTGGTCGCCAACAGTCATTGTTGCTCACGTTGATGGAGATCGCCGAAAATATCTCTCGTATATTGCTCGTAATGTGAATGAGGCTTAAGGATTCACTCTGCTACTTGTCATTTCTGATATTTTATCTGCGTGAGATTTGCTTGCTTTGTTGTTTCTTTCAGTATAACATGTAAAGGCTCTGCCCAATTCTGAAAAGCAGCGGCTTATTTGCATTTAAAGGATTAAAATAAGATGTAAGATGTAGAATAAGTCTCTGATATCCCTAAAGTGTGGCTTACTATTAAGTCACAGATTGATTTTAAGACCTTGATTTTAACCTTCAAAGAAGTGCATGGGCAAGCAGCTGGTTACATTTGTGACCTTACAAAATCGGGACTTACCCTGTATCAGACCATGGGTGGTAGGGCTTTTTTATACAGTGCGCCTACGCTGTAGATTACACTACCCATCAGCATTAGGAATGCCACATCCCTGGACTGTTTTAAGAAACTTCTTAAGACTTACCTTGTTAGCATTGCTTTAACTTTTTTTTATTCTATCTTATGGTTCATATTCTTATTGTTTTGTTGTATTTTTTTTTTTATTGTTGTGCTGTTTCTGCTATTGTTGGTATTTTGCCTTGTAGTGTTAGTATTTTGCCTTGTAGCCCTTTGAGTCTAAGAAAAGCACATTACAAATAAAACTGATTATTATTATGTGACGTTTTAACTCAAAATACTCCACAAATAAGGTTTTATATCTCTTTGAAACTGCCCCTTTTAGGCTTTGATCTTAATTGTGCAGTTTTGATACCTGTTGATTTAAAATCAAATGAGGTTGTGCTCTTTTCAAAAGAGGGCGGAGCTGCACATACCTATGCATCAACATAGTGGCAGATTCAAAAACAACTAACGTTGGCGCCAATAGTCTAGTGGTTAGTGCGTCGACACGTAGCACTGAGGTGCTCGTGGTGAACAGAGTTCGATTCCCGGCTATTTCTGCTTCTCACCCTTTCCTGTCTGTACATCCCCACTGTCTTATCAATAAAGGTGAAAACCTCTAAACAATAATTATAAAAATACATGCTAATCAGGGAGAGATTGTCACTAATGAGCGGGGCTTTCCCCCTCTGATGAAATGTACAAAGGGAAAATGTCAATGTGTTTCTGTTTTTATCAAGTGTGATTATAAAAAAATAAATTACTAAATATTTACCATTAGAAGCTGGTTATGTTCACAGACTGTTGCCACACAACTGTGTTTAAACCCCTTATAAATGTGATTTTTGCATAGTAGGTTCCCCTTTAAAGGTACATAGAAAAATAGTGTGTATTTGTTCACACCTAAATGGGACAAATTTGACAAGCTGTAAAAATGGAGTGGAGTATTTTTGAGCGTCACAGAAAGTCACAAACACATTCTAGGGACGCCAGATTTAAATTTGTACATCTTATGATTTAAATTATTGTTCTGGACAAGATGATTCTCATTATTGCAGACGGAGGAAACCAACGCAAACACAGCGAGAGCATGCAAACTCCACACAGAAATGCCAACTGACCCAGCCAGGGCTCGAATCAAGGATTTTATAGTTAAGGAAAAACTAACAAAAAACTAAAACTAAAATTTAAAATCATTTTAACTAAAATAAAAATAAAAACGAGAGTTTAAAAAAAAAAAACTAGAACTAACTGAAACTGTATTCTGTACATACAAAACTAACTAAAATTATAGCAAAAGTGTCCTTCGTTTTTGTCTTTGTAAAAGCCTTTGCCTTTTAAAAGTAAACAACGAGTGGACATGACAGCAGCACGGTGACAGCATTAAATACAGAGACTTAAAAGTATTAATTTAACACATTTGTGCCTAATAATAGGTTTATTTCTGTATTAGTGATCACGATCATGAACAAATTGTTCTTTTTAACCGGATCTTCTAAGTGAACCAGTTAAACTAGTTCACCAAATCGAACTGAATCATTTGAAACGATTTGCATCTCCAGTAAGCACTCTTATTCACAAACGACTTACTTTTTAACATGCCTGATATCCCCCTGACTCGAAAGAAAACAATATAAGCTGAGTTATCTGGTTATTACAACAGTACACAGAGATCAGATTTGAGAAGCCATGAACTAATAATACTGCGCATGCGTGATTCAGTGAACTGAACACAAACAGCACATGACAGCCTGTTGTGACTGAAGCAGACTTGAACAACTGTGCGGGTAAACCGAGGGCTTAAATGAGAGGATCTAGTGAAAAAATGTACGTTTATTTCTTAACAGAAAATCATAATGGAATTTAAATAAGTGAATCATGCTTCAGGGTTGCAAAACGTAATTGTAAGAAACTTTTCAGATCATGGTGATGTTTTAACTGACTGAAATTATGATTGCTGTCCACATATTTTTGGTATGCTGAGTCCTAACATGCGAGGATTGTCACAAAAGATCCGGTTCGCATTAAAGATCTGAACTTCCCATCACTACTGTGTATCTAACCTCAGAAGCAGCACACATATTGTACTTAGGCCTGCTATCTTGTGGGCTGTTGTGTTTAAATTTAAGGATGGGTAGATAGTAGTGGTAGATGGTAGTAAAAATAAACTAAACTAAAACTAAGCAATCTCAAAATATAGAAACTAATAAAAACTAGTAAATCTGCCTCAAAAAACGAATTAAAACTAACTGAATTTGAAAACAAAAAGTCAAAACGAAATAAAAACTAAAACTAATGAAAAATCCGAAACTATTGTAACCTTGGCTCGTATCAGCGACCTTCTTGCTGTGAGGTGACAGCGCTACCCACTGCGCCACCGTGTCGCCCACCTGCATGTATTTACCTGCAGTATTACAGTAATGCTTCGTCGATTCACTACAATATTTCCAACAGTAACTTTTCTAAAGTTTGTCTTTATCACATCAGCTGGAGGACAAAGTGGATAAAAGGCAAAGATCATTCTCCAGAAACAGTGACATGCATATATGCCAGACCGAGGCCACCCAAGCAAATTGCGTTTAAATCTATTGCGGTACGTAAAGGTCACTTCCTTAAGGGATACTGCGAATGCATTGAAGTGCTTGCTCAGCATCTGCAATCCATCCAGCGACGTGGTACACACTTCAAACACGAAAACAGTCCTTTAAAAAGCAGACTGGAAGGGCTTGTTGCAGCTAAGAAAGCATTCTTGCGGAAAGCCGAAGAGATTACAGTAGATCTACGCAAGTCCATGAAGCATAGAGTGACAGCCAATGACTGAAAGTCTAAATCCCAACAATTTTGATTAACAAAGACAGCAGTATGTCAAAGGAGGAGTTGGTGAGACTCAATGCAGGCTTCTCTGAAGTTTTTTTCTTGCTTTGGGGGTGAAGCATCAGTCAAAAATAAAAAAAACATGGGATTTCATCATGCCATACTTTTCCTTGAAAGTGCTTTGTGAAAGTGACTGAGCGGCAGAAGCTTCATCTTACAGCAATGCAACAACTAGAATCACTCGTACAATCTTATATTTGCACTTAAGAAATTCTCTAAGAAAGTTTTTGCTGGAATTTATTGCATTTCGCCCCATAACGTCAATAAATATATAATATTGCATGTATATACTAACTGACACAAGTCTTTCGTCGATAATTCCAGTTGTAAGAGCAACAAATATAAACTTGACTTCTAGTTGATCATTTGGAAATGTGCCAGAAGGTTGATTTTTCCAATGAATCATCTGTTGAACTGCTTCCCAATCATCACAGATACTGCAGAAGACCTATTGGAACCAGCATGAACCCAAGATTCTCACAGTAATCAGTCAAGTTTGGTGAAGAAAAATCATGGTTTGATGTTACATTCAGTATGGGGGCGTGCGAGAGATCTGCAGAGTGGATGGCAACATCAACAGCCTGAGGTATCAAGACATTTGTGCTGCCCATTACATTACAAACCACAGGAGAGGGCAAATTCTTCAGCAGGATAGCGCTCCTTATCATACTTCAGCCTCCACATCACAGTTCCTGAAAGCAAGGAAGGTCAAGGTGCTCCAGGATTGGCCAGTCCAGTCACCAGAGATGAACATTATTGAGCATGTCAGGGGTAAGGAGGAGGCATTGAAGATGAATCCAAAGAATCTTGATGAACTCTGGGAGTCCTGCAAGAATGCTTTCTTTGCCATTGCATATTACTTTATTAATGAGTTATTTGAGTCATTGCAGAGATGTATGGAAGCAGTTGTCCAAGCTTCGGTTATGGTGTTGACTTTACAATCATATAAATGCAATCCACATATTGTACATACTGCTTCAAAATAATGTTTTTTTTAATTTTCTTTATAAAATATTGAAAAATAAATATGATTTTACAGTATGCGTACTTGGCATGTACATACAATGTACTCAATGTAGGAAAGTACTGGGGTATATAAGGTAACTATATGGGTTTAAAGGTAGCTTTAGGTATAGTACTTAGTTATTACCCTATGTATGTAATAAATATGACAAGAACTTAATATTTATATGCAAACAGGACTGTAAAATAAATGGTTAGCTAAATAATATTAGTTTATTGTGCATGTCTAAAACAGGAGGTCTGATGTATGGTTTATGGTGTTGACTTATGGTGTTGTACGGATCGCAATTACGTAAATGCAATCCATAGACCGTAAAATTTGAATATCATACTATATTGCATTTCTCTTTGCTGCCTGTCTCCACAGGAATTGCCACTTGTGAGCTGTTCAGGTTCTTAGCATCTCTTGCAGTGCATCCGCGACATACAGACAGACGCAATGACAACATTAAAGCTGGCACCTTCTCCTCCTGAGTCGTTACCTAGCTACAGCGGTAAAGAGCTGCTGTTAGTGCTCATGCATGCGAAAGTACAGGCGTTCAGTACCCAATCTTACATTGTGACAAGCGACCTGCCGAGGTGAAGGGAGGGGCACTTGAGCTCTGACTGTTTTTGAAAACAGGCTACAGTAAGCTGAATCAATATGGGAACCTTTGTACCCTCACACAATACTCTCAATTGGGAATTTATATCAGTGGTTTTTATAGTTCCTAGAACTATTGTTGGAGGTACACACTTTTTGGTGTTATCACAGAACAGTGACATGTTTGGTCATAGGAACACCTTTTGCAGGGGGTATATTAGCTCATATGAATGAATTGATGGATGGATGGATGGATGGATGGATGGATGGATGGATGGAGTGACACATTAAAAAGCAGAAAATTCTGCCAATAGTTATAGGAACTATAAAAAGCTACACTGGTGTGAAAATGTCTTGTGTCTTGTAATTTTTTTATTTAGTGGATGGATATTCATGAATGAATGGATGGATGAATGGATGGATGGATGGATAGATGGATGGATGGATGGATGGATGGATGGATGGATGGATGGATGGATAGATAGATAGATAGATAGATAGATAGATAGATAGATAGATAGATAGATAGATAGATAGATAGATAGATAGATAGATAGATAGATAGATAGATAGATAGATAGATAGATAGATGGATGGATGGATGGATGGATGGATGGATGGATGGATGGATGGATGGATGGATGGATGGATTGACACATTAAAAAGCAGGTACTTCTGCCAATAGTTATAGGAACTATAAAAAAGCTACACTGGTGTGAAAATATCTTATTTCTTGCAATGGGAAATGTATGGATATTTATGGATGGATGGATGGATGGATGGATGGATGGATGGATGGATGGATGGATGGATGGATGGATGGATGGATGGATGGATGGATGGATGGATGGATGGATGGGCCATCCATCCATCCATCCGTCCATCCGTCCATCCAATACTTTAAAGTGCTGCGCTGATGTTTCACATGGCATGCATTCACCAATCAGTGTTCACTGTAGTTCCTATTATGTTAATTTGGTTCTACCAAATGGTGTTCCAAGATTAAAAATTGCTCCAAGCGATGCGAACACACCAAAAAGCATCAACTGCGGAGTCTTCTTTAGTTCTCAGTCTAAAGGCTGTAGTTGCTACAAAAGTGTCTATGTTTTTATGAAATTCCCCAAATCACGTGCTAGGAGCGGTTTTTACAGCCTGATCTCACGAGGAAACATAACTATTTTATGTTTTGTCAGTTTAGTGGCTAATTCGTATAAATTCACTAGTTCAGTCGCACGAAAATGTACGATTTTAAAAAAGGAGGTGTGTCATCCAACCCTGCCCCTAAACCCAACTGTCATTGGGGAATAAGCAAATTGTACAAAATTGTACAAATGAGATCACACGAATTCATACAAATTAGCCACTAATTCAAAAAGTTACGAATTTCCGTGAGATCGGGTTAGTCTTTAGCATCCTTATTATCATGCATGCATCACATCAGAAATAGTGGTTCACATGAACAATGCCCGTTTTGACTCTTAAATGCTGTAGTTGTAGATGAAGCATGGATGATTTTGGTTTATGTTGTTAACGTGTCAAGATGTTGTTTTCCTAACTTAGCAAATACACTTTGCACGCACTACCAAAGGATGCAGAAACATACTTGATTTGATAGGGTAAAAATCTCACAGCAGTTCATAGCAGTTCGTTTAGTTTGATTTGCTCATCCACCAATGATGGTTGAATTTAGGGTTGGGGTTTAGGGCCACCCCTCCTTTTTTTTTAAATTATATGGTTTTGTATCAATGTAATAATATGAATTTGTAGAAATTAGGCACTTTTCTGTCAAAACCTAAAATAGCTACTATCCTCATGAGATCAGACTGGGTAAAACAAATGTCATCTCTACCATTCATATCAAGTAGGGTGAAGCTGCAGGCTCGGAGACCCAACTGCATGCTCAGACCTACATGATCACACCAGCACTTCCAGACATATCGGTTTCTCAGACAATGACACCTGCTGTTGGGTCAGGTGAAGCGGCAGGTCCGGAGACCCAACTGCTCTCTCAGACCAGCACTTTCGAGACAGTCCTTGCTGCAACCCGCAGCTTGATAACGTACTGGACCAGGTCCATTACGTAATAGACGATCGCTTACACCTCCCCCTACCCTAAACCCAACCGTCCCAGTAATATGGCTGTTACCTTAGTGGGGGTACAATGTCCACAACATATTGGACCTGGTCCAGTACATCATCGTGATTACAGACTGCAGCGAGGACAACTTGCCACTTTTTACCAAGTAGCAACATCGGACACATGACCCTAACCCTAATGATAGGTCTGGAAGTGCTGGTCTGAGTGTGCAGGTCTGAGCATGCAGTTGGGTCTCTGGGCCTGCAGCTTCATAATGTTGTTCATATCACTATTTTTAAGTGCTGAGGAATCCTTTCAGTGATGAAATTATAGAAACTGTAATGCAAGTTTGGTTTCTGACATGTGCTTCAAGCAGTCAACTAATCGCAACAGATTGGGCTATTTGACCAATCAAAGGAAAGTAACCCCTCTGAAGTGTTTTTGACTCTGCATTGATATGAACCTAAGAGACCCCCGAAGCAAGCGAGGAGAAACTTAAGTTCAGTTTCAGTATGGAAACACTATGGTGTAAGTAAAAGTGTGACTGCAACCTGCAGATTAAATGTGGCACTGGAGTGGAATTCATCCAGGACATCATATCGTCATTTATTAATTGGGCCATGAAATTAGAAGGCCATCAGCCTCTTATGCATGCGCCTCAGAGAAGCAAGGGAATAACTAAAGATTTATAGTTCCAAAGTTAGCGCTGCAAGCCAGCTGTGTGTGACTTTGACCATCTCCACTTCTGCATATCCACACCCTGCTATTCCACTAATGACCACAACTCTAGCTTCATTAATTCAATATTGCATCAAATGTAAGTGTTTGAAAGTGAAATTTGCTGTCTGGCAAAGAGCTCAAAATGGAAAAATGAACAAGTAAATTGTATTCCCTCAGAAGAAGCAGGGGCTGTGGGGGTGGGAAAGAGTGTTGGTTTTGTAACTAGAATGAAATCTGGGCTTAGTTAAGTTTTCATCACCTTTTTACCACAGAACAGTTTGGTGCTGACAGTTCTAACAAACCCCCAGCTGGTTTTATTCAGGTTGTACTGTTACTTCTGTTGCTGTGAATACAGTACACGTTGGTGCCCCATGCTTAGCATGCATAACATTCATTCAGTTACTTTCCTTTGGCTTAGTCCCTTATTTATCAGGGGTCGCCACAGTGGAATGAACCACCAACTATTCCGGCATATGTTTTATGCAGTGGATGCCCTTCCAGCTGCAATCCAGTATAGGGAAAATGCATAACAATGCTAAACAAATGTAAAATAGTGTGGGGGTGTCCATGGTATAATGGTTGGAGAGTTGGATTTGGGATCCAAAGGTTGCAGGTTTGAATCCTGAGACCATGAGGGATTGTATGTGGGGAGTGAATAACCAGTGAATACTACAGTTGGGATGATTCCTTCAGCAAGCCACTGAACCCGCAACTGCTGGTGTGTGTTCATGATATGTGTGCATGCGAGTTGTTTTGGATAAACGTGACTCCCAAATGAAAATGAATAAAGATGCTGTTTAGGTTTATCTGAGCAAATATCTAAGAGTCTATGGTTGAGTCTTTCCCATAATTTTGGTGGTCTACTTAAAAGAATTAAAGAGCTTGTTCACTCAAAAGTGTTTACCATTTACTGTCTCTCAAGTGGTTCCAAATGTGTGTGAGTTTCTTTCTTCTCTTGAACCCATTTTGAAGAAAGCTGGAAACCTGAGACAATTGACTTCCATTGTAGAAAAAGCAAATACTACGGAAGTCAGTGGTTACAGGTTTTCCAGCTTTCTTCAAAATATCTTATTTTGTGTTCAGCTGAAGAAATAAACTCAAATAGGTTTGGAACAAATAGAAGAGTGAGTAAATGATGATAGAATTTAAATTGTGGGTGAAATATGCTTTCTGAAGTTTCCGCTTTTGAGGAGGAGACATTAAGGGTTTTAACCTTGTCGGCTACAGTTCATAAGTTCTCTAATATATATTTTTTAAATTCTTTTTAAAATGCTTTTTAAAAATGCTTCTCATGCCATATTGTCACCTTGGAATAAAAAAAAAATATTTATAGAAGCAATTATTCCATAGAACAAGGTGTCAGAAGAAAGAGTGATTTCTGGAAACAGCCACTAATAAGCTATACATTTAGTCATCTGTCTGTCTACTGTATTCATTATTCCATCAGTCCATCTGTTCATCTATCCATTCATCTGTCCATCCATCCATCCATCCATCCATTCATTCATCCATCCATCCATCCATCCATCCATCCATCTGTCTAGCCATCCATCCATAAACCCATCCTTCTGTCCGTCCATCCACCCATTAATTTATAAATCCATCTGTCCGTTCGTCCACCCAACATGCATCTGTCAATTCATTAATTCATCTGTAAATCCATCCATCCATCCATCCATCCATCCATCCATCCATCCATCCATAAATCCATCCATCCATCCATTTATTCCTCCATTCATCCATCCATCGGTCTGTGCCGTCCATTTATTTGTCCATCCATCCACCCACCATTAGTCCGTCCATCCATCTGTCCATCCATCCATCCATCAATAAATCCATCTGTCTGTCCGTCCATCCATCCATCCATCAATCTGTACATCCATGCGTCAATCTATCCTTCAATTTGTTCATTCATCCACCCATTTGTCCATCCAGTTATCCATCCATCCATCCATCCATCAATCCATATATCCATCCATAAATCCATCCATTTGTCCGTCCATCCATCTATCCGTTAATTCATTCATTCATCTGTCCATACATTCCTCCGTCCATTCATTTATCCATAAATTCATCCATCAGTCCGTTACGTCCATCTATTTGTCCATCCATCCATCCATAAATCTATCGGTCTATCTGTCCATCCATCCATAAATTCATCTGTCTGTCAGTCCACCTATTCATCAATTTGATCAATCATCTGTCCATCCATCCATCTATCCATTCGTCCATCCTTCCATCTGTTGATTCATTCATCAGTCTGTGCCATCCATCTATTTGTCTGTCCATCCATCCATTCATCCATCCATCCATCCATCCATCCATCCATCCATCCATCCATCCATCCATCCATCCATCCATCCATCCATCCATATGTCTATTCATCCATCCATTAATCTATATGTCCATCCGTCCATCCGTCCATCCATCCATCCATCCATCCATCCATCCATCCATCCATCCATCCATCCATCCATCCATCTATCCATCCATCCATATGTCTATTCATCCATCCATTAATCTATATGTCCATCCATCCATCCATCCATCCATCCATCCATCCATTCAGACACCTTATTTTTGGTGCCAAAAATATAAGTTTATACTCCGTTTACTTTATATACAAGTATCAGCTATGTAATGGATAGATTTGGAGCTATAACTGTAGCATCCCATCCAGCCATGTTATTTGAACAATGGCTGAACTCCAAGAAAACCCTGAGTGTATTCAGCAGTTCGGTTTCATCAGTTCAGTTTGTGTGTGTCTGTGTGTGTATTTTCTGGCCAAAAATGTTTATTCCAGACATTTTCAGGAGATCACGCTGAACAGATGCCGCTACACCTGGATAAGCTTGACCTGACAGATGCCCATAGGATTATAGGTATTAGCTTTCAGACGGAGTGGCTGCGAAATGGAATGTTTGGTTGTAAAAATTGATGTCTCGTAAGTTATTATCAGCTGTAGGCGAGGATTAGTTTAAGCAGATGGATGCTACTTGTTAGTATGTGACACAGATACAGCAGTGATTTACATACTGCTTCGCTGTTCAAGCATCGCGTTTACCGACCCTGATTGGTTTTTCCTGAAGCTCTACCTGGAAAGTAATTAATTATGCATTTGTCGGGCTTAGCAACATGTGAGCCAACAAAACAAAACCGTACAAAAACGTCTTGTTTTTTTGTACTATCTCCCTCATGAATTTGCCCTCATTCAAATGCGAGAGAGATTGAATTAGTTGTTTTGGCTTGCCTTCAGAAGCATGTTTGCTAACGTCAAACCTGGCTACACAGAGAACCTGAACAGTTTTCCAAGTTGCTCACCCATAGGGAATACCTCACTGAAAGTCTAGCACTTTTAAGCTGCTAAACACACAAACACTCTTTGATTTAAGCCCAGTAATGATGCAAATGTATGGTTTTAATTATGTTTTTTTTTTTTTTTTTTGCTGTTGTTGTTGTTGCAAAAGCTAGCTTCAATGCTATTGAGACATTGGTGGAAGTATGTACGAAGTGTAAACATTAAATAATATTACATTAGACTTTTACCACAGTAATACCAGTAAATATTTGTAAAATTACCAGGATGTTTTTACCGGTAAACTGAAAAATTGCTGATCACACAGGCAAGTACTATAATACCAGTCAATTTTGACATCAATAATGTCGGCATGAAACAGAACGTAAGTGCCTTTTTTCCAATATCATAATGTACATCTAACTGAAACGTGCTGAAAAAGCAGGACAGAAATGAGACTTGCACCGATAGCCCCACTTTAAAGATAGCCGTGCCCTAAATGACTTATAGCCCCGCCCTAAAGGCATTCCATGTGACCAGAAGTGAAGCAAAGTTTTTTAAGGGGGTCAGAGAAGATTATGGTATTTGATTAAAGATTCTGAGGGCGAATTATTTTTAAATAACAAAGTGCACAGATACATTGTTTAAAACAAGCATTACTATGTACATATAAAAATAAAAAGAGTAAATTTTGATTACATCCTAAATTTAACTTAAATAACCTCTAAATGTGTTTGTATTTGTGAACATAAATGGGGTCTTTTTTTTGGTTTGTTTGTTTAGGTTTTTTTTGTTGAAGGTTTTGATTTTGTTGAAGTTTTAATTTAAAACTTTCTTATTCATGCGGCTGCTTTTGTTCCAGAGACAAACCAAAATATTGAACTCGGAGAAAAATGCTAGTTCTATGTTGTCGATTATTAACAAGCAGGAATTAAATGTGTCTGGACAAAGGATTAAAAGGCTTTTATTTTGATAAACAACACTGATTTGAATGCATCATTGGCATCAGAATGTTTTGATTCCAATTAGAATGTGACTTGGAGTAAACATCTTGTGTCAGTGTATTCTGCCAATTTTTCTTCTGCGTTCACAATCTGTGAATTTATTAATAACGTCACAACTTTTCATTCGGGAAAATTGCTGAAATGAATTTACCTGTATTTTTAAAAAGTACCTGTTCATATGTGATCTCTTTATGAATATTTACTGGTAATTTTCCAGAAAAGTCTGTTTGTTTTAAAGAGTCTACTGGATCAAATTCTGGAACAAATTTAGTGGTATTTTTTAAAATGGCCTTTTCACACATGATCTCTTTACGGTAAATTACCGCTAATTTTCTAAAAAAGTCTGTATGTGTGAAAGGGTCTATTAGAATAAATGCTGGAACAAATTTACAGGTATTTTTTTTAGAAAGAGCCTGTGTGCACATGATCTCTTTACAGTAAATTACCAGTAATTTTCCTCACAAGTCTGTATGTGTGAAAGGGTCTATTGGAACAAATGCTGGAACAAATTTACCAGTATTTTTCAAAAGAACCTATTCACACGTGATCTGTTTACAATAAATTAACGGTAGTTTTCCAGAAAACTCTGTATATTGTGTATTGTGTAAAACTATCTATTGGAAGCAATGCTGAAACAAATTTACCTGTATTTTTAAAAAGAGCCTGTTTGCACATGAGCTCTTTACAGTAAATTACCGGTAGTTTTTCAGAAAAATATGTATGTTTCAAAGGGTCTGGAATGAATTTACTGTTATTTTTAAAAAGGGCCTGTTCACGCATGATCTTTTTACAGTAAATTACCACTAATTTTCCAGAAAAGTATGTACAGTATATGTGAAAGGTTCTATTGGAACAAATACTGGAACAAATTTACTGGTATTTTTAAAAAGGGCCTGTTCACACATGATCTTTTTACAGTAAATTACCACTAATTTTCCAGAAAAGTATGTACAGTACATGTGAAAGGTTCTATTGGAACAAACACTGGAACAAATTTACTGGTATTTAAAAAAAAAAAGACTGCTCCCACATGATCTCTTTACGGTAAATTACACTAATGTTCCAGCTAGAAAAGTCTGTATATTGTATCAATTGTGGATTGTGTAAAAGGGACTATTGGAAGAAATGCTGACACAAATTTACCAGTATTTTTAAAAAGGGCCTGTTTACACATGATCTCTTTACAGTAAATTACCATTTGTTTTCCAGAAAAGTCTGTATGTGTGAAAGGGTCTATTGGAACAAATACTTGAATGAATTTACTGGTATTTTTAAAAAGGGCCTGTTCACACATGATATCTTTACAGTAAACTACCGGTAATTTTCCAGAAAATCTGTATGTGTGAAAAGGTCTATTGGGATAAATGCTGGGACGAATTTACCAGTTTTTTGTGCACACATGATCTCTTTACAGTAAATTACCGCTAATTTCCAGAAAAGTCTTTATATTGCGTATTACGTAAAAGGGTATATTGGAAGGAATGCTGAAATGAATTTAACATGTTTTTTTAAAAGGGCCTGTTCGCGCACATCTATTTACAGTAAATTACCGCAGATTTTCCAGAAAAGTCTGTATGTGTGAAAGGTTTATTGATAAGCACTGCAGTTTTTGTTGTTGGGGTGGAAATACATTGTGTTTCAGAATTAGCAGCTGGAGGTGTTAATAGTAATAGCGTGAACTGTGTCTCGGCGGATGCCTCCTCGTTTCTGGAGGAGCTGTGAGAGATTAGCGGCTGTAATTCACACCATGTCTAACTGAAGTAGATGGATTTGTGTCTCTTAATACTAAGCGCACGGGATCGTGTAATTTAAGCCTAGAATGCCACCTTTTATTCACCATTGCTTTGATTAGCAATGCAGAATGACTTTGCAAAGATCTGGCGTGTAGCTCTAAAATGCGCTCTTTTAGAGGATTATATTGGATAAAATAGCTTCAACACAAACGCATGGGCCTTTAACTTCAATGTGTGAAGTTATGCGAATTTTGTTCATTCAGGTTACCAGTTATGCAATTATTTATTAGTATTATTATTTAACAGTTTTTTTTTTTTTTAAATGTCTGGTCATTTTGAAATCATGGTAGGAACAGAGTTTGACATTCAACCTGTGGACTA
Organism: Danio kyathit; assembly: GCA_903798195.1. NCBI lineage: Eukaryota > Metazoa > Chordata > Actinopteri > Cypriniformes > Danionidae > Danio > Danio kyathit. Next base: position 59,945,265 of record LR812519.1, read on the forward strand.
AAAAACTGGATTTTTTGAAAGCAGGTTTTAGTATGATTTTGCATCTGGCTTTTGTGGCATTTTACATTTCCATTGTACAATATATTTAAAAAAAATCGAAAACATTTAGGTAAAACTCTAAATAATAAATAATCTAATCTAATAAAATATTTAAATAATAAAGATATGATATATATATATATATATATATATATATATATATATATATATATATATATATATATATATATATATATATAATAACATTTATTTAAAACTTAAAAAAATCTAACAATTAAAGTTTTTACATCAATTTTTGATCACATAAGTGCAGCTCAAATCTCATTTTCTCAATTTATTTATTTATTTATTTTTTATTATGGCATCTCGTCTTGTAACCATTTTATCAAATAAAATCATGGAAAAGTAAATTAAGTATTAGGTATTTTGTAAATTAAGTATTTATTTAGCTACTTATTTTTTATTTATTTGTTTTGTTTGTTTGTTCATTTGTTTGTTTGTTCATTCGTTCGATCAATCAATTGTTCGACTGTTCGACTGTTCGTTAGCTCGATCATTCATTCATTTTATTTATTTATTTATTTGTTTATTTATTTATTTCATATGACACTTACTACTTAATAGTTTATGTATACTATGCAGCTTTGACACCACAGCAAGAAATAAAAATTTTAAATATATATAAAAAATAATAATTATATATATATATATATATATATATATATATATATATATATATATATATATATATATATATATATATATATATATATATATATATATATATATATATATATATATAGTTGAAGTCAGATTTATTAGCCCCCCGTGAAATATTAGCCCCCCCTGTTTATTTTTTCCCCAATTTCTGTTTAACGGAGAGAATATTTTTTTCAACACTTTTCTAAACATAATAGTTTTAATAACTCATTTTTTTATTTTATCGTTGCCATGATGACAGTAAATAATGTTTTACTAGATATTTTTCAAGACCCTTCTATACACCTTAAAGTGACGTTTAAAGGCTTAACTAGGTTAATTAGGTTAACTAGGCAGGTTAAGGTAATTAGGCAAGTTATTGTATAACGATGGATTGTTCTGTAGACTATCGAGAAAAAATATAGCTTAAAAGGGGTACTAATTTTGACTTTACATTTTTTTTTTTAATTAATAACTGCTTTTATTCTAGCTGAAATAAAACAAATAAGACTTTCTCCAGAAGAAAAAATATTATCAGACATACTGTGAAAATTTCCTTGCTCTGTAAAACATAATTTGGGAAATATTTAAAAAAGCAAAAAAATTCAAAGGGGGTTTAATAATTCTGACTTCAACTGTGTGTGTATTTATATATAAAAAAGTTAAAAAGTTAAAAAGATAAAAAGAACGTTCAAAATATTAAAGTTTTTAAATGTATTTTGATCACAAATATGCAGCTCAATCTAAAAAATAGCATTTTAAATTGTTTCATTATTTAAACACAAATGCACACACATATTTATTTATGAGGGATTCAAGTATGAATGATGCATAAAATTCAATTTTGACATCACAGCAAAAAAAAAAGACTCCATTTAAAAATAAAAACAAAAAACACAAACTCAAAAAAGGTAAAAAACATTAAACATTTGAAATGTATTTTTGATCACATAAATGAATTTTAATCACATTAAATCATTTTTACATAAAATAATTGCAATTTTAATGGCATTTCATCACCATTTCATTTAAGCAACTTTGAATAATATTTTGCCATAGCTTATAACTTTGCAATATTTTGAATATATTCATAACTGCCGGTTTTGCATGTCGTCCTCAAGCCATGGCTATATTGAGTGTATATGAAGCTCTCTGATGTAAGCATGAGCAACTGTAGTGTATGTGTGCATGCAGTCCATCAGCTCTGTCTAATCCTCTCTCAGACAGTGTGTGTCCCTGCGTGACTTCTCTCTCCTGACTCCGTGTGTGTGTGTGTTCTCTCGTGCACCTCTACCTCTCTGCTGTGAAGTCAGTTGTTTGAGTGCTGTTGGAGCTGAATTTCTCAGTTCAGTGCTCATCCAGATGGCGTGTATCTTTAGCCGGATTCCCTCCTGTCACCTCCCTGTGTCTAACCGGCCTCTTCATGCCTCGCGTCACTGCTTTCTGACGGAGCCTCCCAGGCCTTGCTCAACTCATCCTAATGGGGAAAAACACAGTTCCAGCGCCAGAACCAATACACATGGAATATTTATGAGTTCATTTGAAATGTTTTGTAGCAATTGTAGAATTGCTTCCTTAAGGCACATTATTTTATTTTATTTTATTTTATTTTATTTTATTTTATTTTATTTTATTTATTTATTTATTTATTTATTTATTTATTTATTTATTTATTTATTTATTTATTTATTTATTTATTTATTTATTTTATTTTATTTTATTTTATTTTATTTTATTTTACATTTTACTTGAAGGTAGCTTTTCAAATCTAAGGAGATAACATTTTCAGTGTCAGTATTAAAAATCAAAAGTTATTGTGATTGATATTTCTCCAATGTGGAAGAACGGTATATGTCCAGTTAATGTGGAATAGCAGTTTCAGTCCAATTCATTATATGACTTTAAACCACTAAAGATCTGATTCCTTTATCTTAGTTTTAATACAGTAACAGAAACTTCAGGTTAATATTAAGCATTTCTTTCAAGTTTATTATTATTATTATTATTATTATTATTATTATTATTATTATTATTATTATTATTATTATTATTATTATTATTATTATTATTTAATAATACAATACAAAGACCGTCTCAATTATTAACAATAAATAAATAATAAAGAGAGAGAGAGAGAGAGAGAGAGAGAGAGAGAGAGAGAGAGAGAGAGAGATAGATAGATAGATAGATCACATGCAGTTGTAGTCAGAATTATTAGCCCCCCTTTGATTTATTTTTTAAATATTTCCCAAATTATGTTTAACAGAGGAAGAAAATTTTCACAGTATGTCTGATAATATTTTTTCTTCTGGGGAAAGTCTTATTTGTTTCATTTTGGCTAGAATAAAAGCTGATTTAATTTTTTTTAAACATTTTAAGGTCAATATTATTAGCCCCACTAAGCTACGTTTTTTTTTTCAATATTCTACAGAACAAACCATCATTATACAATAACTTGCCTAATTACCCTAACCAGCCTAGTTAACCTAATTAACCTAGTTAAGACTTTAAATGTCACTTTAAGCTGTATAGAAGTGTCTTGAAAAATATCTAGTAAAATATTATTTACTGTCATCATGGCAAAGATAAAATAAATCAGTTATTAGAGATGAGTTACTAAAACTATTATGTTTAGAAATGTGTTGAAACAATCTTATTTCCGTTAAACTGAAATTATCCCCCAACTTCACACATACAATTAATGTCACATGGTTATGTCATTATTCATTTTTTTTTTTTTTTTGGACTTTTACAGTTGTTCGTTGCATGCACTTAATCAATCAATCAACTGACCTTAAAGAGTATTATTATAAATAAATAATTAAATTAATTAATAAATACTTAAATAGACAAATTAATGAATGATTATTTTGAAATTTGAATATCTATAAACATTTTCAAAAATAAAAACATTCATATGCATACATACATACATGCATGCGGTACATACATACATACATACATGCATACATACATACATACATACATACATACATACATACATACATACATACATACATACATACATACATACATACATACATACATACATACATAAATACATACATACCGTACATACAAACATACCGTACATACATACATATATACATACATACCGTACATACATACATACATACATACATACATACATACATACATACATACATACATACATACATACATACATACATACATACATACCGTACATACATACATACATACATACATACATACATACATACATACATACATACATACTTACATACATACCGTACATACATACATACATACATACATACATACATACATACCGTACATACAAACATACCGTACATACATACATACATACATACATACATACATACATACATACATACAAACATAAATACATACATACATACATAAATACATACATACCGTACATACATACATACATACATACATACATACCGTACATACAAACATATCGTACATACATACATATATACATACATACATACATACCGTACATACATACATACATACATACATACATACATACATACATACATACATACGTACATACATACATACATACATACATACATACATACATACATACATACATACATACATACATACGTACGTACGTACGTACGTACGTACGTACGTGCGTGCGTGCGTGCGTACGTACATACATACATACATACATACATACATACATACATACATACATAAATACATACATACCGTACATACATACATACATACATACATACATACATACATACATACATACCGTACATACATACATACATACATACATACATACATACATACCGTACATACATACATACATACATACATACTTACATACATACCGTACATACATACATACATACATACATACATACATACATACCGTACATACAAACATACCGTACATACATACATACATACATACATACATACATACATACAAACATAAATACATACATACATACATAAATACATACATACCGTACATACATACATACATACATACATACATACATACATACATACCGTACATACAAACATATCGTACATACATACATATATACATACATACATACATACCGTACATACATACATACATACATACATACATACATACATACGTACATACATACATACATACATACATACATACGTACGTACGTATCAAAATCATGTAACAACAAAGTTTTGTTTTGGGTTTAGTTTTTTTTTTTTTTTTGCCTTCCAGAGGTAATGCGCTACTGAGCAGCAACTGTTAATGAGGAACAAGCAATGTGTTTCTTTCATACTCTGCTTGTGTGTTTTCCTGTGGTTTCCTAATTTGCTTTTTGAGGGCATGAAGCTGTGCCAGACAGGATTCTGGAGGACTGTGCCTTTGATAAAGCGCCTTTAATAAGCGGTTCAATTCGTTATTTTCCATGGGCTGACTGGCTCATTGGCCAGATAATACCACCCCATCAACTGTTGCCTCACAGCGAGACACAGATGCTTTCTGATCTTACCTGACACTATCTCAATCTGGTTTCATATCATGGTCACATAAAAAACTAAAATACATTTACATACTTTCAAATGCAAAATAAATCAATGAAATATTCTCTCTAAAGTAATTTCATGAGTGATCACATGTTACTTGCATAAAACAACAACAACACATTAGGGATAATCACATTATGAGATAATGAATACCTAACAGTGTTTTGAATATATTCATAAGTAAAGGTTTTGCAGTCATGTCATTTCATGTCGTCCTCAAGCCACTTCTAATTTAAAAAATAAATACATGAAATCGACAACCACTTGAGTGTGATGAAATATTTTTTTATATTTTTTAATTTTTATTTTTGGGTGAACTATCCCTTTAAATACCATCACTGAATCTCCAATGTTGACCTGCCCTGCAGAGAAGGAGAAGAAGGAGGAGTCTCAATCAGTATCTTATGGGATTATGGAAATGAGCAAGCAAGCGTTATTGTTCCTGTGTCCGACCATTTTCATAATTCACTTTTATAATGGCTAATTGCGTTAGCTATAAATTCCTGATGCACTTATATACAGCCCTGTAAATCATGCAGCATCCAGCAGAGAGAGAGTTTTGCGATTGCAATGGCTGAACTAATCTCTTCTTTCTTCATTTCCCCGTCGAGCCAGAAGCACATTCAGTGATCCTGATCTAGAAACACGGGTGGAATGGAGAAATAAGTGCAAATCATGCATCTGCGTTGCTCAGGGTTGGGGTTTATCTTTGACTTCCAGAACCTCAATATTACACTTCTCTAAAGCTTCACTCTTCATTTCAACAAAACCATTTGTGATGTTTGATAGAGTTTTAAATGGTGAGTTCATTAAGGAGGACTCTAGATATGTTCTCCTTTGTGAAAATAAACTTCATATAACAACTTGCAATATCTGGTAGATTATATATGTATAGTTGAAAGTCAATAATGTTTCTCTGAACCAACCAATGTCATTTCATGCAATAGATTATACTGCTACAAATATATATATATATATTCTTTTAGACCGGTTCTTGCCAGCCATGCTGTGGAGTACTTGGACGCGTGTGATGGAGCATTGTCCTGCATGAAAATCATGTTTTTCTTGAAGGATGCAGACTTCTTCCTGTACCACTGCTTGAAGGTGTCTTCCAGAAACTGGTAGTAGGACTGGGAGTTGAGCTTGACTCCATCCTCAACCTGAAAAGGCCCCACAAGCTCATCTTTGATGATACCAGCCCAAACCAGTACTCCACCTCCACCTTGCTGGCATCTGAGTCGGACTGGAGCTCTCTGCCCTTTACCGATCCAGCCACGGGCCCATCAAGACTCGCTCTCATTTCATCAGTCCATAAAACCTTGGAAAAATCAGTCTTGAGATATTTCTTGGCCCAGTCTTGACGTTTCAGCTTGTGTGTCTTGTTCAGTGGTGGTCATTTTTCAGCCTTTCTTACCTTGGCCATGTCTCTTTTGGCTTTTGGGCACTACAGTGATGTTGCAGCTCTGAAATATGGCAAAACTTGTGGCAAGTGGCATCTTGGCAGCTGCACGTTTGACTTTTCTCAGTTCATGGGCAGTTTATTTTGTGCCTTGGTTTTTCCACACGCTTGCGACCCTGTTGACTATTTTGAATGAAACGCTTGATTGTTCGATGATCACGCTTCAGAAGCTTGGCAATTTTAAGAGTGCTGCATCCCTCTGCAAGATATCTCACTATTTTTGACATTTCGGAGCCTGTCAAGTCCTTCTTTTGACCCATTTTGCCAAAGGAAAGGAAGTTGCCTAATAATTATGCACACCTGATATAGGGTGTTGATGTCATTAGACCACACCCCTTCTCATTACAGAGATGCACATCACCTAATATGCTTAATTGGTAGTAGGCTTTCGAGCCTATACAGCTTGGAGTAAGACAACATGCATAAAGAGGATGATGTGGTCAAAATACTCATTTGCCTAATAATTCTGCACTCCCTGTATATATAATTTATTATTATTATTATTATTATTATTATTTCATTTTATTTTTAATGTTTATGTGTTTTAAATGTTTGTGTGTTTTTGTATTTTATTTTATTTTATTTAATGTAATTTTATTTTTAATTTAGTTTTGTTTTATTTTATTTTATTTTACTTTATTTTATTTTATTTTAGGCATTGTAATAAAATATAAAATTTTCATGTTAGAATACTTTTTTTAATTATTATTTTTTTAATGTTTATTTAATGTTTATTTAATTTTGTTTAATGTAATTTCAATATCTTTTTATTTAATCAAATTTTATTTTATTCTGGCATTTTTATCAAAATATAAAGTTATCTCTCTCATGTTAGAATATGTTTAAATGTATTTTATTTATTTTGGGCATTTTTTATTCAAATATAAAATTCTCATGTTAGAATATTTTTATTATTTTTTTATTTGTTAATGTTTATTCGTTTAATTTTATTTAATTTTAATGTTATTTTATAGAATTTTTATTTTAATTTAATATAATTTTATTTTATTTTATTCTGGCATTTTTTTATTAAAATATAAAATTATATTTCTCATATTAGGATATTTTTTTTATTTATTTTATTTTATTTTATTTTATTTTATTTTATTTTAGCATTCGTTTAATAAAATATAAATGTATCTCCCATATTAGAATCTTTTTATAATTTAATTTGGGCTTTAATTTCTTAATTAATTTGGCAATATTTGTTTATTAAAATATAAAGTTTACTTAAATGTAGTCAAAGGCAATATTTTGTGGTGAATCTAAGATCCTCAATTAAAACCATTTAATCCATGTAACCTATGAACAAACATCTACCAGCTAAAATTACTAGACAAGATATAAATTACAAAGAAAGAAACCACTTTTAGCCTTTTTCTGCCATTACTTGGTATGCGTTGTGAGTGAAATGTGTATTTCATATCATAAACTGCTAGTAAAGTATGTTTGCCAGCATTTATTTGCATAAAAATGACAACAGGTCAATCTATTCAGCTGTTTATTGTTAAAGTTAGCCTGGTAAGAAGTATTTATAATTTGTTAATACAACAGAATAAACATAAACTAAGATTAATAAATGCTTTAGTTAATTGATTTAGTTAACAAACGAGACCTTATTGTAAAATGTTCATAACATCTGGATTCATTCATTTTCTCTCCCAAAAATAAATGGCTTTCTCTAAATCACCGGCATCTTTGAATTTTGTCCAGCTAGTTATTGTTTTTGGATTCAGTCGAAGCGAGTCCCTTGAAATTTTGCACATGAGCAAGCTAAATGTGTCCTCCTGCCGCTAATTTGAGCCATAAATTGGGCTAATCCTGCCATCTGCCTCGCTAGCATAAACATTTTGTGCTTGACAGATCATTTAAACACTGTAGAGATCTCTCAGATTCTGAACGCTTGACTTCTGGAGAATAAGCTGTTACTGCTGAAATGCACTAAACTCTCCTGGCATCATACCATATATTTCATTCTTACTCAACCATACTAATAGGATAATATTCATTAATCACATTTTTTAAAACTGGGTTGCAAGCACAAACAAATAACCAATATTTATCTCCCAACTACAGGGGTGTGAAAAAGTGTTGGTCCCCTTAATGATTTCTTTTTTTTTTTTTTGCATGTTTTTCACACTTTAATGTTTCAGATGATCAAACTAATTTAGATATCAGTCATGCAGTTTTGAAATAAAGGTTTTAATTATTAGGGGGACCAAAATACATAACTACATAGCCTTGTGTGAAAAAAGTGTTTGCCCCCTAAACCTTATCCCCCTGGGGTCAAAGCCCGCGTATATGCGTTTTGACGTGTTTTCACATGAAAACGCCGAAAAAAACTTAAATGACACTTTCAGTTTTGATCGTACAGATATGAGCAATACATCAATCGAATCTGTTAGGTGTCTAGTTTTTTTTGTGTACACACAATAACAACAAAAGTGTGTGCTTTTGCAAAATAAGGAAAATAAACAGTGAAGGCACTTTCTCTTTTCTCTCTCCGTGAATTGTTTTAACAAACACGTCAGTAATATGCACTGAAACTATATATCTATAGAAAGCTTGAAGTGTCTACTTTTAAATGCAGCGGTGCATGTTGAAAACAATTATTGCTTGATAAAGTAATCAGTATGAAACCAACGCTATGTCTAGCTTCTCTATCGGAGCTCATTATTTGTAATGTGACCACGCCCACGAGGCTTTGTTATTACAATAGTCCACGTGAGACTCGCGCGACATGTAAACTGAGGTCAGAAAAAAGGCGGAATCTTTACGAATACATGAGACATACACATGACAGACATACCTGCATAAAGCTTGGAGGGTGAACTTTCCAACTCATTTTGAAAGCAAATGTTGTCTCGCTAGGTAATCCATACAGTTCTCTCGGCAGAGCGCGCATCACGCCGGCTCTTCCCACTTCCGCCATTAATACAAACAATGACGTAGGCTGCCCACACGCCCACAGCGCGCTGGTTAGAACGTGACGCATGTTATACGTGTTATTAATGTAATTTTTATTTATTTTACCGTAGTTGAACCTGTTGAAGTTTGGAAAAAGTTAACTAAGGCTGCAACTATTTGGGCAAAATATATATAAAAGGTCTTAAAATATTATTTTGATTAATCTTGTTTTTTGTCATTATGCCAGAGTCATTCAGCAATTGTTATTAAATGCTGGATTAATGCACAAGAAAGTTTTTATTACAACAGTTTTGCAAACACGTTTTATACCATTTCAAATATTTCCCTCCATTCCTCAGTGAATATAGGCAATGTGTTTTGATGCATTTAAACAAAACAGATTTATTAAACATATATTTATTAAAATAAAATTTTAGTCACCAAATATATTCAGAAATTGAAAGATAATACAATAAAATTCAAGCAAAATATTGAAAAAAATTACAACCTACAAAATTTTAACTAAATGTAACAAGAATTTAGTTTGGGCTAGCTTTTGCAGATGGACATTGCTTTCCAATGTCCTTGATGGGTGAGTGGGGGAGTGTCTTTTGTCTCTCCAGGTGTGAATTATTCATGACCATTTTCACTCACACATAGACCTGAGATGAGCCAAACAAACTTAACAAAATGTAAATCTTTGTAATGTTTCCTTCGAATGAGAGAATAAAATAATTTTTTAAATAATCGTGAAGTAAATATTCTAGCCTACCAGACTGGTTACTCAAAAGTCTTACTCAAGCACATTTTGTGTGTTTTTTGGACCTTATTTCAGCTACATTTTCTTTCTCCAAATCCTACTAACCACGCATAATATTTTTTTTCTAAAAAACAAAAGCATGTACATCAATAATTGTCACGTATTGTTGTAGCACAGTTTGTGCTGGATACAAATAAAATATATGTTGGCCAATACCATGTAATAAATAGCTGAAATTAGCACAAATGTCAGGGCATGTCAAAACATCTCAGGGGCCCCAAAATCACCTCAGACCCCTGAGGGTTAATAACCGTTTGGGCCACCCTTAGCAGCAACAACTTCTATCAAGTGTTCTCAATAACTTGCAATGAGTCTGTTAAAGTGCTGCGATGGAAATTTGACCCACTCATCATTGCAGAATTGTTGTAATTCAGCAATATTAAAGGGATTTCAAGCATGAATAAACTTTTTAAGGTCGTGCCACACAGCATCTCAATTGGATTCAGGTCAGGACTTTGACTAGGTCACTGCAAAGTCTTGTAGTTTTGGATCTTTATTTTTTTTTCTTTTGATAACAATAAACTGTGTGATATCTTTACTAGTGTTGTCTTTGACTGATATTTACATTTGTTTGATGATCTGAAATATTAAAATGTAAAAACATGCCAAATAAGTGAATAAATAAATAAGGGTGCAAAACCGTTTCACACCACTACATGTATATATACATATATATAAAAAAAAAAAACATTATCTAATATAATTATTCTTTAGGTAGTGCTTATTATTTGCATACTGGTACCTTTTAAAATACACTATTACTTATTCATTAGATACTAGTTCTTATATAACATTAGTGTTCATTCATTAGATGATGGTACACATTCATTAGTTAATGTCTGTTGTTTATTTTTTATTAGATACTTGAACTTGTTTAATAGATAGTAGTATTAGTGCTAGTACTAGTTTTTAATTATTAATTTAATTTAATTTAATTAATACATGCTATATGCATATTACTATTTAATAAATATTATTTAGTATCTAACCAATGTTAATGTGTACTCATATCCATGTAAATCTTTGGCTATTTTTAAGAAACAACTGAAGACGCATCTGTTTAGTCCACAACTAATCCTCCAACAAAAGCACTCTTTATTTATTTGTTATCTCTCACTGTTTGTTCTTGCTGTTTGTCTTTATTATCTGTTTGTCTAATTAAAGTAAAGGTAAATTTGAAATAAATAAATAAATAAATAAATAAATAAATAAATAGTATATAATGAATGTATAGTATCTGAATAATAATCTCTAATGGCCAGCGAATAGTTTACTAGTACCTCACAAAATGCTAGTATCTAAAAAAAAAAAAAAAAAAAAAAAAAAAAAAAAAAAAAAATATATATATATATATATATATATATATATATATATATATATTAGTGCTGGGCCGTTAACGGCGTTAACGTGCTGCGTTAACGCGAGACTCTTATCGCGCGATAAAAAAAATATCGCCGTTAATCTATTCTCAAAGTTGGGTTTGGAGCTGGGTCTATTCTACGCAAGCTATGATGACTTTCACCTTGATATATTACCGCGGATGTATACCTGACCGGTGAGCCGTCTGCTCTATTGAATCAAATCAGCAGGATGCCTGACTCTAACTGCAGTTTCACTTTTCATTTATTCCTTCGTGACAAACTGGGGTAATATAGACGCAAATACGGAGTAAGGACAGGTGAGAGAGTTATGGAGTTTAATAACGCATGCCAAATGGTAAGAAAAAAAAAACTTCCGCATTTCGCGATGTGTGTGTGTTTGTGTATGTGTGTGTGCAGTCCTTTCTGACAGCCGCGTGTGGACCTTGTCGGAAAATATGGCGAAAGGTCCTAAAGACCGCGGTGTTTACTTCAATAATGCCATTAATATCTGCATACTCCACGTCTTAATTCCATTTCTGTTTAGTTCAGTGCTGACTTTAGTCTGATTAAGCTCATCAGAATTCGCTGTTTGGAGCTTATGTAGGCCTACAGTTCAACATTCATGTTTAACTGAATAAACAGTTAGTAAACACAAGTAAGTAAACACATCTTATTGAACATCATTTATTTTCATCACCAATTATCATAGTAGAACAGTTTCTCAAGCAGTTTGTGATGCATTTTGGAAACATTTTGGAGATGAGACACTGGTCTAATGCAACACCCGGCTTGAGAAACCCGTTCTCAAAGACTTATTATTTGGGTAACACACATATTCTGAATACCTTCGGCAGAATTCAAATGAGCCATTTTAATCTAGATTAATCTAGATTAATTTTGAAATTAATCTAGATTAATCTAGATTAAAAAAATTAATCTATGCCCACCTATAATATATATATATATAGTATAGTATAGTATAGTATACTAACATTACTACTACTACTACTATACTACTACTACTACTACTACTACAACAACTAATAATAGGAATAAGAATAATAAATTAAAATAATATAAATAGACTAAATGTTAAGATGCCGTGCGATAGATGCTAACTGTAAACAAGGTCTTCACTAGTAAGGTTTTATCATTTATTTGTTTCCTAAGAGAAACAAAACCTTTGGGGTTGTGGATACGTTTTGTCTATTATTATTCCTTCAAACTTGGGCCACTCGTTTAACGTGTCTCTAGAACATTCCCACGTGAATTGCTTTTATATTCCTCAATATTAAACGGCGTTTCCTATTTCCTGTCTTTTTCTGCTGCACTCCATCCCAAGCCTCCTCCTCCACGCCGTATACTCCCAGCTCTCTCCATCACAATTTAATGGAAATGATCCAAGTGTTCAGGGCGTTATGCAAATACGTGCTATAGATTTTCTTTTTCATTATAAGTACATTATTAAAATCAGCTCTCCTCTCCCTGTTCCCCTCACCTCCTATTAGAAGGCCCCAGAGTCTCCCTGTTGGCAGCCAGCGACTGTCAGCGGCGGGTCCTTGCTGCAGCTAGTGATTTATTGATGTAAGTGGGAAGCTATGAAGCCGACTTTGTGACAGCTCCGAGCTTTTAAAATTGAGCATGTCATCCGGCTGATGAATGACTACAGGTTGAGCTCACCCAGCGGCACAATATGTCAACGTCCACGCTTATGAGGGACCCAGTGGTCCATAGGCTCTTACGCTGACAAGGGATATATATATATATATATATATATATATATATATATATATATATATATACAGTATTTCCCTTGTCAGTGTATACACATACACCATTGTCTTTTCTTGATTCTGATTGGCTGGAAAATAAAGTCAGCGTAAATTGGACGGACGTTGCTGAGACTTTTATTTCAGTATGTTAATGTATTTCCGACTGACATTGTATATTGAGTAGGGGGTGTGGTTTTCTTTTGCACCTTATTTCCTCAGACTAATGGTAAGAGAGGGTATTCATCTCAAGAATAACAAGGTGAGCTCACAAAGTAAACATTGTAAATTTGAATTTCACAAGTATTTCCAGTCAGTTTTGATCACAGATCAAAATAAAAGCCCTTCCCTAACATTAGTATTAACCATGGCAACTTAGTGACAGTTAACAGAGGACAATGATTCAATGATGTGTGTATCACCAGGGAGCGGATTAGGATTAACCAACTTGCAAATATACTCAAAACATTTGCCAAGAGGTAGCTAACAGATGTTACTATGAGCTATATGATATGCCAGGTTACATGCACACATACATGACCTGTAAGTGTTTTGAAGCAAGGACTAGGAGACCTAACATGTCACGAATTGACAAGAAAATCTGTCAAATTAAATCCAGCTTTATATGTATCATTGATAAAAAAAGAAATAAATGTCAAAATATTATCTTTATGCATTCACAGAGAATAAATATATAAAAATTGACTTGTTTTCACTCATTTTATAGCTTTTGACTATAACATAAATTTCTTCCTTAACTTTATTGTGTGAATTCTCTTGTTCCAAGCAGATTTAATATTTTAAACTGCATATTACACAGTTACACCAGTAGGTGGCAGCAAGTGACAAATTCAATCATTGACTATTATTTAATTATTTATTTTACTGAATCATTCAAACACACATTTTCAGTCAAGAACAAAACAAGAAAGAGTCACTGATTGATTTACATTTTGCTTAAAGCACAGAAACATTACCGTGTGTCTGGGAGAACAGAGTAACTACTAATGCTTTTATCTCAAATATAAGTTATTTAATGTTACAATGATATGAAAATGATGTTAAGCAAATTAGGGCTGTGCAATTAATCAAAATCGAATTGCAATCGCAATTTGAAATGTTGCGATTATCTAATCGCAGGAGGCTGCAAAATGAAATTAATAATATTTACCTTCCCCCACCCAGAGCAAATGCGTGACTGCCATTTGTGTGTGACAGTCCTACTAGCCAATTAAGTGAGCACACTTTCATTCTGCCCAATCAGAATTGCACAATCGAACTATGCGGAACGCCCACAATAGCAAACAAACAGGAAAGCACAAACGAGTGGGATGATGGCATCTGCCACTTCAGAAGCATTAATAGACAAATTCATATAAAAGAAAAACAGCACGTCGGTAATATGGGAATATCTTGGTTTCAAAGTCACAGACACCAAACAAAGCCAGGTAATTTGTAAGAGCTGCCGCAGAATGAGAAAATTCAAAAACCAGCACCTAAAAAAGCACCAGAGGTGGCTATTTGAGGCGCGTCTTGCTCAAAAGTCAACTACAAATACTGCCACTGACACTCAATCTAGTAGCAAGCAACAGCAAAGTAAAATTTCAGAGATGTTTTGCTAATATTTTAATATCTTTTAAGTTCCTTTTTTTAACCAACGCTTACTGCATTTTAGCAGTAAGAAGCTACAATACAGATTCAGCTGAAATTTGACTATAAAATTAAATCACAAATCGAAATCGCAATATCTGTCAAAAAAATCGCAATTAGATATTTTCCCCAAATCGCACAGCTCTAACGCAAATTCTATCTGGTGGTGCAAGTGCTGCAAGCTATTTTGAGGTGCTGCTTAATATATTGTATAATATATTGTGCTTTCTGCAGCCATAGTATTTTTTTCTATTTGCTTGTTTATTTAACAGGGACAATACACTTGACATTGTTATACAAAGATAACCAATGTTGCGTACATAGGGCATATAGCATAAAGCTAATTTGCAGCCCTCGTCCCTGGTTAGGCTTTACATAAAAAAATTAAAATAAAACAATCAAGAGTAAAACACAATACAACAAACATGTACAATATATATATACAGAGCCTCAACCATAAAATGCAAGTCAATCTGCATAAAGAGAAATGTAAACGTAACCAACCTGAAAGAATAATACTTAAAGGGCCACGAAACCCCCTGTCTCAGCAGGGTGTTTTCACACCTCTGTTTTGAAAAAAGTCAGGAAAGTTGGGCGTGTCCAGCTCTGGGAGTGTGGGAGTGTCGGGGGAGGGAAAGAGGATAAGATTTTGCATAGAAGGGAGTTAACATTTGGGCACGCGCTAAGTTTGACAGGAAAAACAAACACACAGAGGCTGATTTGATACGGCGAATAAGAGAAAAAAATCCTCCGCATTTCTCTGTAACTTATGTACTCGGTAGGTAGCGTCAGAAAGCCGTGTGTATAGACTATCCTGTCACAAATTGCAGCGAAAATCCTGCACGACGGGAATAGTTTGTTTACATGTTTACACTCGGAGAGCAGCATTTAAACAAAGGGCAGTCCACTGCAAACACTTACCAAATCTGTAGACAGACAATCAAACTGGAGCTGTGTCTTTTTATTAAAAGTAGACGAGCGGCAAATCCGGATTTCACCATTTCCAGATGTGAAAAGCTCTCAGGTAAAAATGTTCCTTACAAACGCGTTTCTGTCGCGTGTCGCGTGCACTGTAATCCACACGTGAGTCCAG
This sequence comes from Danio kyathit, assembly GCA_903798195.1. Taxonomy (NCBI): domain Eukaryota; kingdom Metazoa; phylum Chordata; class Actinopteri; order Cypriniformes; family Danionidae; genus Danio; species Danio kyathit. The sequence goes on from LR812519.1 coordinate 59,961,577, forward strand.
CTGCTCTCTCATAGAGGGAAAATGAAAACAAAACCTTCGTTGCAACACACTAATAACACCTACGAATTTTGTCTTGAAATTCTTGTACTTTCACTTGTTTTGGCAACACAACGTGGCGTCTCTCTGGCGTCTGAACGCTGTAAACTGGTAAACAGTCTCCGGAGCTATCATGCATATTAATGAAGTTTCACGTCATACACAATAGAGCGCGCTGATTGGTTTGAAGCACGTCTTTCTCATGAATTAATACTGCACCCTCAGATACGTAAGAACGTCCTAGAAAAGACAGACAGCCACTCTCCAGCTGGATTTACACCTAAGTTTCTCATGGCCGTGACGCAGCTTCAAAAATTAGTTTCAAACCGGAAGAACGAATTTGCTCAAAATAACGCAAAAACAACCAATTTTCACTTTTTAGTGCAATATATGTGTCCTAATAGTGTTTATAGCAGCGTGGGACACATATATGACTGTCAACAGCTCAAAAAATGTGTTTTGGTGTTTCGTGACCCTTTAATGCTCACATTTCTGTAAAGATTTCAACCATTCTTTCAGCTTTACAGATAAAAACTGGGAGTTCTGATAGTAATTTTAAATTAACAGGCATGGCATTCCATAGATGTGAACCTTTTACTGAAAAGGATGACTGACCCACAGCGGTTCTGCATCTGCGGAATCTACAATTCCCACTTACTGCCCCTCTAGTCTTCGCCCCATCACTGATGATTTTACAGTATGTACCAACTCACATGGCAGCAAAGTTCCTTGATTATTATTCTGTTACGATAATATAGTTCCTAGCTATATCAGCCTAGACAAATCGTCACCTTAGAATTATAAGGTTTTATCTGACATTTTTGCCAAAATTGAGTTATTAACATATTCTTATTATTGACAACTTATTTTAATTATGGGATGTTTTTTATAAGATGTTTCGATTTTATGACTTTTTATTTAAAAAAAAAACAAATGTTACACACGTACTGTTTGCTTTGGAATGCAAAAACTTTGAAGCTAAATATATCAAAATCATTCACAACGCAGATAGAACCTTATAATTCCAAGGTGACGAAATAGCAACATTTTATTTTGTCAGTCTTAGTACGCAATATAACTGCAGAAGAGTCAAGATTTCAATAGGAAAATTATCAAAACTCTTTTTTGAGCAAGATTCTAATGGTCTAATCTGATGATTTATGCTAAGCTAATCTAGCAGAGGCCAGTTAGTGTAGTAATGTGCAGGTAAACAAAAAAGGTGCTCTAGCGACAGACGCTAGGGGTCATGGTCTTTAGCCTCCTTGGTAGAGCAACCGACTCCCATGCAGAAAGTCGTCAGTTTCCCAGCTCAGAGTGGGTTGGGTGGTGTAAGACTGGTGGGGTTATATTGGTGCCGTGACCCGGATGGGAGTGAGCTTTAGGGAGGTGAGTGTAGCAGAGGCCAGCTAGTGGAGTGCTGTGCAGGTAAACCTCACTCCCCTGACCCTAGGTCGCCCGTTCAATCCCAGCTCAGAGTGGGTTGGGTGCAGTAGGACTGGCAGGGTAACACTAAGCTAAAAGTCTCTTACCAGACCCAGGGATTGGCTAAATAAGTTAAAAATTTATTAATTAATTAGTAAATAATACTTATTTAATATGATGAACTGCTTTAGTTACACTCTACATTGACTTGCAGATACCTTTAAATACATATTAAATACGTTTCACTTTCTCTTTGTCATCTTTTGAAATCTTAACAAAATAATGTCTCTCTGTCTGTTACCACACATAGACAGTTATGCATAGCCGTCTTTGAAAAGTCTCAAAAACTTAATCTAAATGTTGTTTTCTACAGGAACATTAGTTTCTCTATCCTCTACTCTGTCTCCATTTGCCATCAATAATCATAAAGAATCTTTGTTCAAATAGGCCAGAGCTTGACTGGGTCGCTGGCTTCTCGCTGTAGGACTAGAATAACAACGCTGTATTCCCGGCAGGGGGCCGATCAACAGTGGCATCAATCAGTGTAATAGGAACGCGCCGGGCTTTGCCATTAATTGTGCGGCTGGGCATGCAGAAACACAATTAGAGCAGTGGAAATTAGGCCATGTGTTTAGCAACTTGTAGGGGTCATGCTGGCACTCATATGTCATGGAGCCGGCTGGTGGGATGTTCAGAGTCAGTACGGGGTCTTTTTTTTTTGCACTTCTTTGACAGCATGTTCAGTGTAACGCTTCTGGAAATGTAAGGGGAGATATGACTCTGTAGGTCGTGAGATCTCTGTATGCATTCTGTGCTTCAACTTCCCACTCACTTCAACTCATTGCAGTGACTAGTGTTATCTTTTGTCAGGATTGAAATATACCATTTTCTCTGTTGTAACAATATTTAAATATTTGTTATTAATATTATTATTATTATTATTGTTATTATTTTTATTATTATTATTATTATTTACAGGTACATCATTTTCAATAACCATTATCTTACATTTTTAAAGTAAAATCACTAATGTGGAGTACTCGTGAGTATGGTATATTTACATATAATTGCAAGACACTTGGAATTAAATTGTATTTTTATATGGCATAGTTACGTATTTATGTTTGATTATTTATTTATTTATTTACTTTTTTTATGAGAATTTTGCAACTCTGCTATTTATTCCAGAAACTCCATCATGTTTATTTATTTATCTACAAGTCATTTCTTAACAGTTTCTTATTGCAAAAATTGCAGTATATAAAATAAAATAAAAATATGAATATGTTATTTTATTCTACCTTGGAAATTGCAAGAAATTGCAACAAATAAAATAAAATAAAATAAAATAAAATAAAATAAAATAAAATAAAATAAAATTAAATTAAATTAAATTAAATTAAATTAAATTAAATTAAATTAAATTAAATTAAATTAAATTTATTGAAAATATTATGTTTTATCCTATCTTGGAAATTGCTGGAAAAATTAAATTAAATTAAATTAAATTTAATTTAATTTAATTTAATTTAATTTAATTTAATTTAATTTAATTTAATTTAATTTAATTTAATTTAATTTAATTTAATTCGAAAATATACTTTTTATTCTACCTTGGAAATCTCAAGAAATTGCAAAAAAAAAAAAAAAAAACTAACAAAATAAAATGAAATGAAATGAAATTAAATTAAATTAATTGAAAAAGATTATTTTATCTTACCTTGGAAATTGCAGGAAATAAAATAAAATAAAATAAAATAAAATAAAATAAAATAAAATAAAATAAAATAAAATAAAATAAAATAAAATAAAATATGAAAAGATAATTTTAATTCTACCTTGGAAATTGCAAGAAATTGCAAAAAAAAGTAATTAAATTAAATTAAATTAAATTAAATTAAATTAAATTAAATTAAATTAAATTAAATTAAATTAAATTAAATTAAAAATATTGTTTTGATCCTACCGTAAAACAAAACAAGACAAAACAAAACAAAAACAAAAAACGGCTCCTGTAGCCATTTCTACAACACAATAAGCCAAATATATAATGGTGAAGATTCACTTTAGCAGTAATAGTATCGTGCTAAAATCAAGCAAATTGTCTTATCTGCTCTTAATAATTTAGCTTTCTTATCATTCCCCTGTATATATGTAGCCTAGACTGGAGCTTCAGTGATGGGCTTCAATCTTCTCTGACGTGGTCCTTTCAGATCACATCAAACGCATCAGTCCTGTTATCGAGTGTTTGTGTGATGCTCGCAGCTCCTGTCAGTAAACAGCTTGTGATGAAACTCTCTTTGTTCTGTGTTAATGTAATGTTCACTGACTTGTCAGGACGTACAATGAGATCTTCTGATGGTTTTTGACTCGTGTCTGTTCGATTGAAGATTTGAACAACTACATCAATGTTTCAGAAATTAAGCATGACTTCTTTACAACCCACTTGACGTTTTGTGTTTTGTCTATTTTCAGAGGGGGAATATTACACTGTATGCTTCAGAATACAGAAAAAAGGAAATAATAACCCAACTTTGGGCAAGTTTGCATCTGTTGCTAAGGTTACTGATTATGTTGCACACCCGTGTTGGGTATAGTTACTCATTGTATCTCATATTTAGTGTTTTAGTTTCTGAAATCAAGCATGACTTCTTTACAACCCACTTGATACTTTGTGTTTTGTCTGTTTTCAGTCAGGAATATTACACCGTATGTCAAATCAAATCAAATCAAATCACTTTTATGGTCACATCATCAGCAGCACGTGTGCTATGATGAGTGAAAAGCTTAGGTGCTGGCTCCAGACAGTGCAAAATACAGACAGTGTAAATACAACGACAGTGCGAAATACAGACAGTGCAAAAATACAGACAGTGCAGGATACAGACAGTGCAAAATACAGACAGTGCAAAAATACAGACAGTGCAGGATACAACAACATACTCACAAAAAAACAAGACAATGTAAAATTGGCAATGTTGACAGCGATACGTAGGCAGTATTGTTTTAAGTATGGATTTGTTAAAGTGTAGTGCATGCTACATCTTGATGGTGTGCAGTGTGGGGTAGGGAACAGTTTGTGTGGGGTGTGTTAAGTGTTAATCAGCCTGATAGTCTGAGGGAAGAAACTTTCCTTCAGTCGGCTGGTGCGTGACCGGATGCTGCGGAACCTTCAGCCTGAGGGTAGCAGAGAGAAAAGTCTATGGCTTGGGTGGCTGGAGTCGCTGATGATTCTCTTGGCTTTCCTCATGCACCTCCTGGTATAGATGTCCTGGAGGGAGGGAAGCTCACCTCCTACCACACGTCCAGCAGTACGCACGATCCTATGTAGACCTTTGCGATTGCTGCTGGTGCTGTTTCCATACCAGGTGGTGATGCAGCCAGTGAGGATGCTCTCCACAGTGGAGGTGTAGAACGAGCGGAGGATATGAGACGTCTGAGGAAGAAGAGGCGTTGTTGTGCCTTCCTCAGCACTGCGTCTGTGTGGGCAGTCCATGTCAGATCCTCAGCGATGTGTCAGAATACAGAAAAGAAGGAAATAATAACGTGACTTTAAAAGTGCTGTATGTACGTTTTTGACTCTTCTAAAGCATAAAAAACCATAATATGTGTGTAGATATTTAAGAAACATCCCAAGTGAGCATGCTTGTTTAACTGAAAAACAATGCTGAAGTCAGATATTCTGCTTTGAAAATGGTTTTTCCGTGCCAGAACGCTGTCTTTGTTTAGGTAAATTTCACCTGCACAATGCCAGTTTAACCAATTATATTTCAGCACCCCGGGTTGCCTTGATGGAAAACAGCGTATTTCATTCATTCATTCATTCATTCATTCAGAAAGGCTCTGAAAGCATGTGTCTGTGACCGAAAAGGACAGTATGGGAGACAGATTCAGTTCCACATGAGGTTGTTAATTAGCAAATTACATAAATATTACGAATGTAAACATTAGGTGGGCAGGTTACATTGTAATCGCGTGTCCTAACAACACGCTTTACGCAGTGATGAGCAATTTGGCTGTTTGCACCAGACGAAACTCGACAGAAATTTAAATACAGCCATTCAGTAGCACAGAATATGCACTTACTCACGAAACGGTAAGGTTTATAATCTGTTTAATACGTGTTAACCCTCTTTAACATCATTAAATGTAAAATGGCATTCAAACTTATATTGTTAGCATTTAGCACTGAATAAAGCACACAAGTTTTACCTGAGGTGATCACTGTCATAGGTTTCACATGTTCAGCTGTGAGAAATAGAAGCTGTTTCTAATACATGAATTCGAGGTGTTGGTTAGAACCAAAACTCCTTTTAATATGAAAAATATTCCCTCTATCGCGTGTCGTTGCTTTTATTTAGAACATGGTTTAAATCACTCGCTCCTGTACTCAAACTGGCAACCCACGTTTGCGTTTGTTTTGATCCAGGAGTGCAATACCTAGTTCAACCACTGGATGTCAAACTTACACACTGCACCTTTAAGCATGTTTGCATCTGTTGCTTACTGATTATGTTGCACACCTGTGCTGGATATCGTATTTATTCATTCATTCATTTTCTTTTCAGCTTAGTCACTTTATTAATCCAGGGTCGCCACAGCGGAATGAACCACCAACTTATCCAGCACATGTTTAACGCAGCGGATGCTCTTTCAGCCGCAACCCATCTCTGGGAAAGGATATCATATTTATTCATTCTTTCATTTTTTTTCGGCTTAGTCCCAGAGTCACCACAGTGGAATGAACCGCCAACTTATCCAGCACATGTTTTATGCAGCGGATGCCCTTCCAGCCGCAACCCATCTCTGGGAAAAGATATTGTATTTATTGTATCCTATTTGATGCTGTATGTTTCAATTGACGACAACAATATACTTTAAAAATACATTTCACATACAGACAAAGAATTTTTCATGTGGATTTCTAGTGCTGAGTCAAGTAATTGAATGACTTATTAAATAACTAAGTACTTACATGTATTTAAATGATGTAATTAGTAATGAATTGCTTTTTGAAGTAACTTACATAACACTGGTCGGCTATAATTCTTTTTATGAATTTTTTTTTTAGTTTTCCCTGGGTGTAACACACTACATCCTATATGCAGAATGTTTATAGATAAAATGAATGGGAAACCAATGTAAGTCTACATGATTGCTGGGGGTGCAGTTTTTTGAAGTAACATTGATAGGCTCTTATTCTTTTTGTGAACAACTCTCTTCCCTGGGTGTAACACATATTTTTTTATTATTGTCATTTTTTTTAGAGCTGAATAGTTTGGTTTAATGCTGTATTCAGAATGTTTATGGGGTAAATGAATGGGAAACCAATGTGAGGCCGCATTATCGCTAGCGGTGCATATTTTTGCTCACAGCATACAAAAAGTTTGTAACTCCCTGGCTATTTGAGATCATCTACCAGGGGTTCCAAAGTTTGAGAAAAAATAGACTGTTCTGAAAGCCCTGGAGACTGATGGCGTAGCATGTTGTTTCCTGTGGATTGAGACATAGTGGAGCAGAAACGTCCAAATGAAATCCCCGCGGAGCGAAGCCGACTCATCCCGTCCATTAGGATTCCCTTGAGATTCAGCATCTCGCAGCTTCCAAGTCCAAATAATTCCATTTCGCCACGTTTTAATGTGTGTTGTGCTTCACGCTCTGCTGGCTCCAGGTGACTGCTGAACCTCAAATGATGGCGCTTTTAACTTCTGCCAGTTCTTCTTCTCTAGTTGCGAGCCCGCTGTCTGTCACGTCCTGGAATCTGAGCGATAGTAATGTGCTCGAAATATTATTGGTCTGATCTAGGCTCTGAACTTATTTTGAGGCTACAGAACAGATATTACACACACACACATGCACATATACCACATAGAGGAGCCAAGATTGGGTTATTAAAGTTAACTATAATTATAACACTATTAAATAATGGTCCATTAATGTTAGTTCATGTATTTAATAACATGAACAAACAATTAGTAATACATTTATTATGGTATTTATTAATCTTTGTTAATGTTAGTTAGAGTTCGTTCATTTTCTTCGGCTGATTACAATAATATGCTGCTATTCCAAAATTTGTATATTAAAAAAAACATATAATAAACTCAAGATGAGCCATTTTGGTGTCTGCTTGTAAATAAACGTACAAAAGGAGTACAAAATTTGCATAGAATACATATTAAACATAGATGTTTTGTAAAAAGATAGAAAACTTCTCACTATTAAATAACTAAGTCCCCATACATCTTGTTTTGACGTCCTTCAGTGGGGGATCAAGCATTAATTAGGGTGGTCAATCACGCCAAACCCCCCTGTAATTCACACCCTTGGTATACTTACAGAGCACGGAGAATACAACCAGCCTCTGAGCGTGAGTTCAACTGGTGCTCCTATTAGCTGTCGCTTAAGAAAGTCACTCTTTGTTTGCATAAAGGATTCTCAACTTTGCTGCATCGCTCGACACGCCCACCTGGTCGCCATCGGTCGCTGTCGATCATGTAGATAGAGGTCGCTGGAAGTAGCTTGCTCACCGTTGAAATAAACGGTCGCTTGTTGCTTTGCCGATGCGAGTCACTCGTAGCGTCAATGTGGCTTTAACCATGCTTATGAGTAGTATATATAGTCGTATAAATAGTAAGGTATACACACGCACACACACACACATATATATATATATATATATATACATATATATATATATATATATATATATGGTTGAAGATCATTTTTAAATTATAGTTATCTTAAAGGCAGGGTTCGACAATAGAGAGGGCCCAACATGTGTGCAAATGTTATCATAGAATCGAAAAGCAGTATGACCGACAAAAATAGCGTTCGTGCGAGCAAAGGAAAGCAGATGAATACCAAATGAGAGGATGATGATCACTCGCACGCACAGGTGATGTGATGCGCTCTTCTGTTTTAAAAGGTATGCACGCTCCCGTTTCCTGGCGCGAAGCAACCGTGCGAGGAAACGTAACTGCTGCGATCGGTTCTCTTTCAAATAGACTGGACAAATAGGGATGCTCGTGCACACACAGTCCTGCTGCTTCCAAAAGCTCCAGATGTTACTAAAATGTAATTTTGTAAGCAGCAGCGGTTACCGGTTTTGTTTTAGCATTATGGGTCTACGTTACCCATGTGAACGTGATCATCTTTCATTATCACACGGTATGTTTTTCACCTGCTTTCTTTTGCTGACACAAATTTTTTTAATATGGTTTAATTATCATTGTTGAAATACCATTACTTTAATAGGAGATTAACTCTCCATGTATGTGTAGTTAACTAGTGGTCTGAGAGACCTTTAGCCTGGACAGAGGCTACTGTGCATAGTTTTAGATACATGGCAATAATTATTTTTTTTATATAATTGTTTTTTTTAGAAAGGTTTTGTTGAATAAAAAAAAGAGCATGTATACAGCAATATTTTGCATGTTTTGACATATTATTTAACCTTTGTGGCTAAGAAATAATTATTTATTTATTTTTGGTGTGGTACATTTGGTAAATCCTCAGTGTTGAGCTCTGAAAAGTCCTGTGAAATAAAAATGAATTGCAATGCGACATTTTGCTCATGCACATTGAGCAGGGTCATACACACAAAAAGGTGAAATGAATGAGGAGGCATGTGGACAACACAAAATCTAAATCAAGTCATTTTAGCATGCCAAAGTCAAATTTATGCATATAAAATATATATTCCCAACAACAAAATTGTGGCTAGTGAAAATGGCGAGTGGCTAGTAATGTTAGAAAACTACTAGCCACAGTGGCTGGTGATCAAAAAAGTTAATGTCAAGCCCTGTATATATATATATATATATATATATATATATGTATATAGTATATATATATATTGTTCAGTTATCGTAAAAACCCAAATACACCAGGGATCTTCTTAACCAATGACTGCTGATTTAAGAACTTTGCTCTTTTTTCTTTCTCTCCAGTCTTTGGTAAGCACACAACGATTCAACTATAATCAAACACAGCTCACAATGATGAGCCAGTTATTTTCTAAGAAAAGGCTTTTAGCTGCATTTAGAAGAATGGTTACATGGATTTAACTCAACTGAGCGAATGATTGCAGATTTTAATGACTGTTATATTTTTTGTTTCTCACTTGTTTTTTCTTCTTCTTCTTTTCTTTCAGCTTTACAGTTCATTTGACTTTGGCCGAAAGTGGCAGCTGGTTCATGAGCGAGTGACTCCCAACCGCTTCTACTGGTAGGTGATCCAGTCACAATCACACCTTCCAATCCATCATTATATGCCCTAAAAGTATATACTTTTTTGTGTGTGAAGAAAAAAGTACTTACATTTGAGCGGGAGAGTATAAGCAAGCTTTGGGACAAACTACTTTTACATACAGGGATTATTTTGTTGCTTAGTTACGTGCCCTGTCAATTATCTTGTCACGTTCTCCACATTTCTATTATAATTAATTTCATAACGTCTTGAAGATGATGTTGCATGTTAATCTGCCAATCGCAGGTCCTTCATGCAGAGAAAGTCATGTCATGTCTTTGCATTGTGTATTGTGTACATTTAAAAGTGAATGATCAAACGCCACTTCTTTAAAAAGTCACAATGTTTTTGCGGATGAAATGAAAGAACATAAGAAAAAAAAGAGACAAAACAAAATAAGCGAATGTAACTATTAATATTTCACTGTAAATTTAAGAAGATTAATTGAAAAAAGTATTAGATTATTTTTAGTTTTTTTTTTTCTCACCGTGATATTATTACTCAATGCTGAACGAAATAATAATAATAATAATAGTAATAATAATAATAATAATAATAATAATAATAATAATAATAATAATAATTATTATTATTATTATTATTATTATTATTATTATTATTATTATTATTATTATTATATACAGTTTTCATCATAATTATTAATAAATACAAATATTTAATAACAGCAACAACACCATTATTATTATTATTATTATTATTATTATTATTATTATTATTATTATCACTTTTTATCATTATTATTATTATTATTATTATTATTATTATTATTATCACTTTTTATCATTATTATTATTATTATTATTATTATTATTATTATCACTTTTTATTATTATTATTATTATTATTATTATTATTATTATTATTATTATTATCACTTTTTATCATTATATTATTATTATTATTATTATTTTGTTATTGTTATAGCAATTATTATTATTATCATTATTATTATTATTATAACATTTTTAGCATAATTGTTAATAAATACATATACTTAACAACAACAACAACAACATTAATGATAATAATCATTATTAGTAGTAGTGTTATCATTATTGTTATTACTTTAGCAATTATTATTATTATTATTATTATTATATACAGTTTTCATCATAATTATTAATGAATACAAATATTTAATAACAACACCATTATTATTATTATCATTATTGCTATTTGTTGAAGATTTAATTTATCGTTACAGTATGTATGCCTCAGAAGACAAAAAACAACAACAATAATGTAACTTTTTCAGTAAATAGTAAAAAAACGAATAAAATATGCCATTACAAAATATGAAAATAACTCTAAAGATAAAAAAAAACAAAAAAACATCCAGGACAGAGACTCTGGGTCGAATCTGACTAGCCAATCAAAGTAGATCACCTTTTGTGTGTGAGAACAATTCATAATTCATGGTTTGCGAAAATGTATCTTTGAAAAAAACTCCTAACCAAGAATTAGCTATATTTGGGAAAGCATGTTCTTTTGTAATTGTGTATTTCGGACTATGCTAAGTTATGTTAATTCATATTTAGCTATATGATTGTTTAAATCAGCACCAAAAAATCTGCACATTCTCACCATCACATCTCCACACTTCCCATTTTTATAGACGAACAAGAGGAGTTTAGTAGAGTGCTGGTTGACATTGATGTGTTCATGAAAAGTGGAAAGAGTTTGAGCGATTGAGAAGATGGATGCGCTTGGTAATGCTGTCCTTTTTGTGCCCGCTCTTTTATGCGTAGCAAAAAAAAAAGACCTAGGTTGTTGTGCATGAGTACGTGAGATGAAATCTGCTTAGAACTTTGTTGCACAGCTGCTCTCCATTCTATGTGGATACAATAACAGAAGGAGAGAGATAGAGAGAAGCATGGCACAGTGCTGGAAAGAAAATAAAGGCATAACGAAGGCTGAGGAGAGCAAAAGATAGAAGCTGATTGTACTCCACACTGCAGCGAGACTTTCAAAGGTGTGCTCCGTTTTGAAAAAAGTTTTACACATAAAGATATAATACTTTTAACCTGTTATAGGGAACTCATTGAATATACTCATTGGAGAAACCATGCAGTGTGACTGAGGGATATACTGTAGTGTGAAAAAGTGTTTGCTCCTTACTGATTTCTTATTTTTTGGCATGTTTGTGACACTTTAATATTTCAAATGATTAATTTAAATATTAGTTGGAGATAGCACAAGTAAACACATAATGCAGGTTTGGAAGGACGGTTTTTAATATTAAGTGAAAACAAAATACAAAACTGCATAGCCCTGTGTGAATAAGTGTTTACCCCTTAAACCTAATAACTGCTTGGGCCACCCTTAGCAGAAACTGCAATCAATTGATTTCGATAACTTGACTCTGTCACAACACTGTGGAGGGATTTTGTTCCACTCATCATTGCAGAATTGTTGTAATTCAGCCACATTGGAGGGTTTTCAAGCATGAACTGCATTTTTAAGCTCATGCCTTAGAATCTCAATTGGATTCAGGTTAGGACTTTGACTAGGCCACTGCAAAGTTTACATTTAAGTCTACTAATCAATGTCAACAAATGTAACATACTGTATATGGTTAACTTGATGTACCTCCACTTGAGATGAAGACGGCAGTAAAAACATTTTAAAAATAAAACTTTAGTAATTAGTACTTTTACATTTTCATGATGATTAACAAATAAAGACATAAAACTACGCCATTTAATTTATACTATAAATGCTGCATTGCAAATTTAAAAGGAGTACTTAAGAAAATATAACATAACACTATATTTGTTTAAAAAAATCGAAACATAGGCTCATTTGGAAAACGTAGCCCTATATACATTTCTGGAGATCGCAAATTATGTAAACAGAGCTGCGTATGGCTGCATTTTGTCATTAAAATGAACACTATGGGGCGGTATGACGCTGTTCCTTTTCTCGCTAACCAGCTGACCACTTACCTCTGTATGGACGGCTTTCCCACTGTTACCAGTTTGTCCAGTAGCCATGTACGTCAATGGACTTGAGACACAGAGGGGAGTTGACCACGATGACCAGGTTCGAGTGAAGAACGATTCTAGAAAGCGGGTAAAACTAAAACAAAAGCCAAAAAAAATTATAAACAAGTAAATAACAGGGTGAGAATGTGGTAAAACCTGAAATCATGGTAAAGAGCAGGCGGAGGCATTTCTTTTTCTAGATTGCTTTTTAAAAGCAATTAAGCAATTTTAAAAAGCTGTTAGACCGCCATCTCTATGCCAGATAAATACAATCCAGCCCCAGATGCCAGATCTTTTAGAAAATGTCTCCAGGTATATGGACAACAAGTCAGCAAAGTTTCCAATACCTAAACCTGTTAACCAGTATTCAACTGAATTAACAGTCTCCAATCAATTTAGGAGTTGACTGAGAAAACCAGAGAGGAGCAGAAGCAGGAGACAAAGTAATGATAAAAAAAGAAAGATCAGAGTTTACTGAATAATCTTAGTTGCGTATGATTCAATGCTCAGACTTCGTCTGACCAGGATAAATCCAACAAGTGTTATTATACCACAAGCAACAGCAATGGAAAATTACTGCTTCACAACATTGTCCAGAGACAATACAGACCTTGAAATGGAGACATTCTCTTATCTCTTACTCATGAAAACAAGTTTTGCTTGAATTCAATGTCATAAGATTATAACAATATGGAAAAATGGAAATAATAATGAAGCAATAATTATATTAAAATAGTAATAATAAAATATAAAAACATAATAAAATGACAAATAATCAATAATAATAATCAAATCATTAACTAATGATCAATAAAATGATATAATGATATTTATATAAATGACTATCTTCATATGATTAAATAAAATAATGAAATGAAGAATAAATAAATAAAAACAAATGAAAATAAAACACAACACAAATGAAACCTTGTTTTCTTGAAACAACAAACACTTAAGTTTGCTACAAGGATTCTCAGATCCTTGGTTAGATTCTTCAGTGCTTTTGAAAACACTATTGGTTGGGTTTAGGAAAGGAGGAAGGTGGGTCAGTCGATCAGTCACTCAGTCAGTCAGTCAACAGCGGCCTCTAGTGGATTTACTCGAGAAGAGCAGGTGCAAATGGCACTTGCGCGGGAAATTTGAGGTCTAATAAAAAGCATACACAGCGGCCTCCTGTGGATTCACGATAGCAAAAACTGCAAAAAAAACGTACCTCCTTGGATGTATTTGTCGCTCTCCAGAAATGTATATAGCCGTACGTTTTCAGAATGAGCCTAAGTTGAAAAATCGCATTGTGATGATTAGAATTACTCAGTATAAATACTGGAGATATTTTTATTGTTATATATATTTTAAAATTATGTGTGTATAACATTTCTTTTTGCAACATGTAAGTATTATAAGTTATTGTGTCAATTTATCTGTTATCTGTGTCAAATAAAAATCATCAATAATTGTTTATCATCATAATTATTACTAAATGCAAATATTTAATTACAGTAATTTAATTACAGTTAATTACAGAGCATTATGTACAATAACATAACTAATAAACTAATAAGTAGACCCAGACAGAATCTGCGCGCACAGAAATCCGCAGATTTTTAGCCAATCATCGACTCTATTTATTTACTTGTGTAAATGTGTGTAAACCAATTCAGTTTTTAAATTAATTTTAGCAATATTATTAGCAAATATAAAAATATTCATATTTACAATATAGTTTGTAAAATATTATTTGCTGTCTTTTGGTAGATGTATTATATTAGAGACTTGCTTTATTTACCAATTAGGTGGATCTAATTGGATTTGCATTGTAAACATTAAATAAAAGTTAAAAGATTTTTTCTTCTTCATATATTAAGTTTTTAGTTATGACACTCCCAAAATCATTCCGCATAAATCTGCAGATTTTTTTACAAAATTCTGCACAGAAATAGCAAAAAATGTCAGCAGATTCTGTACTAATATGTAATAATGACTTGTGTCTTATTATTTTTTCTGGTTTTAATTGTTTACATTTTAAATCCATTGTGATTTTTATTTTCAGACCCCAGTCATATTAGCACAATTAAAGCTGTCTTGTGCTGCATCACAGGAGCCCCCTTTTATTGGTCGCTTACTCTTTGATATACTGCATTAACTATCTCTGACTGAGAATAGCACATTTCTACATTTATTTAGTAAGAAATTGCCTTTAATTCACTATGTGCTAAGTCCAAGATGGTATCCAGTTGCACAAGTGTTTTTCATCCATTATTTATTTTTAAACATGAAGCAATGTAAGAGTAAGGTTGCAGGAACATTACAGTTTTTTTTTTGTCCAGGATGTCTAAAGTGCAGTCAGTTCTTCTTTTGTAAACAAGACGTAGCTAAGATTATCTGTAATTCAGAGATGTTTTTAACCAACGGTGAGAAAGAAGAGCTTTTAGGAGTTTTGTCCTCTCTTTGTGCATGAGTCATAGAAGAAAAGTGGTACTTCAGCTGTAAAAGACACTATAGTTAATGCTAGTGTTTGTTAAAGTGCCTCTCAAATAAAAACGTAAGTTTTTTAGGTGTTATATGATTGTCTTAAAGGAACACTCCACTTATTTATTTTGATTTATTATTATTATTATTATTATTATTATTATTATTATTATTATTATTATTATTATTATTATTATTATTATTATTAAATAGACTCATTTTACAACACCCCTTGAGTTAAACAGTTGAGTTAAATCATTTTTGAAACCATTCAGCTGATCTCCGGTTCTGGTTGGAACACTTTTAGCTTAGCTTAGCATAAATCATTGAATCGGATTAGACCGTTAGCATCTTTAAATTTTCCAAAAAACAGTTTGAGCTTGACCTTTTTGTAGGTTCAATATGTATTTAGAATCTACTTTGCCCTAAACATGTGAAGGTCACATGACATCATTGTTTACAAAGACTTTTGTTTTAGGGTGTTTACACAAACACAATGGCATCGCTTTCAAAAATGTCCACTTTGAAACCCATTTTGTAATGTGTACATTTTCAGTTTGTTCTCAGTTGTTGTGCAAACAAACAGGTGAAATTTATTTTTAAAAATGTTTCCTGTTTTTGGTTGTAAACGTTGATGAATTGTCACGCCTCTTGCTAGACTGAAATCAGTCACTTATTCACCTGTAACAGAGCATTTGCACCAAGGTTTCACAAAAATGCATGCATATACAAGAAAATAATAACCAACACAACAACACAGTGCTAAACTCAAAGTTTATCAGTCCAAACAAAGAAACTTCAAAAATAAATAAATAAATAAATAAATAAAAAATAAATTAATAATAATAATAAATTAAATTAAATTAAATTAAATTAAATTAAATTAAATTAAATTAAATTAAATTAAATTAATAAATAAATAGATAAATTAATTCATTTATTCATTCATTCATTCATTTATTAATTAATTAATTCATTCATTCATTTTCTTTTCGGCTTAGTCCCTTTATTAATCTGGGGTCGCCACAGCGGAATAAACCGCCAACTTATCTAGCATATATTTTACGCAGCGGATGCCCTTCCAGCTGCAACCCATCACTGGGAAACATCCATACACACTCATTCACACACATATGCTACGGACAATTTAGCCTACCCATTTCACCTATACCACATGTTGTTGGACTTGTGGGGGAAACCGGAGCACCCACAGGGAGAACATGCATAAATAAAAAAATAAATGAGTGAAAAATAAGAAAAATCAGATTTAAAGTGTACCTATTATGCCTTTTTTACAAGATGTAAAATAAATCTCTGGTGTCCCTAGAGTGTGTATGTGTAATTTTAAGCTCGCACTCCTCCTCCCTCCGGCCCGTAACTGAAGTCCAAAATATAATGAGATTCAAAAAACATATATTTTTGAACCTTTATCATTGTTGTGCAGTTACATCTACAGTAGCCATTTGTGGTCACCTAGTCTAAACTATTATGTTTAGAAATGTGTCAAAAAAATCTTCTCTCCGTTAAACAGAAATTGGGGAAAAAATATAAACAGGTGGGCTAATAATTCAGGGGGGCTAATAATTCTGACTTCAACTGTATGTCCGTAAGTGTTCTATTTTTACTAAAGCTTTTGTAAATATTCAAGGCTCGTTTGATTATTAGCAGTTTTATACCCCTTGTATTTTGTTGTACAAACACTTCTACAGTTGAAGTCAGAATTATTAGCCCCCTTTGATTTTTTTTTCTTTTTTTTAATTATTTCCCAAATGATGTTTAACAGAGCAAGGAAATTTTCACAGTATGTCTGATAATATTTTTTCTTCTGGAGAAAGTCTTATTTGTTTTATTTCGGCTAGAATAAAAGCAGTTTTTAATTTTTTAAACACCATTTTAAGGTCAAAATTATTAGCCCCTTTAAGCAATTTTTTTTGATAGTCTACAGAACAAACCATTGTCATACAATAACTTGCCTAATTACACTAACCTGCCTAGTTAACCTAATTAACCTAGTTAAGCCTTTATCATGGCAAAGATCAAATAAATGAGTTATTAGAAATGAGTTATTAAAACTATTATGTTTAGAAATGTGTTGAAAAAAAAACTTCTCTTCGTTAAACAGAAATTGGGGGGAAAAAAATAAACAAGGGGGCTAATAATTCAGGGGGGCTAATATATCTGACTTCAACTGTATATGGCTTAACCATTATGCTGGTGGTGTAACAAATATGATAATTTTGCTAATATTCTATTCAAATGGTCTCATTTAACAGATTTTTCTCATGTGCTTATTAAAATTTGCATAAAAACTATGTACAATAGTAAATTGTACTGCTGGTTGATTTGAAGTTGTTAAAGTAAATGTGAATATGTACACTTTCCCCCTCTTTGTTGTAGTTTTACAAAATAAGAAAGATACTAAGAAGAACAATTGCCAGTAAAGTCCATACATTTCCCCAAACTGCTTTCTGCTGTTCTTGCGCTATTGCATGATACAATTGTTTGGGACAAAATAATAATTATTATTCCTATTAATTGTAGTATTTTCATAGCAATTTAAATTCCCCCTTCAATATGTACAACAAGAATCAAAAAGCTAGAGTTTTGACTGCATATGGTCTGTGTAAGACAACAACCACAGATATATTTCAGCAGCTGATGTGTGACTTGATAAAGGTGCTGGTTTGCATTATCACTGGTGACCGGTAATGCTTGAAATATAAACGTCATGTCTGTTGTCCTAAGATGCATCAATTATGTCAGGTTTCCACTTTTTTTCTTTTGGTTGAATGATAAAACGGCCCCCTGCCAATTTGAGTTTAAGACCCCTGCTCTAATGGCAGATGGCTGCTTCTCACTCAGGGCTGTTTATACTAATGAGGGGGAGATCATCACTATTGGGTGGGGCTTCCCCCATCTAATGACATGTACAATTGGGAGAATATCAATCAATCAAGTGTTTCTGCAGACTGTTTTTATGAAGTGTGATTATAAAAATATGAAATTAATTATTTTTACAATTAGAGGCTGGTTATATTCACACACTGTTGCCACATAAACTAGTTGTAAAAGTAATTTTATGCATAATAGGTCCCCTTAAAGAAATAAAAATCTGACTGAAAGCCCCATTAGAACTGTACACTATGGTGTAATTTATAATGTGCTTGAAATCAAAGTGTACTGCAATATATAAACAAAATGCTATTGGCTGTTTTAAAAAAGGGGGAGTGGCTACTCATTGTCATGGCCTGATTTCAAATTTAGTTGAAGTTACATCAAAAATCTTAACAAAACTACACATTTCAAGACAGTCATAGGTCTCAAACTCAATTCCTGGAGGGCCGCAGCTCTGCACAGTTTTGCTCCAACCCTACTGCTAGAGACTATTAATCAGGTGTGAGTTGGAGGTGGTTGGAGCTAAACTGTGCAGAGCTGCAGCCCTCCAGGAATTGAGTTTGATGCTTTAGGGGGTCTTTGATTAATCATGGACTTGATCATGTTTCCTACAGATGCTGTCATGTTAATTTCAGCACACATGTACATCAACAAATGCATGCTTTTACACACACAGCTCCAGTTATTGATCAAATTGTGCTTTGGTTACTTTTCTTGTCATGTACAGTAGCTTTTGTGTTAGTGGCATTTCACAGCATTTATTACACTAAAATGGATCTAAAGACGCCAGTAAGACGTGTGCTATGGCTGAATTTCATTTTATTTTTCCTGTCTGTGAAATAAAGCTTGTTTCTCCTTGCTCTGGTGTGTGTCTAATGCAGGTCCGTAACCGGTTTGGACAAGGAGTTTGATCTGGTACACATGGAGGCTCACACACCTGATGGCCGTAAGTTGCTGCTTCTGTTCTGTTCTGATTTTTTTTTTATTTTATTTTTTTTTTTGATAATTTGGATTTTGCAAGCCTGCAAAAATTATCAGTAGCACTACGTTTAATTTAATTTAATTTAATTTAATTTAATTTAATTTAATTTAATTTAATTTAATTTAATTTAATTTAATTTAATTTCATTTAATTTCATTTAATTTCATTTAATTTAATTTTGTATCATTTCATTTTTTTAAGGATTTTTATATATTTTTATATTGTTATTATTGTTATTATTAGTAGCAATATTACATAATAATAGCATTTTTATCTTTATTTTATTTTTATTACTAAATAATTTTAAACGTATGTACAGTATGTACAATACATATTATATCTCTCTTTTTTTTGCATTAATTTGCAGTAATTCATATCAATTCAGTTAAAAAAAGGTTAAAAAAAAATAATTAAAATGTGTCCTATGAAGAAAAAGTTTTATTTTATTTTAAATTTAATTCAATTTAATTTAAAATTATATTTACATTTTGTTTAAAAACTATTAATAATATAATTAATTAAATTATGTATTTTATTTTATTTATTTGATAAAGTTTTACATATTTTTATATTATTTAGTATTGTATTAGTATTATTACATAATAATACATTTTCTCATCATAATTATTACTAAATAAAAAAATGTCATATTTCTATATAGCACATACATATTATATATAAAGTTTCTTTTTGCAAAATGTTTATATTCTAAATCAGTAGTTGTATTGTATTTTATGTTTTTTTAATCTATCTGCAGTAACTCATTACCATTCCTAAAAAGGTTACAAAAAATAATTAAAATGTGTCCTATAAAGAAATTTTTTTATTTTATATTACATTTAATTAAATTTGAACTTACAAACTTGTACTTAAAACTGTTAGCAATACAATTCATAATTATTTTATTTATTTATTATTTTATTTTATAATGTATTACATATTTTCTATTATTATTGCATGATATGAAAATTTATCATCATAACTATTACTATATAAAAATGTCACATATTTATAGAACATACATATTATATATAAAGATTCCTTTCGCAAAATGTTTATATAATAAATAAGTTATTGTATTGTATTGTATTGTTATTGTATCTGCAGTAATTCTTATCCATTCATAAAAATGTTAAAAAATAATAATAATTAAAATGTGTCCAATAAAGAAAATGTTTTATTTCTGATTGATTTTTAATTTAAATTTGTATTAACATTTTATTTAAAAAATATTAACCATTCATTCATTCATTCATTTTCTTGTCGGCTTTGTCCCTTGCGGGGTCGCCACAGCGGAATGAACCGCCAACTTATCCAGCACGATTTTTACGCAGCGGATGCCCTTCCAGCCGCAACCCATCTCTGGGAAAATATTAACCATATCATTAATAATTATTTTATGGATTTATTATTTTAGAAAGTTTTTTAAATTTACTCAGTTTAGATAGCATTTGGTCCCTCTCTAAATTGAGTTAAAGTTGCTCAAGTTAATGAGACAATGAAGGGATTAATTGGGTGATGATTGAGCACTGATGATGAACCCCTGCTGTTAATAAACAGAAACACAAAACTACAACTACGACTTCAGTCACAGCCTTAGATGAAATCAGAGGATTTTCCTGTGTATTGCATATTTTTATATTATTATTACTACATAATAAATATTTTCATCATAATTATTACTAAATAAAAAATGTCACATTGTATATATAGTACATACAGTTGAAGTCAGAATTATTAACCCCTCTTTGATTTTTTCTTTTTTAAATATTCCCCAAATGATGTTTAACAGA
Source organism: Danio kyathit (assembly GCA_903798195.1). Taxonomy (NCBI): domain Eukaryota; kingdom Metazoa; phylum Chordata; class Actinopteri; order Cypriniformes; family Danionidae; genus Danio; species Danio kyathit. The sequence goes on from LR812519.1 coordinate 59,982,429, forward strand.
GCAAGGAATGTCTGTCAATATGTCTGATAATATTTTTTCTTCTGCAGAAAGTCTTATTTGTTTTATTTCAACTAGAATAAAAGCAGTTTTAATTTTTTTAAAA
>LR812519.1:59987531-60022211 GCA_903798195.1 Danio kyathit
TATAATCATAATTCTGGATCTTCCAGCTAATGTTCTCTGAAGCCGAAGCGCTCTTAGAGATCATGAGAAGCAGTCAGGGGTTATTGGACTCTGTGCCCTCAGAATCAGAATCTAATTAACAGCTTGAATCCTCTCTTTCTGTCTCTCCTTACGACAGATTGTCAGTATGTGACATGCAGAGCTCAAGCCTGCTCTGATTCCAGCAGGACGCATCCATTTCCTGGATACATTGAGACCAACTCACTCGTGGTTCAGGATGAATATGTGTTTGTTCAGGTAAGAACCAGAGTTCTCCTTACTTTGGTCGATATATTCATTACCTTTTAATACCAGTTACACAGTTCACCCAAAAATGAAAATCACCTCATCATTGAAAATCCCTCATGTGGTTTTTGTTGAACACAAAAGAAGATCTTTTAAAGAATGCTGGTTGCTGGCAGCCAACCTGATTTCACCAAGCAGGACATGTTCCTGGATGAACATCTATGTTGATCTTGGAACAGCATTGCAATTAGCCAATCAGATTTAAGGGATATGTTTACCGTTTATGTTAAGTTTAGGCTTACGGTTAGGTTTATGCACTTTTATATGAGTGTTATCCAGTTATTATTCCACTCTAATTTTGGGAATAATTTACAGTTATGGTTGGGTCAAAGAGCATGGAATCACCAAGAGGCGAAACTGTGTTGCTATTTGGGAAACAGCCACTAGATGCCGCTAGTGTCGCGCGGCAGCCGTTTTGGAATGAAAATTCCAATACGACAACAGCACGGATACCTAACGTTAGACAGAATTAATTAAAATATTGAGTTAAATATGAGTTAAAAATTATATATGCAAAAAACCCTATTGAGAAGCAAAATTTTAAACAATATCTCAATAGCAATTTCCAAAATGTTGACAAGACTACATGTACGTTTAATATAATCTGTTTAACTTGAAAGTAAGGTTAACAAAATAACTTAATTACAATTTTTTTTAGTTTTACTTAAATTGTGGTGATGCAAAAAGGAGTATACCCCACATCAAAAACTACTTTATCTAGTTTGTATGACCTCTGTGATTTTTAAAGACAGCACCAGGACTTTTTTCAAAAATGACCTTTAGAGTAGTTCAAATAGATGCTCAACTAAATGTCTCTTCAGAATTAGCCATATGTGGTCAATTGGATTCAGATCAGGAGACATATTCATAATAATATAATATATTAACATATTGGGCCCTATTTTAACGATGTAGGCGCAGGGCGCAAAAGCATTAAAGGCGCGTCAGAATCCACTTTTGCTATTTTAAGGATGGAAAATTCCGCTTTGCGCCGCAGCTCATGGTCTAACAGGGTTGAGCTTATTCTCCTAATGACTTATGGATGTGTTTTGAAAATAAGCCAATCAGAGTCTCATCTCCCATTCCCTTTAAGAGTCAGTTGCATCGCCCCATAGCACATTTGCTATTTACATGGCGGACTTTGTAATTGGAATAACTGAACGCTTCACTAGCAAGAAAACAGTTAAACAGACCATCTGCAGCGCGAGAATGAGAGATGAGCCTCCTCATTCTTTACTTTCACTTTCACTCTCATGGATAAGGAAACGTGTTGTACGCACAGACATCCTTTAGCCTATACATAATTATTTTCGTTTGTTATGCCCAAAGATTTGTTTTTAAAACTATTTCTAAATTCAGTTCCATTTTCCAGCAAACTAATCTGAGTTACATCCAAACACACATGCTATACCACATATGGTCTAAAAGCTGACAGGTGAGCAAGCTTGTTTTTAATAAAACAAATATAAATATGCAAATATTAAATAATACTGCTAATAATAATAACATTGAACAAAAGCAAATTGTCATGAATAAACTTAAAAAGCCCCACGAGATGAAGAAGGCATGAAGGGAGTGTTTTTTTTATTTATGGAGGCTAAAAAGTAAAACATTTTGTAATATTTTAATCCTTTAAATATTTTTTATTTGTAAAGATATTTGTGTATTGCTCTACATCCTGTGTGTAAGCAATGTTTAAGCGAGGCGCACAACTAACGTGCTCTGCGCTGGACTTTAGACCTCCTCTTAGCTGGTCGTCAAAATGACTCTTGCTTCATGCTGAAACTAGCAAACAACAATTGTGTCGTGCCTTGCGCCGCATTGCGCCGGGTGTATGATAGGGCCCATACAGTTGAAGTCAGAATTATTAGCCCCCCTGAATTATTAGCCTCGCTGTTTATTTTTTCGCCAATTTCTGTTTAACGGAGAGAATATTTTTTCAACACATTTCTAAACATAATAGTTTTAATAACTCATTTCTAATAACTGATTTATTTTATCTTTGCCATGATGACAGTAAATAATATTTTACTAGATATTTTTCAAGACACTTCTATACAGCTTAAAGTGACATTTAAAGGCTTAACTAGGTTAATTAGGTTAACTAGGCAGGTTAGGGCAATTAGGCAAGTTATTGTATATTGATGGTTTGTTCTGTAGACTATCTAAAAAAAATATAGCTTAAAGGGGCTAATAATTTTGACCTAAAAATGGTTTTTAAAAAATTTAAAACTGCTTTTATTCTAGTCAAAATAAAACAAATAAGACTTTCTCCAGAAGAAAAAAAATTATGTGTGTATATATGATGAATTTATGTGTCAAAATTCAATGATTTTGGAGAAAGTGGCTTTTTACATAAAAGCTTTATTAGTCTTTCTTTAACAGACAACACTGGAAAAAAATACTATTATAATATAATACTGCAACAAAAAGTGTACTGTGAGTACTGTCAATATCCCATTTTGAAAGTCATGTTAATTTAGTTGACCATGTCAGTATTAATTAATATTATGCCAGTGCATAAACTATTACATTTAAGTAGTTGAAAGTAATTTCACAGTAAAAGTGACAGCTCCAAGTAAATATATATGGTTAAAACATAAACAATAAGTCTGTAAAATAAACTATTAAAAGTGCTGATGATAGTAAGTGTTGTGTTGTCGTCTTTCAAGATGTATTTCAGCTATAATTCTCTTTTTAAAAGAAATAAATAAAAACAAAGCAGCTGCTTGTCATCGTGACAGCAAAAAAAAAATAAAATAAATAAAAATAAGATCCAATGGACGGCCGATCGCTTTCACTCCAGAATGGCGGAAACGCTGGGCGCTGCTGTTGCAATGAAACGTTCTATTGAGCTTTTTGGTTGGGTTTAGGGGTCGGGAATAGGTATGGGTTACATTTTCAAACAAAAATAATGTTCCAGGATCAACACAGATGTTAATCTAGGGTCGCATTGGACTTGGCAAAATCATGATGTGCGGTTGCTGGCACCCATCGACTTCTATAGTAGGAAAGAAAATACTATGAAAGTCAATGGGTGCCATCTACCAGTATTTTTTTAAATACCTTTTTTGTAGCATTGTAACCTTTAACCATTGACTTCCATGGTATTTGTGTTTCCTACTATGAATTTTAATGGTTATAGGTTTCCAACATTTTCAAAATATCTTGTTTTGTGAACTATACATTTAAGAGTCATTTTAACATATGAATACATTTGAAACATGAATAACTTAAGTTATACTTAACATAAAAATACATATGTTGTCATGTTGTCTTATTGATAATATATTTTTTTTTATTACCGTTACTGTACATATACACAGTCAACATTTGAAGTGGATCACAACCTTGTCCTAAAGTGATTGAACACCCATTCTTTTCTGTTATTGCTCCAAAACTCTTGAATTCCTCCTTATAATATTAAGCACAGAGAATCTTTTAAAGTATTTAAAGTAGGGATGTCCTGATCAGGTTTTCTTGCCCTCGAGTCTGAGTCCGAGTCACTTGATTTTGACTATCTACTAGTACCGAAACCCGATCCGATACTTCTATAATACATAAAAAAAAGAATAAAGAAGAGCGAAGAAACAGATCCAGGATGTTCCTTACTATTTTATTTACTATCAACATCTCTGTTAACAAACAGAGCACTTCTGTGAGGTAGCTTGAACAATCAAGTAATAAATAACGTCAATTCTTCACTTTAGGACTTTAGTCCAACAGTAAATATAAAGAAAAATCTAATATAAAAACAAATAGCACCTCAGCTTAAAATACCCGGCAGGTAATCCCAAGTTTACATATCTCACAGTTTGCTATGGCAATGTTGTCGTCACCAATGTTATAATACCTCCAATCTCGCTTTCGGCATCAAGCTGCTTCCATGTTCTACTTTACCAGCATTTAACCAATAGCGTCTCTGCAACAAAGTGATTTCATGCCGCATGCGTTGCTGTTTCTGTGTGAAGTCAAGAAAGAGGTCTAACTCTGTGCCATAACTATAGATGTGTTAAAAAATAATGAGACAAAATAATGAGAACCCGATAATAACTCGTCTATCAAATCTGATCATTTTCTATTGGATTCGAGTCAGGTGATTGGCTGGGCCATTCTACAGCTTGATTTTCTTTTTCCTTGGCTGTGTTTTGGATCATTGTCTTGCCAAAATGTCCACTCTGGTTTTATCTTCATCATCTTGCTAATGTAGATGTTGGACTGAAGCAGTTAATATCAATTGGACAATTGGTCTGGACAACCCTAATTTAAAATATCCACGAAGGCTCACTTTTTTAGGCTTGCCTACTTGTGAGGTGTACTGTATGTGTATTTTGGATCGGTTTTAAATTTACAATGTTTCTGACTGATTTTCTGTTATTCTGACTGATCTGTTTTATTTTCTTATATGTTATTATTTATATATACATTTTATCCTCAGCATTTTTTTTTTTTTGCATTGTTTTTTTTTTTAAGCGTTTAAAATTACATTTGGTGCTATATAAAAACAAATTATCATAATTATTGTCTTAAGGACATTTTTGAAAACTTTTTTGATCCACTTCAAATGTTGACTACTGTTCACTCTTACTGAATATACATAAACTTCCTTTGGCATTGCATTGTATTGCACAGTGACATCCACAATTAATAAAAGTCAAAGAGCGTGACTGAGAAAAAAAGAGTAGAATGATAACAGTGCATCCCTTCGCCATTACTCTGTGAGATAACAGCAAGCGCAACAGACCTGTTGGGATTTCTCAGTCCATTCTCTCTGAGGAATGCTCTGTCTTTCCAATTGCACACCATTTATAAACTGCTAGCATGGGGATCCTGTAACTCTCAGTCTGTCACAACTCAATAAATCTCAAACTTTTGAATCTAACAGCTGAACTAATAACTAATTGTGGAATGAAATGTAATTTTAAATTGTGTTGCAATATACAAAACGGCAATGCAATATGTAAACTGACAAAGTATTTATTTATTTAACATATACATACTGTATATACTTTTTAATAGGTAAGGAAAAAAGGAAAAGTGTTGACTATTTGAATAAGTTTAGGCTTTTTTTGGTGATAGTAAACTAAAGTCACCTCTCATATGTAGAATAAAGTCATAAATTTCTCAGGTGTGATTTTTTTCTTCAATAGAGTGTAAAAATCTTGATGGTTCTGTGGGTTTCGTCTATCAAATCTGATCATTAATTTGTATTTTCTATTGGATTCAAGTCAGGTGATTGGCTGGGCCATTCTACAGCTTGATTTTCTTTTTCATTGGCTGTGTTTTGGATCATTGTCCTGCTGAAATGTCCACTCTGGTTTCATACTCATCATCCTGCTAATGTAGATGTTGGACTGAAGCAGCTAATATTCATTTACAATGACGAAGGGCAGAGGGTTGCTGAATATCTACTGAGAGATTTCAGCTGCAGCCAGGGCTTTCACTGCCTTTCTACACTTGCCTTTCTTCATGTGTTCAATACTTTTTCCCTGTGTCATTTCATCTTATTACACATAACTTCATTTGTAAACTTATTAGATTTGTTTTGTTTTCATATACAAATTTCTTTGGTTGCTATAATCTGATAAAAAATTTAAGTCAAAAGCAGCTTTAGAAATATGTTTTCTGAGAAAAATGGGGAGATGTTGAAAACTTGAGAATGTCTGTGCATTCTCCATGACATGTTCAAAGTAAAGTGCAAAATTTAAATTTCATTATATTTTATGTATATTTACCATTTCCAACTACATTTTAAATATGTAAATTACATTCTAATTTTTATCAGGTTGTAAAATGGAAATGTAATACCCAAATCTAATTAATGTGTGTATTCTACAAGCAACAAAAGGTAGCAAAATAATCATTTAAATGTTATGGTATGTCCTAATTTAGACTCAGAGTTTGGAAAAATATGATTTTGTAGCTAAATTTAATGAGTATTTTAAATTATTCAATTAACCTTCCTGTCGTATTCGGGTCAAATCTGACCGATTTACAACTTAAAACACACATAAATATTGTGTTTTACATCTGATTGCCTGAAGACCTTATGATATCCTCCACACTATGCACTTGAACATATAAAAGTGATGATCACCTCTTTCATTTAATTTTGAATGTTTTAATAAACCTTGTTACACCTGTGGTGTTCCCGGTCAAACACCACTGGAAATTAATGGGTACCCAGACTATATTCATCTATTAGACAGAAAACATCCCCATACACACCACCTCAACTCACTCACTCACTCACTCACTCACTCACTCACTCACTCCCTCACTCACTCACTCACTCACTCACTCACTCACTCACTCACTCACTCACTCACTCACTCACTCACTCACTGACTCACTCACTCACTCACTCACTCACTCACCCACCCACCCACTCACTCACTCACTCACTCACTCACTCACTCTCACTCACACACACATTTCAGACTGAACAATGTCTTTGGCAGGTACACATCTCTTTTCCGTGCTTATGTGCCAATCCTCCAGCCTGATCTCACAAGGAAGCGTAACTATTTTACGTTTTGTCAGTTTAGCGGCTAATTCGTACAAGTTCAGTTGTACGAAATTGTTAAAATTTTTAAAAGGAGGCATGGCCCCCAACCCCACCCCTAACCCAACCCTCATTGGGGATAAGCAAATCATACTGAATTGTATGAATGAGATTGTGTGAATTTATACGGATTAGCCACTAAATCAATAAATTATAAATTGCTGTGAGATATCGTTGGATCCTCCAATGTAAATCAACTTCCTGATAAAACAACGTATCATATCTTTACATAAACTAGACAGGTGTCTGTTATAACCCATCTCTTTCTTTCTTTCTTTCTTTCTTTCTTTTTTTCTGCTATTCTTCGTTTAGCTTATCTATGGATGTAGCAGGAGCACTTTTAGCTTAGCTTAGCATCAATTATTTTATTGGATTAGACCATTAGCATCTCGCTCAAAAATGATCAAATATAAAGAGTGCTAGTTCTGTGTCCATGCTCACCGCCTATACCCTCAGTCACTATTTCCTATATTAGTACACTATTCGAGCACTCAATACACAGGAAAGTATACTATTTTGTTTGTGCTTTGCTGGTTAATACATTGTTCAGATGGATTAAAATTTTAATTTCTTTGGTCAAACCCTGTGATTTTAGCGAGCTGTCTATTAGTAATAAAACAAAGTATTTTGATTTCTGTCATCTATTGTTCATTTTGTAATACATTTTCAGTGCCTATTTGTATTTTCACTGCACTTATTTTATGTCTAAATCTATAAATTCATATTAAACACTACTTTGAGACGTTCATCACAGCTAAAGAATGTTGAATAAAAATTTGGTGGTGAAAAATGTTTTTTTTGTGCTAATATAAGAGCAGTTAAAACAGACAAATCATTTTTGATCACTAAAGTAAGGGCGGGATGTGAACACGACACGAAGGTTAAGTTAAATTTAAATATTAAATATTTATAGTGTTGTGTAAATTTCTATTCATATATATATATATATATATATATATATATATATATATATATATATATTAACTACATATTTAATTTAATTTTAATTACATTTTTACATTTTTGCACTTCTCAGTAAAACAGAACTACATTGACATTTTTTATATTGCATTGCCATTTTGCATATTTTCAAACTTAATTTTGTAAGTTTTCCTCCATAAACTTATCTGTATAATATTTCAGTTCCAAAAAGATTTTAAAATAAATGTAATCCAAAATTGAGCTCACATTTGATTCAAATAGTTATACTCAAGGCTTCACTTCCCACAACGTCGCAGCTCATTTGCATGAAGTTGAACTTTGCTCACCTTTGTCGCGTTGGCGCCGGCTGCTGCCACTCATATCACCTCCCATCGCCAAATCTCATTGAAAATGAATGACTTCTGCTTGCTTTGGGCGGCAGATCACTGTCAGTGTGAATATGTACCTTAAAGAAATAGTTCACCTGAAAATGAACTTTCTGTCATCCTTTTCTCACCCTCGTGTCTTTGCAAAACCCAACTTTATGAAGTTTTCTTACCATTCAGGGAAAGTTTTTTTGCACCTACAGTACCTGTGAATGTGTCCGTGCTTATTTGTCATTTTCAACTTCCCAGTGCATTCGAATTATATATTTTTAAACTCATGGGGGGGGTGGAAAGGGAAATGGTAATGGCCTAAATTTCCAATTCCAATCCAGGACAGGTTTTGAATATATTAATATCCATCAGTGTGAAAACGATTTGCTCGGAAACAGTACAAATGAGGGTAGGGACTATTTTAGGGCACCTTCGCTGTACTGTATTATTCAAAGATCATCAAAGTGTGCTTTACAGGAAAAAAAAATGCTCTTTCAGTCTTCAATGAATTACGTTTCCTTGCAACTATTTATTAGCAAATATTGAGAAAATTTGCTTCAGGGTGTTTACACTCATAATTTGTTTATCTTTATGATAGATTTGAAGCATTACCTGTGTCATTTTTTTTTCTTATTTTTTTAAGACTACACACAAAGATATGACAATAGCAAACAATTCAGTTCAATTCAATTCATGTTTATTTCTATAGCACTTTTACAATGTAGATTGTGTCAAAGCAGCCTAACATAGAAGTTCTAGTAGATTGAAACTGTGTGAGTCTAGTTTTCAGAGTTGAAGTTCAGTTTAGTTCAGTTCAGTGTGGTTTAATTTTCACTGCTGAAAGAGCTTAAGAGCAAATCCATTGATGCACAGCTCCACAAGTCCCAATCCAAGCAAGCTAGTGGCGACAGTGGCGAGGAACAAACTTTACCTTAAACTTTACAATTGACGAAAGTGAAGGAAAACCTCGAGAGAAACCATGCTCAGCTGGGCACTACAATTTCTCCTCTGGCCAAACTTCTTGTGCAGAGCTGCAGTTTAGGTGCCAAAGGCTGGAGAGCGCTGGAGGCTCATCGTGGAGAAGCTGCAGGTGTGAGTAGGTCACCCGTGGGTGTTCAGGCTAGCCAATACAATCAATACGAAGATTCGTCTGCAGTGGTGGAAAGAGTACTGAAAAATCAGTAAAAGTACCCTTACTTTCCTAAAAATGTAGTGCAAGTAGAGTAAAAGAATCTCTGTTGTAAATATTACTCAAAGTATGAGTAAAAAGTAGACCTTTCAAAAGTACTCAAGAGTAGTGAGTAGTGAGTATTATGCTGTCAAAAGGATATGTTTACATGTAATTTGTGCATGTGTGTGAAAACGTAATATTCTGTAGTGCATTTAGTTATTGCCCAGCAGGCACACACCATCATGAGACATTAATATTAGGTTAGATTTAGGTTATAATGTCAGGTAACCAAAATTAATTGTCAAGCCAGTAGCTAAGGACAACGTTATTTTGATGTCCAATAATGACGTCAAATGACGTTGATATTTGGTTGATTTTAGGTTGTTAGAAAAAGACTAAAATCCAACGTCGAGCCGACATCTTAAACCAACGTCATATTAACGTCAAATACTGACATTTATTCGTCAGGTACGGCAACCAAAATCCAACGTCTGATAGATGTCATGAGGGTCACGTTCACACAATGTCAAGCTGTAACATCATTAGACGTTGATATTTGGTTGGTTTTAGGTTGGACATTGGATATTGATGTTGGCCTGATGTTGAGTTCTGACGTCAACCCGATTTTCATTTCCAAACAAAATGCAAAGTCCCCATAACTTTAGGGTTCAATGTCATTTAGACGTCATGTTGACGTCTTGTACCTACTGGGTGTTTAAGGCCATTTCGGTCATCATACAGTAAACATCCGTCACCTTCTCATCAGTGACATGCATCTAAACAGTCTCTAGGACACTTTTAATACTTCCAAACAGTTTGCTGCATTTATAAAGTGCACTCGTCTTGAGGTAGCTCAAAATGATGTGATTTACCTTCTATATGTGCGATTTGATTGGACAGGAATCACAGGACTGATTTTTCTAATCCCCATAGACAAGAAAAATAAAGTAGTTACTGCAGATTGAAAGAAAGTAAAAGTAGTGGAGTAAAAGTACATATACTGCACTAAAAATGTACTCAAGGCAAAGTAAAAGCACACATTTTTAAAACTACTCAGTAAATTGCAATTCCTGAGAAAAACTACTCAATTACAGTAATTTGAGTATTTGTAATTAGTTACTTTACACCACTGCCCGTCTGTCACTGGGGTCTTTCAGAATTCAGTCTCACGCTCTCCGATCCTCCATGACCGCCGCAGCGTCAGACCAGGATACGGCCTGGTCCAGGATTATGGATACCTTGGCATTATTTCTTCACAAGTCTTGGATCGCATCAATGGTGCTGCATAATCTCTAGAGGCCCCTGGATGAGTATCCCCAAGTTGGAAATAGAGAATAAAGAAAATAATTAGCGTAGCTGCTGTTTATAGTGTATTTAAACACGAGATGCAAAATGAAGTGCTATAAATGAAATTAGTTGTCATATATACGGACATAGAAACAAATATGCAAAGCATATGAGTGTTTCTAACAAAATGTCGGGTGCATTAAGTTAGGAGGAGTGTGTCCTACAGGTGGTTTGTCAAGCCCACTCACCTGCGTAGAGCACACTCATGTATCATACTGTTATGTGATGCATTGTGTGTATACTATACTAAAAAAACAGGTCTTTAATTACTTTAATAACTAGTTTTGAAGAGTGAGAGTGTGTCTGAGCCTCGGACATTACCAGGAAGGCTATTCCAGAGTTTAGGAGCCACAAATGAGAAAGCTCGGCCTTCTTTAGTAGACTTTGCTCTTCTGGGTACTTTCTACCTGAGTTTTGAGATCTTAAAGAGCGGGTTGGATTGTAGTGAGACGGAAGGTTGGTTAGAGAAACAGGAGCTAGATTATTTAAAGCTTTTTAGGTAAGAAGCAATATTTTATAATCAATACGGAACTTAACAGGCAGCCAGTGTAAGGAGGACAAAATTAGTGTGATATGGTCATATTTTCTAGACCCGGTAAGAACTCTGGCAGCTGCATTTTGCACTTACTGAAGTTTATTGATAGAGGATGCTGGGCAACCAGCAAACAAAAAAACAGAGAGAATAACAAATTTATTTTAAATGACTCTTCTGGTCACAGGTTTTTAGTGTCAAGATGTAGAACTAAACGGTACAAAATTACATAGGCTCATTCTGAAATCGTAGCCCTATATACATTTTTGGAGATTACAAATTATGTAGCCAGAAGTACCTTTGTCTGCATTTCATCTTTAAAATGACTGATACGGGGCGGTATGATGTCGTTCTTTTGCCGCTTACCTCTGTATGGATGGCTTTCCTGCTGTTACCAGTTTGCCCAGTAGCTCGCCATGTATGTCAGCGCACTTGAGACGCAGAGAGGAGCTGACCACGACAACAAGGTTCGAGTCCGGCGAATAACAACGTACGCGACTAGCTACTGTGCAAACTACTAACAGCAGAAAAGCCGCGAACATCTTGTAGCACAAAAAAAAACAGAAGCCGTCAGCAATGTCATACCGCCCCATAGCGTTCGTTTTAAAGACGAAATACAACCATACATGTATGTAGTTCTGGCTACATAATTCACGCTCTCCAGAAATATGTATACAGAGGCACGTTTCCACAATGAGCCTGTGTTTGTAAGTGGACAGAACATTCATTTTGGGTGGACAATCCTTTTGAAACTGTACTGGCATACACAAATGAAAATCAACTGCAAAGTGATCCATTTCCAGGGGTGCCACTAGTAATATTGGGCACTATGTAGTGGCGAGCGGGGGGGGTGGGGGGTGATCTGTAAAAGAAGTGTTCGGTTGTGGAAGTGGGAAAAGGTGAAGACACAAAGGGTTTGGCCCCCTGAAAGTGTCTCTGGGGGCATCAAAAGTGCGTGAGACCTTAGAATTGTCCTATCTTACCCCTTAGCAATGCCCATGCCCATTTGGTTTTATGTGAACTGTCTCTTTAATATGAGGTGTAAACAGAGACACTAATGTCAGATGGCAGTGTTCAAGTTTTGAAAATGAAACTAAACCTGTATAAACACCCTCAAAGCTTTTGTGCGCATAAATTACTAATAGCCAAAGCTTGCTTACAGCTCACAATACAGTCATTCCTCATTGACCGATGTTCCACGCATTGATGAAAAGTTTCAAAACATTTACTCGCAACCCTCTTGGAAGTCTTACTGCAAAGCAGATAACAAGTCCTGCCAATAAGCACTGGCCGCTGAAACCCCAATGTTTTGTCATGCCGCATCACAGTCCAAAGAATTCGAAACAGAAAAAAATCGATCATCCCAATTTCTTTCGAAGTTCAACTGGCCCTGGAAAGCATTGATCCTGCCGGCTCCTTTCTCCAGTTTCACGCAGAGCCGCTTTCTGGAGGCGCGTCGGACATGCTGTTTGTTTAGAAGTTTTCTCCATTCCGCAGCTCTCTCTTTCTTTATAAACCTTTATAAAAGACCACTCTTCCAGCTAAGAAGAGTAATTGTTTCTGTCATGTAATCATGGCGCCGTTTTATTCCCATGTTCAAATGGGAATCCTGTTGGGCGTGCACGTATATGCCCTCTAATTGAAACGATGAAAGGAGGTGGGGATGAATTAAATGTGTCTGCTACTTTGGTGGAATGAAGTACCTTTTGTGCTGAACGAGAGTTATTTATTTCATTTCGCCGTTCCCTCTTGTGCGGCCGCGGATATGACAAGCTTCTGACAGTTCCTGCTGTGTATGCTAACCACCAGTGTGTATTTGCTACACGCTCTATCATTAGCGCCAACAATCCCCCCTCGGAGCGGGGCGAGAGCAGGGGCCTGCGCTGCTTGTGAGAATTAAAGATTTCTCTTGACAGAGAATAATGAGGGTATCGATTGTCCTGCGAGATATTTACCACTCGCTACTCTTGAACTGCAAAGGGCATCGACAAACCAGGACCAAGCAGTATCCTTCAGATCATGCTTGGGAGATTCTTTTAAACGAATCGTTCCAGATATAACCCGCACACACTTGCTGTTACCGAATTAGCCTTCTGAATTTACCGCTTCGTGAGAGCGCTGCTGGAGAAGACAGGTTAACAGCTCGGGTTCAGTGAATGGTAGGGTTCCAGGGTGCTGACAATGCAAAAACAAGCTTTAAAAACAGCTAAGTATTCTTTTTGTGAATAATTTTTGTTCAATAAAGAGAGAATACAGCATATGAGTATATCCCAACAACCCCAAATCAAAAAAGGTTCCATGTTTTGTGATTCACAGGTGTTTTCTGTTTATTTACGGTTGTGAATTGCATTATAGGACTTTTATCTTATCTCTGCTTTGTCCACCTTCGATGTTGTAAATTCAACTTTGCAGTTTCAACAGAGTGACTTTTATTGACGTTTTAGTAGTTTGAGACAAGATATTGTTTAAGAAATAATATATAGAGAACTAACTTTGTTTAAAATAACAGAAAATATACTGGCAGCTTATCACCAGGTTTTTTTACCATAATTTACAACACCAACTCAGACAATATATCACTTCAAACTATTAAATATGTCAATAAAAGTCACGTTTTCAAACTTTTCAACATCAAAAGCTTTTGGAGGAAAGCTCAAGGTCCCAATTCAATTCAAAAACCTAAATAAGTGAAAAAAAAAAAAAAAAACTATAATATGTATTTGTGTTCAGTCTACAGGTGAGTGTGAGTACTTAAAGGGTTAGTTCACAAAAATTTTTTTATTAATCACTCTTATGTTGTTCTGATCACCTGAGGCCTTTGTTCATCTTCAGAACACAAATTAAGATAATTCAGATGAAATTCGAGAGCTCCCTCATCCTCCATATACAGCAAAGGTTCCAAGATATTTAAAGTCCAGAAAATATATCAAAATCAATGTAAACTATAGGCGTCGTATTTTCTTTTCTTTTTTTTTTTTTTTTTTGACGAACAAAAGTGTTCTTGGAGCTTTATATGATTATAGTTGAAGTCACACGGACTGTTCTGATGTTTTTGGTTCCTTTTATGGATATTAAAAATTTTGGGATTATTGCTGAGGATGAGAGAGCTCCTGGATTGCATCTAAAATATCTTAATTTGTGTTTTTTTTTTTTTTTTTTTTTAATGAGTGAAGGTCTTATTAGATTGAAACAATAAGATAACATAATTGTACAGATACAGGACATATATTAATAACATAATTATCATTTCTAGGTCAACTAACACTTCAACCAAAACCACAATAGCAGACTACAAGACGTTTAGTGAAAAGTTAATCATTTGATATATTTGACAATGCAAATACAAGCTTTAAAAACAGCAAAATATTCTATAATTTCTGTCATAACTACAAGTGATATTGTAAAAACAGTGACATCATTTGCATGTGTATCAATTGCTATTATATACTGTATATGTGTGAGTGTGAGTGCTTAAAGGGTTAGTTCACTAAAACAATCTCTGTTATTAATCACTCTTTCTCATGTTGTTCTGGTCACCTGAGAACATTGTTTATCTTCAGAACACAAATTAAGATAATTTGATGAAATTTAAGGGGCTCCCTCATCCTCCACAGACAGATATGCTTCCAAGACATTCAATGTTCAGAAAATATACCAAAATCAATGTAAATTATAGGCAAAAATAGTCTTATTTACCTTTTTTTTTTGACAAACAAAAGTGTTCTTGGAGCTTTGTATGATTATAGTTGAAGTCACATGGGCTGTTCTGATGTTTTTGGTTCCTTTTATAGATATTAAAAATTTTGGGATTATTGCTGTCTATGGAGGATGACAGAGATCCTGGATTTCATCTAAAATATCTTCATTTGTGTTCTGAAAATGAACGAGGCTCTCAGGGGATTGAAACCAAAAACACAATGGCAAAGAGGTTTAGTAAAAAGTTAATACTTTGATATATTTGTAAAATTTTCATTATGAGATGTAATAAATGTTTTGATCATATTCATATTGACACTACCAAATAAATGTTTACAGTCAATTAGACTGTTGTTTTTTTTCTTTTTCTTCTTTTTTTTTTTTTATTCCATTACATCAAGGCTGTATTTATTTAATCAAAACAATGTTTTAATTAACAAGGGGCGACATGGTGGCCACCTCAAAGCAAGAAGGTCACTGGTTCAAGTCCCGGCTGGGTCAGTTGGCATTTCTGTGTGGAGTTTGCATGTTCTCTCCGTGTTCGCGTGGGTTTTCCCTACAGTCCATAGACATGCGCTATAGGGGAACTGAATAAACTAAATTAGCTGTAGTGTATGTGTGTGCATTTGAGAGTGTATGGGTGCTTCCCAGTACTGGGTTGCAGTTGGAAGGGCATCCGCTGTGTAAAGCATATGCCGGATAATTTGGCGGTTCATTCCACTGTGGTGACCCCTGATGAATAAAGGGACTAAGCCAAAGGGAAATAAATTAATGAATGTTTTAATTTAACAAAAAATTGTAACATATTATCATTTTCAATTGTAAATGAATCATGTAACATTATAATTTTAGTGTTCAATGCCACATGATTCTTCAGAAAGTGTTCGAATGACTTTGATTTGATCTTTATGTTCACGTTGTATGTTTAAATGTATTTTCAATTGTAATTTTTGTTTAAACGGGTAATTATTTTCAACCAACCGACCAACCCACCTATTGACCAATCAATCAATCAATCAATCAATCAATCAATCAATCAATCAATCAATCAATCAATCAATCAATCAATCAATCAATCAATCAATCAATCAATCAATCAATCAATCAATCAATCAAATCCTACTGATAACAAAGTCTTATAACGTCAGTTTGACAGGTTGACAATTTCCTGTTGGACTCCTGTCTGTTCTGTTTCAGCTGGAAATATATCACAAAATTCAAGTCCATTGTAACTTCTGCTTCACAAAGCCAGCGCACCATTATCTTTACATAAAATTATTTATACAATGATATAAGAGTTTGGTCATACCACCCACTTCTAAACTTTTGTTCAAAGTACAAACACAAATCAATAGTTCCAGCCAGTGGATCTCCCAGTGCTGATTCCAGTTTATTTGATATCTTAGATATGTGTTATTTTTTCTCTTGTAGGTGACGACCACTGGCAGAGCAAGCTACTATGTGTCCTATCAAAGAGAAGCTTTTATACGCATCAAACTGCCAAAATACTCCCTGCCAAAGGTAAGAGACTGCTTTAAGTCCCTTTTAAATCAGAACCGACATTTCTTGTCGACTGCAGTGTTTATTATAAATGATTTATCCATTCTCATTAAGGTCTAAATACAGTAGATGGGACATTTTAACTGTTAAATAAAAAATAAATAATTGTATTCTAGTGCAAAAAAATTATCTTTAAAATTAATCTTTTAACCAATTTTTTTTTAATTAAAATTAAAAAATAATTTAATAAAATAAAAGTTTGTTTTGACATAATATATTGTGTGTGTTATTTTTTATTTGCTATGTAAACGTGATACACACAGATACATAAAAACAAAACTATTTTTTTACAAAGATATTTAAGTGTATATATTATTTGTAAAATATACGTATACCCTCAAAGGCCACTTTATTAGGTACACCTTACTAAAATCAGTGTGGTCTTTTGCTGTTGTAACCCATCCCCCTCAAGGTTCAACATGTTATGCATTCAGAGATGCTCTTCTGCATACCTCAGTTGTAATGAGTGATTATTTGAGTTACTGTTGCCTTTCTGTCAGTTCAAAACAGTCTGGCCATTCTCCTCTGACCTCTGGCGTCAACAAGACCATTTTTTGGACCATTTTCTGTAAACCCTAGAGATGGTTGTGGGTGAAAATCTTAGTAGATTAGCAGTTTCTGAAATACTCAGACCAGCCCGTCTGGCCCCAACAACCATGCCACATTCAAAGTCACTTAAATTACCTTTCTTCCCCATTCTGATGCTCGGTTTGAACTGCAGCAGACTATGTCTACATGCCTAAATGCATTGAGTTACTGCCATGTGATTGGCTGATTAGAAATTTGCATTAACAATCAGTTGGACAGGTGTACCTAATAAAGTGGCCGGTGAGTGTACATGTATCTAAATATACTTTTTTACTCAAATACAGGCATGCATGTGTGTATTTATATATGTATAATAAACATACACACATATATTATGTCAAAACAAACTTATTTTGTATGCGATTAATCGCAAATAATTTTTGCCAAGCACTATTTCATTCATATCGTGTTTATTTAAAAAGTAATTGTACATTTTTATGACATTTACAGTTGAAGACTAATTAAAAAAAAAAAAAAACATTTCTAGTACAATAGTTTGGCTAGAAATTACAACATTATACTATATTATTAGCCCTCTTAAATTTTTCTTTTTTTTTCAATTGGCTACAAAACAAACCAGTTGTCCAATGATGACTTGCCTAATTAACCTAACTTGCCTAGTTAACCTAATTAGTTACACATTTAAATTGCCCTTTAAACTAAATACTACACATCAAACATTTTTGTTTTTAACCCTATATAAGATTTATATAAGATGTCTAATAGATTTCTAATAGACGTCTAAACATAGTCGTCTTGGCTAATAGACATCTAATAGATGTATAAGAATAGGCCAAAACTAGACTAGTCATCAAATAAACAGAAATGAATGACTACACATATAAAGTCTGTCTAATCTGTCTATTTGACGACTACTGTAGTCTAGATTTGGGCTATTCTTGGATGTCTATTAGATTTTCAATGACAACCTGTTTAGCCTTGTTTTAGCCAAGCTGTCTACGTTTAGATGTCTATTAGACATCTATTAAACATAAAATTGTTTGCTGGGTAGTATAAATAACAAGTAAAATTGTATGCACTGTCATCATGACAAGGACAATAGTACAAAAATAGCTACAAAATTATTTTTGGAATTCCCTATTTTGTCATCCCAATCAATGTTATGTTGAGAATTCTTCCCAAACAGTTACTTACTGTAAGTCATATTGTGAAATTATATTCATATTGCAATATATATAATCATATCACAGAAATACAAAATATTGCAATGTCAGTTTTTTCCAATATCGTGCAGCCCTAATAAAAACAATTATGTTTAAAAATGTGTTGAGTAAATATTCTCTCTGCTAAACAGCCTACATAGATATTTACATTAGATGTTGCCTACGCTATTGTTGTCTTTTGGAAGCAATGTGTCAATAGAGCTGCCATTTTAGTACAGGGTAGCGCTCCTTTGAAATGAATGCGGGCCAAGGTGCAGTGGAGGACTGGCCGTCCGGAGCCATAGATATATACACATATAATCATATAACTATGATCAGGAGTTTTCCTGGTGGTCAGTATGCAAATATATATATATATATATATATATATATATATATATATATATATATATATATATATATATATATATATATATATATATATATATATATTTTTTTTTTTTTTTTTTTTTTTTTTTTTTATGACTAAAAAATTATAATTTTACATCACTTTTCTATATTGATGGATAAGTGATTGCACAGGAATTGCTGACAAAGAGCATGGGCCCTATCATTCTCCGGGCGCAATAAGGCGCAAGACGTGTTTGCCCCAACGTGTTGCTATTTTCAGACCAGCGCAACCTTAAGTTTCCCGTTTTCCACAACGTTGTTTGAATAGCAAATCCATTTGCGCCACTTTCTGGACTCATGGCTGTTTCGGTCTAGAAATAAGGTGTGACTGGATCGTTTAAATAGAGCCTAATGTGTTTGTGCGCATGAAAATGTATTATCCTCCCTCCCTGTTAAATTGATCTAATCCGTGTCCTAACACACCCCCTCTCCTGCTTTCACTTCTAAATTTAACGGAGGGAGCAATTCGTTTGTGAATGAATCTCCGCATTATGAGTGATTCGTGAAAAGCATCGATACCCCTACGTCTCAATATTCACCTTTCTGATCTAAATGGTATACAACATTTGTGATATTCAATAATTTAGGGTGGACAGTATGCACATTTAGGTGCAGGCACTGTTATGTTATTAGGCACCCTTATAAGTTACTTCAAAAACTAGCCGTTACTTCACTTAGCCGACAATAATACAAGTTTCTAGCACCACAGCATCTTGTTGTCATATTGAATTTACACTGTACAGAGACTGTATTATCATCAATAACGTTACTTTTTTTGCACAAACTTTCATGGAAAATGGAATCTTACCTATGAAATGTGATGCCTTTATGCTTTGTTTTCTTTGTTTGCTCATTATTACACCCATATGCAGCGCAAAAGTCTAGCAACTTCAGATTGGCTTTAGTCTTGACTAATGCGGTTAAATGACTTCTGTCCTGGGAGCACTGTACAAATGTGGCGGCGCTATTGACGCATGCTCAGGGTCTGTATGCAATATCTAGTGTATATATCTATGAACAGTATATATGTGTTTTGCATATCTTTAAAAAGTTAGTTGTAGTACTGACACCTACTGGTGTGGATGAATGATCATGCAAACATAAAGTTACCAATTAGTTACCAATTCCAAGCACATTTCTCATGTTCCACACTGCAATATCTAATTTGGGCTGGCTTGTTCTGGTCATTCGGGTATACATTAAAACACATGTTCATCTAAGCCCTGCGCAAACATGTAATCCTTTAGATCAAGGCTGCTGAAAACCACAGGGGTCTGTACTAATGACTTCTCCTTTTCTGTCTTTCTTCCCCCTCGCTGTCTTCTCTCCTGTCCTTTTCTCGTTTCGGCTTTCTAGGACATGCATATCGTGAGCACAGATCAAGGTCAGGTTTTCACCGCCGTCCAAGAGTGGAACCAGAACGACACCTACAACCTGTACATATCGGACACGCGCGGGATTTACTTCACTCTAGCCCTGGAGAACGTCAGGACCAGCCGTGGCCTCGGAGGAAACAGCATGATCGACCTTTACGAGGCATAACTTCATCACTAACTTGTTAACACGCTAATGTTAGCCTTCCAGTCGACAGCTTCGCGCTAGCTTGCTCGTTACTCCTCAGGCCGCATTAGCATTCCTGTCAGATGCCGCTTCTCGAGCGTAGCCCACATTATCTTAAGCCCGAGGGAATTAGCAAGCGTAAATGAACGATAGCGGTGAAGACAGAGAGATGAATTGAGTTGTAGTCCAATGTTGTCATTGGGGGTGTTCAGTGGGAGCTGCTAGTGGTTCGCGTATGACTTGTTTTTAAAGTGGACGAACGTTTCTCTTGATCTTTCCAGATAAAAGACATCATTGTGCTGTGAAAACATACTGTAGTTTGCTACCGCTGGAAAATCTAACTTTAATTGGGCGTTGGAGTGTGGAAACAGTTTTCTGCATAGCTGGGCTCAAGCTTGGTTAAGAAATAGTCATAGGTTATTGTAAAGTGTGCACTACTCCAACATTATCCTTTAATGCACAGGTAGTTCCAGTCAGTTTTGATTACAGTTCGAAATAAATGTAATACAAACATTAGTAATACCATAGCAACTCTGTGACAGTTGCCGCAGCCTTCTTTCCTCTGTGTAATCTTGAGGACACATGGGGATTTACCAACTTACAAATGTGCTTCATGAAGTCAACCACCCTCCCCTTTGCGATGAGTCGTGCATTTAAAATCCTTTAACAAATGGCAAACCATTGATTATACCCTACATATATATATTTTTTTATTTAATATTTGTTAGTTAACATTACCAAAGATTAATTAATTAAAGATTAATGCTTAACAGGTGTGTTGTTCATCATCAATTCATATTAACTAATGCATTGATTAAAGATTAAACTAATACAACCATATTATAAAGTGGTCATTTTAATTATTCTAGTTCTCATAACCTATTTTTTTCTAGTTACTTCAACTTAATTTGTCTAGTTAACGCAACTTCATTTTTCTAGTTACCGCAGCTTAATTTTTTCTAGCTATCACAATTTAATTCTCAGAACCTAATATTTCTATTTTCCACAACTTAATTTTTTAGTTCTCACATCTTAATTTTTATAGTTCTCACAACATATTTTTTATAGTTCTCACAGCTTATTTTTATTATCTACCGCAACTTAATTTTTATAGTTCTCACATCTTATTTTTTATAGTTCTTACATCTTGATTTTTATAGTTCTCACAACTTATGTTTACTATCTACCACCACTTATTTTTTTTAGTTCTCACATCTTATTTTTTATAGATCTCACAACTTAATTTTATTATCTACTGCAACTTAATTTTTTTAAGTTCTCACATCTTATTTTTTATAGTTCTCACATCTTAATTTTATTATCTACCGCAACTTAATTTTTTTATAATTCTCACATCTTATTTTTTATAGTTCTCACATTTTAATTTTATAGTTCTCACATCTTATTTTTTATAGTTCTCACATCTTAATTTTATTATCTACCGCAACTTAATTTTTTTATAATTCTCACATCTTATTTTTTATAGTTCTCACATTTTAATTTTATAGTTCTCACATCTTATTTTTTATAGTTCTGACATTTTTATAGTTCTCACATCTTCATTTTTATAGTTCTTACATCTTCATTTTTTTAGTTCTCATATCTTAATTGTTTATAGTTCTAACAACTTAATTTTACTATGTACCACAACTTAATTGTTTTAGTCCTCACATCTTAATTTTTTATAGTTCTAACAACTTGATTTTACTATGTACCACAACTTAATTTTTTTAGTCCTCACATCTTAATTTTTATAGTTCTTACAACTTAATTTTACTATCTAGTGCAACTAATATTTTTTGTTTGTTCTCAAAGCTTAATTTTCCATTTACTCCAAATTAATTTTCTAATTACCACTTATTTTTCTGGGTACTCCAACTTATCTTTTCAGATTACTACAACTTATTTTTTCTAGTTTCTGCGACTTAAGTTTTCTAATTACCATAACTTTTTTTTTGAGTTCGCCTAGCTTAATTTTTCTAGTTATTTACATATAATATTTCTAGTTTTTCCAACTTAATTTTTCTAATTACCGCAACTTAATTTTTCTAGTCTCCTAACCCATTCACTTCCATATGATTTCATTGTAAGCAAATTTGCCAGTTGAGCTCAATTCTTACTAAAGTAACACACTACTATATACTCGATCTCAGCAAAATACCACATCATACTGCTTTAAAATTAGCAGCCGAGCGCAAAATGTAAAGGAATGGAACAGTGGCTTCTCTTGTCCAAGCAGCTAAAAATAGTCTCCATTAGCGAGAGCAAGCAAGGATGGTTTCATTAATGCATTGGTTATGATGCGTTTCTCCTCAGCTGTGCCAAGACTGCCTCAATGCAGCGCGCTGTGCCAATCCTGAATCAGCAGTCCATCCATATCTCTAATAGATTGCACCCTTCATTAATGCTTATTGAAAAACTGGCCTTTTCCACTGAAGCTCCAGCTGGAGGCCGTGTAGAGATACGGCTTGTGACTGGACGTTTGTCATATTTATCTGCCTATTGATCAGTGAGAAGTGAGGTTGTTTTGGGTTTTATTTAGTTTTATAAGCTTTAAGATTGATAATGTGTCTTTTTGTTCTGGCAGCGCATTCAAAAACATCTTTTTTGTTGGCTCTGCATGAAGGACACACACTGCTTATTACAGAATATTGGAAACACTTGGATTTACAGTAAATATAAACCATTCAAAATATTTTGATTGCTAATATTTTTGAATGAGCTTACTGAATTTATTGTTTAATAGATCAAAAGTAACAGTGTTGTGCAGCACTAGTAATAATATTTCAATATTCATTAATTCATTTTCTTTTCGGCTCAGTCCCTTTATTAATCCGGGGTCACCACAGCGGAATGAACCACCAACTTATCTAGCACGTTTTTACGCAGCGGATGCCCTTCCAGCCGCAACCCATCTCTGGGAAATATTTCAATATATTACATTGAAATTTTTTAATGAAATTAGTGCCGCATTTGAAAAAAACAAATTGCAGACCCCAGAATGGACCACAAAAAGATGATTTTATTATTATTATTATTATTATTATTATTATTATTATTATGTTTAAATGTTTTGTATATTGTAGCTATTTTTATCAGCCAGTGAATATTTTAACTGAATGACTTAAATTTATTATTCATGTTAATCAACACTAAAATATGCACTTTTTTTTATTATTTAATATTGCGCAGCAAATATTATATTATATATTGCATTCATTAATTTTTCTTCGGCGTAGTCCCTTTATTCATCAGGTCTTCTTCCTTATTTTTTTATCTTATTAGATTTTATTTAATTGATTTTTATCAGCAAGTGAACTATTTCCCTTTCAGTTTATAGGGTATATGCAGAAGGACTTTTAATTTTTAGTATCCTGGGTCAAATTATTCTGTTTTCTTCAAAATCTATGATCTTCATTCCCTGATTAATATATGATACAAAGTGGGTCTCAGAATGTACAAGAAGCACTGCATTAAATTCAGTTTTTCTACGCCTTGTCTTTAAAATGTGAACATTTATTTTACCCCAGAATTTTCAATGGAGTTTTTGTGCTAGCCTGTTGATTCTGATGGCGTGTGCATGTAAACAGCTTTTTTTTATCTCGTTTTATGCTTGAACAGCTAATTGAATGCTGAAGTCTATTTAACTGGTTATATTTTAATTACATTACAACATCGATGCTGTAAAAGGAACCGTTTGAAATTGGAAAAAAGTCACATTAACCGTTCACTGGAAGTTTATCAGTATGGGAAGAAACAATAGCTGTGCATATAGCCTATTATACTTATTTATTAAGTTATTGTGAAGTTAATTAACATTACATTTTATTAACACTTTTTTTGTGGGGGAGCAATTTCTTGGTTATTTTATTTTTAGTAATTTGTGGTGAAACAAAAACTAAAAATTATGGTGTATTATTTTATTTGATATATTTTTATTTCACTAGTAAAACAAAACCGAAAATTAAAATGTATTTATCTTTTTATCTTTCTTTTGTATTTTTCTAATACATTGCAGTGCAAAATATAATATTTAATTTGAACAAATTAATACAAAATAATAATTTTAATAATAATAATAATAATAATAATAATAACATTTACAATAATAATAATAACAATAATATTCATGGAAAATATTACAATCAGTTGTACGTATTATTATTATTGTTGTTATTATTATTATTATTATTATTATTATTATTATATACAACAGCAATATAATAATAATAATAATAATAATAATAATAATAATAATAATAATAATAATAATAATAATAATAATAATAATAATAATACTTACAACTGATTGTAATGTTTCCCAGGAATATATTCCAACATTGCATCCCAATTTAAAATATTTTTTATCAAATTAATAAAGATGTTTAAATAACTAAAACAAAAATAAAACAATAATAATAATAATAATAATAGACAACAACACCAACAATATTAATAATAATAATAATAATAATAATAATAATAATAATAATAATAATAATTACAATAATATTAACGATAATAATAATAATAATAATAAAAATATAATAATAATAATAATAATAATAATAGACAACAACACCAACAATATTAATAATAATAATAATAATAATAATAATAATAATAATAATAATAATAATAATAATAATAATAATTACAATAATATTAATGATAATAATAATAATAAAAAATATAATAATAATAATAATAATAGTAATATTAATAATATTAATAATAATTACAACAGTAATAATAATAATTACAACAGTAATATTAATAATAATAATAATAATAATAATAATTATTATTATTATTATTATTATTATTATTACTATTATATACAACAAAAATATAGTAATAATAATAATAATAGACAATATTATTATAAAACAATTAGATTATAATATAAACAAAATTAAAATGCTAATAATATGCAATAATAATAATAATATAATAATAATAACAATAATAATAATAATTTATTATTATTATTATTATTATTATTATTATTGTTATTATTATTATTATAGACAACAACAATATAATAATAATAATAATAATAATAATAATAATAATAATAATAATAATAATAATAATAAAAATAATAATAATAATAATAATGATAATAATAAAAATGGCAACGCAGTGGTGCTGTAGGTAGTGCTGTCGCCTCACAGCAAGAAGGTCGCTGGTTCGAGCCTCTGCTGGGTCAGTTGGTGTTTCTGTGTAGAGTTTGCATGTTCTCCCTGTGAGTGTGAATGAGTGTGTATGGATGTTTCCCAGAGATGGGTTGCAGCTGGAAGGGCATCCGCTGCGTAAAACATATGCTGGATAAGTTGGCGGTTCATTCCGCTGTGGCGACCCCGGATTAATAGGGACTAAGCCGAAAAGAAAATTAATGAATGAATAATAATAATAATAATAATAATAATAATAATAATAATAATAATAATAATAATAATAATATACAAAAACATATAATAATAATAATAATAATAATAATAATAATATACAAAAACATATAATAATAATAATAATAATAATAATAATAATAATAATAATATACAAAAACATATAATAATAATAATAATATTAATAGAACTTCCAATTGGTTGTTAAAGCTATTTTTCCAGCAGGAACACGTTCTACTTTGTGAATGAATTTCATTTAACTCCATTATACATTTTCAATGTGAGTGATCATCAGCATCCGAACAACTCACCGAGTCGCGACCCGAATCTGCACCCAGAGCTGAATATGAAGCTCTCTCTCTCCCGCAACCAGCAGTACATCCGTCTTCTTCATTCCGCAGAGCATCGGAAGCTAAAGGATAATAAATAATTACCACCGTGACTGACAGGCCTGGCCAGCGGAGGAGGGCACCTCATTAGCCGTGTCCGTCCAATGCAGCTCCGTCACCGTGACACTGTCAAATGCAGTCCCTATTAGTGCCATTTACAGACTCGGACCCTTCGCCAGCGGCCCGCGGTTTAAGACGCAGCCCTGTCACCATTCAATACGGCTAAGTTTGGACTCGTTTCAAGCCAGGGATGAGCAGCCTGGCACTGGGTTAGATGCTTGTCAGCCGGAGAAATATGCTAGCTTGAAACTGTCAGATAGCTTGAGCCACAGCTAGCGCTAGCGCTATAGTGCTGGTCAGCTTAATTAAGAGCTCGTGTTGGATGACAGGAGAGCACCGGGTCTGGATGTAGATGTTCATGTTCATGTTTGTATCGCATTTCTTGTCGCTTGTTCCCAGGTAGCAGGGATTGAAGGAATGCTAATCGCTAATAGGAAGGTGGAGAACCAGGTGAAGACGTACATCACTTATAACAAGGGCCGCGACTGGAGGCTTCTGCAGGCGCCCAGTACTGACCTTGCTGGAAATCCGATTCACTGCGTGCTGGTGAGGATGATTGTTTTGTTTTGTTTTATTTTATTTTATTTTATTTTATTTTATTTTATTTTATTTTATTTTATTTTATTTATTTTATTTTATTTTATTTTATTTTATTTTGTTTTAATTTAATTTATTTTAATTTAATTTAGCATTATTTTATTTTATTTTATTATTCATACAATAATTTAATTAAAATTAAATGTAATTTAAATAAAATGAAATATAATATAAATTTTTTTTATTTAATTTAATTTAATTTGATTTTATTAGATTTTCCATAAATTAAAATGTTGGCATGTATTTTATTTTATTTTATTTTAATATAATGCATTTTTTTTTATTTATACAATTTTAATAGTGCATGAACTATTGGATTAATTTATTAGCTTATATTATATTAGCATTTTATTTATTTAATTAGTTATATTTGAATTATTTATTTTTATTTTTTTTTTTATTTATTTATTTTTTTTTTTTTAAGTTTGTGTTTTTACAGTATTTTATGGGTTTTTTCCCTATAACCTTTTATGTGAAATAATGAACTATTTATTCATTACTCAAAAACAGTTTATTTATTTATTTATTTATTTATTTATTTATTTATTTATTTATTTATTTATTTATTTATTTTTAATTTCATTTTATTTTTTTGTTTATTTTATTTATTTTACTGTATTAGGTTTTGCAATTGTATTACTGTGTGAACTATTAGATTAACTTGGTCGGTGTGCGGTTGTTAATGCTTATTAAAGTATATTACAATACTTATAAATACTTATAAAGGATTTGCTTTTTTTTTACTTGTTGATTTTATTCCCATTTTTTTACATTCAGATTAATTGAGCTAATATAATTTATTCATTCATTCATTCATTCATTCATTTTCTTTTTGGCTTAGTCACTTTATTAATCTGCGGATGCCCTTCCAGCCGCAACCCATCACTGGGAAACATCCATACACACTCATTCACACACACACACGGTCAATTTAGCTTACCCAATTCACCTGTACCACATGTCTTTGGACTGTTGGGAAAACCAGAGCACCCGGGGGAAGCCCACATGAACACAGGAAGAACATGCAAACTCCACACAGAAATATCGAAGGCTCAAACCAGCGACCTTCTTGCTGTGAACGTGCTACCCACTGCGCCACCACGCAGCCTAAACTGTAATGTTGTTTGGCCAGTTTTGTTATTCTTGTTAATTGTGAAGATTATAAATTAGAAAAATTCTATATATAAATATATCATAATTTTTATTAGTGAACTATTCACACTTTGAAATGTAGTTAATCATTTTCATTATGCAAATTTTAATTTATATATATATATATATATATATATATATATATATATATATATATATATATATATATATATATATATATATATATATATATATATATATATATATATTTTCTTAATTAATAGTAAGTGGACTTAATTGTTAAATTAGTCAGTTTGTTATTCTCGTTAATTATCACTAAAATATGAAACTATTTGATATTTTATCATTTTATGTTATTTTAGAATTGGAAAGTGAGTTTTACAGTATTTTATTTTTTTTCTTAGAACCTTTTTATGAGCTAATTAATTATTACTTTAATAATAACTAAAATATTTTATTTTATTTTATTTTATTATTTTTATTTTTAATTATTTTATTTATTAAATTTATTTATTTATTTTTTATTAATGCGTATGCTAAGTTTATCCAAAAATGTTATCTCTGTTTTGTTAGTATGTGATCTAATGCAACATTCATTCTCAAAAGGATTTGAATAAGCACAACAATGTAATGCATCTGTAAAACATAATAAATAAATAAATAAATAAATAAATAAATAAATAAATAAATGAATGAATGAATGAATGAATGAATGAATGAATGAATGAATGAATTAATTAATTAATTAATTAATTAATTAATTAATTAATTAATTAATTAATTAATTATTAAATAAATGAATGAATTAATTAATTAATTAATTAATGAATAAATGAATGAATGAATAAATAAATAAATAAATAGTTTACTCAAGTAATAACTTTTACAGTATTTGTAAATATTAAAAAAAATACGTTCATGACTTAAATATGCATGAATATCCCCAGGAAGCCATGAATATTTAGTATCATGTTTAGATGCGAAAAAAAAAGAAAGAAGGCAGAATAAACACACACAGAAAAGCTCCAACAGTTGAAGAGGCTTGAGTTGAATGTAATAGTTCTTTCCTCTGACACTCTCATTAGCCTCCTATAATCCTTACCATTACCGACTCCAAATCCCGTCGCCTTTGCCACTGTAATAATGTCAAGCCGTCCATTGAGGGGATGAAAAGGACAATTTCTGCAGCATAGAGAACAGATATAATTCTGCTTTTGTTGTGTTGCAAGTCCCAATAGACTTGCTTCTCTAGTCTAATGTCAAATCCCGGTCTTTTGCCGCTAATGACTGTAAAACAGGCAATTAGTGCTCGTGGTCTCGACAGAAAGATTGTTTTATTTGTCTCTTTTATTGAATGTAGAATCCTTAGTGCGGTCAGTGTGTTATTTGAGCTTTTATTTATCTGTTATTTATTGTTGGATAAACAGAGACATTAGTAAGTAATAAAACATCACACCTGCCCTTAAATCTGAAAGTGTGCTAATTTAAGTGTTATTTTCAATACAGTCTCATAGCTATTCATACATTTTTGACTTATGCCGAGTTTAGACTGCATGATTTTAGCCCCGATTTTGACTCGCCGACAGTTTTTGCAGCTGGAAGGGCATCCGCTGCGTAAAACATGTGCTGGAAAAGTTGTCGGTTCATTCCGCTGTGGCGACCCCGGATTAATAAAGGGACTAAGCCGAAAAGAAAGTGAATAAATGAATGAATTTTAATTATTTCTGCATTTTATGTATTATTTTACTTTATAGTTTATTTTATTAGTATTCGTAGCCTAAATGATAATTTTGTTTGTTCAGTTTTGTTATTGTTGTTAATTGTGCAGATTAAAAAAAAGTTTTATATACCAGAATTTTTATTAGTGAACTATTCACACTTTGAAATGTAGTTATTCATTTTGATTGTGCAAATTTTTGTTTATATATATTTAGGCATAGTTTGGACAAAGTTGTCGACGATTCTTCCTATTTTAAAGTCATGCAGTATAAAACCCCCATTCGCCGATCCATCCTACAGTGTAAACACAACACCGACGGACGCTACCCCAGATAGTCTTGCAGTGTGAAAACATCCATGACACGACTACTTTAAAAATCATGCAGTCTGAACTCGGCATTAGTGGCTAATTCCTATTTTTCGCTAATTCTTATTATTCGCTAATTCTTACTAGGATAATATATATCGATTGGAAAAAAAGTGTATTGTTTCATATTATTCTCTAATGTTTATTTTGTGGGGTTACAAAATACATTGTTTACTGTAATACTTTTTCATAATTTATATGAGCGCAGTATTATGCGTCATTACAGGGATGCGGAGAGAAACACGAATAACAGCATTGTGATAAAGTTGGTATCTTGAAAGTACAATGTTTACATTTAGCATTTTATTTAGCGATATTTTTAACTTTTACGTTGAGCCTGTATTCATTTGTTTTTTAAAAGTGTATTTTATTAATATGTATTTTACATTTCTGAATTTTTAATCAAACGTTTGCTCAGACGTTGTGACTTAAGTGAGATATATGAGTAAATGTATGAGTATATACAGTATATACTTTAAAAAAAATTGTTCTTTACATGTAGTCAATATACACTCACCGGCCACTTTATTAGGTGCACCTTACTAGTACCAGGTTTGACTCCCTTTTGTCTTCAGAACTGCCTTAATTCTTCATGGCATAGATTCATCAAGGTACTGGAAATATTCCTCAGAGATTTTGGTCCATATTGACATGATAGCATCAGGCAGTTGCTGCATTTGTCGGGTGCACATCCATGATGTGAATCTCCCCTTCCGCCACCACCAGCCAGAAGCATTGATACAAGTCAGGATGGATCCATACTTTCATATTGTGTACGCCAAATTCTGACCCTACCATCTGAATGTCGCAGCAGAAATTGAGACTCATCAGACCAGGCAACATTTTTCCAATCTTCTATTGTCCAATTTTGGTAAGCCTGTGCAAATTGTAGCCTCAGTTTCCTGTTCTTAGCTGACAGGAGTGGCACCCGGTGTGGTCTTCTGCTGTTGTAGCCCATTCGCCTCAAGGTTGAATGTGTTGTGTGTTCAGAGATGCTCTTCTGCATACCTCAGTTGTAATGAGTGGTTATTTGAGTTAATGTTGCCTTTCTATAAGCTTGAACCAGTCTGGTCATTCTCCTCTGACCTCTGGCATCAACAAGGCATTTGCGCCCCCAGAACTGCCGCTCACTGGATATTTTCTCTTTTTTTGGACCATTCTCTGTAAACCCTAGAGATGGTTGTGCATGAAAATCCCAGTAGATCAGCACTTTCTGAAATACTCAGACCAGCCTGTCTGACACCAACAACCATGCCACGATCAGTCACTTAAATCACCTTTCTTCCTCATTCTGATGCTCACTTTGAACTGCAGCAGATCATCTTGATCATGTCTACATGCCCAAATCTAATGAGTTGCTGCCATGTAATTGGCTGATTAGAAAGTTAGAGAGCAGTTGGACAGGTGTACCTAATAAAGTGGCCGGTGAGTGTATATAAAAACTATTAATTGATCAAACTTACAAAACCGATACTATATTGTGATACATATCAGTATTAGCATATGATTACATCGTGATATTAGATTAGGGTCATATGGCCTAGTTCTATTTTTCTAGTATCTCATTTTTTTACATTTCAGTACAATTTGCCCATCCCCCAATGAGGGTTGGGTTTAGGGACACACCTCCTTTTAAAAAAATGTACGTTTTCATTCATTCATTCATTCATTCATTCATTCATTTTCTTTTTGGCTTAGTCACCTTATTAATCTGGGGTCGCCACAGCGGAATGAACCGCCAACTTATGTTTTACACAGCGTATGCCCTAACTACAGACAATTTAGCGAACATAGGGAAAACATGCAAACTTCACACAGAAATGCCAACTGACCCAGCCGAGGCTCAAACCAGCGACCTTCTTGCTGTGAGGCGATCGTGCTACACACTGCGCCACTGTGATGCCCATCGTATGTTTTCATATGAAAAGAAATCGGATGAATTTTTACGAATTTTTCTAACAATATATAAAATAGTTGTTTCCTCTAGCTATTATTTGTCCATCAAATATTACTGCAATTTGAGGATTATTTTAAATGTGATTTTTTTTTCTGTGCATCATTACTCCGCTGTTCAGTACTTTCAGTCTTCAAAATTACTTACAAAAAAAGATCAAATGGTGTGTTTTATAAAAATAAGAATTTGCCTCAATAAAATAAATGCAAATAAAGTAAACTAATGCTTACCCCAAATTATAATATGGTAGTGTAACTACAAATGCATGCATAGCTTAAAAATGAAAAAAAAAAATGAAAAAAAACATTTATACGTTCATTCATTTCTGATAAATAGCAAAAGTGATTTTAATAATTTTCCTCCCCTGTATTTCCTAATATTGATTTTGATGAAGTTACTTTCAACAAAGTGCCTGGTGCATAAAGAGAGGAAGAGTGTATGGAGCACACTCACGCATCCTACAATTATGTGATGCATTGTCCATATGCATTATTAAAAAGATAGGTCTTTAATCTAGTTTTGAAGTGAGAGAGTGTGTCTAAGCCTTTGACATTATCAGGAAGGCTATTCCAGAATTTAGGAGCCATATATTGGACCACTCAACCTCCTTTAGTAGACTTTGCTACTCTGTCACTACCAGAAACCCTGAGTTTTGAGATATTGAGTTACCTAAATAATACAAAATGCCTAAGTATCTTTAAAGTAGTGTTTGTCATAGACCTTAAATTATTTATGAAGTGAAACATGCCATTAGGAAAAGCTGTAGGACTGTAGTTATCAATGCTTAACCAAAGAATGTAGATAATTATTTAGCTGAAGCTAATTTTAGCTGAAACGTTGAAGTTCCCTAAAATGCAAGGCTTAAAATGCATGGCTCCTGACAGTACATTGGGGTCTTATCATGCCAAATAATTGGTCTGTTCAAGAAAATGAAACGTTATTTACAAATGATGATCTTTATTCCACTGCTTCAGCACATAAATTCCTGCTGCATAATGACGTACTGTATAATCACACATAAACTCTTCATGCGCTGACACTGTGAAATAGTACATCCGCCATACTGAAGGTTCAATGTGACACTGGCTGCTTGCAGTATAGACAGCTGATTATAATAGGCGCGATTTAGTTTTGACAAGTCACTGCAAACGCCAATTCGGGAAATCAGCTTCATGCATGGAAAAGTGTAATAGAGCACCACTTAAACCTGGAAACTTGTTGAGAAATTCAAAACTCAAGACATCATTATGTGCCATTTCAGCACTCAGAGAGATGTAAAAAAAAATGTAAGCAAAGATTCTACATTTTGACAATGTTTGCAAACATTTCCAAGCATGTGCTGAAACAGGTGGGATCATTTATGTATATAATTGCACGCCTAAAAATCACGTTAGCATTATATACATTTTTTTATCCTCTATAATTTGGTTGCCAGGCTACTTTGTTGACAGTCATACTGTACACCTGCAAATCTAAAAGTAGCACTGACATTTTGTTTTATTTTCTATCATTCTTTTGATCGTGCCACATTTCACCACATTTCACAGATTTAAAAAAAAAAATCATGTTTTGTCTTGTATTTCACCTTTCTTAAAATGCCTACAAATGCTGATTGCTAGTTCTCCTATTTCATGCAAAAATAAAATAAAATTAAATTAAATTAAGTTAAAAGTTTAATTAAATTAAATTAAATTAAATCAACTTTTGTATTAAAAATATTTCTTTATTAATCATCTTGTGAAAACCAATACTATTTACTGAATGAATAAAAAATGAATAAACATTATAATGTTTTAAATCTCATGTTAAAATGCTAAATTAGTATTTTCACTGTGGAAATATGCCAATAAAACTGCTTGTAAATGCTAGAAATATTTGCCAAATGCTGTTTAAGAGTTTTTTCAACACATTTTTAAAACAATAGTTTTCAATATTTAAATACAATTCTAATAACTGATTCCTTTTGTCTTTGCCATGATGACAGTTTAACATACTTTACTATTTATTGAGCAAGTACTTACTTAATTAAAAAACTTAATTAAAATTATAAATAAATAAATAAATGAATTAATTAGTTAATTATTTAATCAATTATTATTATTATTATTATTAATACTACTACTACTACTAATAATAATAATAATAATAATAATAATAATAATAATAATAAACAATAAATAAACGAATTAATGAATAATATTAATAATAATAACAATATTAATATTAATAAACAATAAATGAAAAACAATAAATAAACAAATAATGTTATATAATAATAATAATAATAATAATAATAATAATAATAATAATTATTATTATTATTATTAATTGTATTATTATTATTATTATTATTATTATTATTATTATTATTATAAATATAACAATAAATTAATTAAATAATTAATTAATAACCGGATTAATTAATAAATTATAATAATAATAACCAACAATAAACAAATAAATAAAAATAAATAAATAAAAATAAATAAATAATGAATTAATCTATAATAAAAATAATAATAATAATAATAAATTAATGAATTAATTAAAAAATAATAACAATACATATAAATCAATAAATAAATGAATGAGTACATAAATGAATGAATAAATGAATATTCCAGCAAGTAAAAGAAATCTTTCTCCAAACAAATTATGTCACTTAACAATATATGCACTATATTTCCTATATTATTATTATTATTATTATTATTATTATTATTAGTAGTAGTATTGATGTCTTATTTACTAAACAGTGTTTGGACTAATCACCAATTAGAACCATTTTGCATAATACTCACCTTTTAAATATTTAAATTCAAATACAAATTCCATTAATTAAAATAAAACCTATC